>JAPVLO010000802.1:600000-1107024 GCA_027257055.1 Cephalopachus bancanus | reverse complement strand
CATTTGTTTCCATTCAGGTGTACCTAGTAATCTCTGATAATCTTTTGTATTTCTTCAGGGTCAGTTGTAACTTCATCTTTTGAATTTCTAATTGTGCTTATTTGGGCTTTCTCTTTTTTTTTGTCAGTCTAGCTAGGGGTCTATTAATCTTATACATGCTTTCAAAAAAACCAGCCTTTGGTATCATTGATTTTTTTGTAATATCTTTTTGTCTTCTATGTCCCAAATTTGGGCTTTTATTTGGGTGATCTGGATTCTTCTGCTGAAGTTAGAGTTTTAGTGGTCTTGCTTTTTCAGCTTCCTTAGGTGATTTGTTAGGCTGTTAACTTGTGATCTTTCCCTTTTCTTCATGTGTGTTTGTAATGATATGAATTGCTTTCTTGGGACTGATTTCATGGCTTCCCAGAGATTTTGATAAGACATTTCTTTGCTTTCATTTGTTCCAGGTATCTTTTAATCTCTGTTTTGATTTTCATATTGACCCAGGAGTTATTTAGCATTATGGGGTTTAGTGTCCATGTCTTTGTGGACTTGAGGGAACTTTGTTGATATTGATATTTATTTTTATTCCACTATAGTCTGAGGAGGTGCATGGCAGTATTTCAATCTTATGGAATTTGTTTCTGCTTAATTTATGGCCAAGAATGTGGTCTATCTTAGAGTACATTCTGTGTGGTGATGAGTAGAATGTATATTCTGTGGCTGCTGGGTGGAGTGTTCTGTAAGCATCAATTAAGTCCATTTGGTCAAGTGTCACATTGAGGATCTGGATCTCCCTGTTGACTTTTTTTTTTGTCTTGATGATCTATCTAGGGTTGTTTAAGTGGGGTGTTTAAGTCCCCAGCTATGATAGTGTTAGAGTCATTTTTTTTAAGTTTACCTAGAAGGTGCTTTATGAAAGTTGGTGCTCCTATGTTGGGTGCACATATGATATTTCTTGATGATGGATTGAATCTTTTATCACTATGTAGTGACCTTCTGTGATTTTTAAAATTTTTGATAGATTAAAGGGTATTTTGTCCAATATTAAGATCGCTACTCCTATTTTCCTTTTTGTTCCGTTCTCCTGAAATTTTGTTTCCCATCCTCTGACTTTGAGTATGTGAGTGTACTTTCAGTGAGATGAGTCTCTTGGAGACAATATATTGTAGCCTCATGATGTTTTATCCAATTTGTCATTCTATGTCTTTTTTAGTGGTGCATTTAGTTCATTCACATTCAGTCTAATTATTGAGATGTAAGAGTTTATACTTATCATGAGGTTCTTACAGTGTTTGTTGTTGTTGCTGATGTTTGTTTGCTGTCTTTCTTTTGATTTTGGATTGATTCATGTGTGTTTTCAATCTTTTCCGAGCATTCTTGTGAAGGGCATTGTCATTCTTTTTTTCTTTTCTTCTATGTTTAATACTTTCTTAAGTGTTTCTTGTAGAGCTGGTCTGGAGGCAGTGTAAACTCTTAGGGAATGAATGTCAGGGAAGGATTTTAATTCTCCATCACTGATGAATGTTAGCTTAGCTGGGTAGGTAATTCTTGGTTGAAATTATTTATCTTTGAGAATTTTGAAGATTGGGCTTCAAGCTCTCCTAGCCTGAAGTGTTTCTGTAGATAAGTCTGCTGCTATTCTTTTTTTTTTTTTGAGTTGGACTCTCACTCTGGAGACCAGGCTAGAGTGTAGCGGCATGCTCACAGCCATCCTAACGTCGACCTGCTGGCCTCCAGTGATCCTTCTGCCTCAGTCTTCCAAGTACTAGAACTACAGGCATGTGGTACCACGCCTGGCTTTTTTTTTATTATTGTATAGATGAGGTCTCACCAATTTGCCCAGGCTGGTCTCAAACCTGTGGTCTAAGGCAATCCATTCGCCTCAGCCTCCGAAAGCGCTGGGATTACAGGCTGGGCCACTAATCCTGGCCAGTCTGCTGCTATTCTAATTGGTCTTCCCTGATAGGTGGTCTGACCTTTCTCTCTTGCTGCCTTTAGGATTTGTTCTTTGATACCTACTTTGTGTGGGTGAATTACTATGTATCTAGGAGTTGGTCTTCTCATTTGTTGTCTTGCAGGTGTTCTCTGAATCTATTGTGTTTGAACAGTCACATCACTGATGAGATGATGGAAGTTTTCTTGGACAATTTCATGGAGTGTTTGTTCCAGCGTGGTCTCTGTCTCTCTATCTGCCTCAGCAATTCCACTTAAGCTTAGGTTCAGTCTCTTGAAATAATCACTCTTCTCTTAGAGGCTTTGGTCTTTTTTTAAAAGCATCTTTTCTATGTTTTTAACAGTTTGGGTTAGTTCCACATTTTTTCTTTTTTTTAGAAAAAGAAATTATTTTATTTGTATATGTATTCTCCTGCAAATAATAGTAATAACACATTAATAATAGAGAGTTTAGAGATTCATCAATATTATTTACCTTTCCCAACAACCTTATGAATTACTAAACCTTTATTTTATCCATTCCACAGATGAGAAAAAATGGGGCTTAAATGGGTTAAGAAATTTTCCCAGAGGCACATGGCTGTACTTCCACATTTTTGTCCTCAAACTCTGAGATTCTTTCTTCAGCTTGGTTAATTCTAGTTTCTGTGCTTATCAGTTTGTTGCTTATTTCATTCACTGTGCTCTTTATTGCTGTTATCTCAGTTATCAACTCATTTATTCTTTCTTCTTGTCACTCCTCATTTCTACTTATTCTCTCTATTAATATCTTGATATCTGGGTTTGTGGTTTGAAACCAGTCATTCTACAGGCTCTTCATTGTTTGAATTCTGGAGTCTGTATTCTCAGTGACTGACCTCCCAGAGGTCTTTGTGAGACTCATATCCTTCCTTTGGTTTTTCTTCATTTGTGTAGTTCCCTCCCTTCAGCTTTTTTAACCTCTTCTTTAATTCTGTTGTTCAGTGATGAGGGGTAGCTTTTATTTATGTTTGCTCAACCTCTTATTTTTCCTTATGTAGATCTTCTGGTTTTGTTCAATTTTGAAGCTAGACTAGGGTTAGAGCCTATGCTTTTTGCAGTTTTGAGATTTAACCGAGGGAGAGCTGTGATTCAGAAGCTATCTGCAGATCCCAGTATCTTCTGATGGGTGTGTGGTCTCCCTGGGGCCCACTTCCCACTGCCTTACAATCTGTCCATGCAGTAGGGTTGTTTGTTTTCCTCCTGAAAGGAAAATTAGATAAGAAAAGTGAAAATAATGAAAAAAGGAAAGAGGAAGATGAAAGGGAGGTTGAGAGAGAGAGAGAGGAAGAGGGAAAACAGAGAGGTGTACCAACTAACGAAAAAAACAGAGAGACAAACAAAGACAGAAAAAACAAAAAAGACAAAAGCATACAATCATATAAACAAACCTCCCCATGTACTCTCCCTCAAAAATACCCATACATAAACAGAGAATCTAATAAAAAATTAAAATAACGGAACCAAAGTAAGTATAAAAACATAAACGAAAACACAGAGAGAGAGAGAATTTTAAAAAGCTAAAAACTAAAATAAATAAACAAGAAAAAAATCTTACTCTCTGGCAGTTTCTGTGAGTCCAGGTTCCCTTCAGGTCTCTGCCTTAGGGAGCAGCTCTGATCTTCAACCTTTCCCCTCCACTCTCAGTGCAGACTGATAGGGTTGCTCTCAGTGTGGTTCAGATGACCCATGGACAACTCTGGGTGGAGGATTGATCAGATCCGGATTCACCCTTCTCACTGCTACTGCCATAATGTCTCCCACTCAGATCTGATGTGTCTGTGCCTGTTTCAGCATTGGGGAGGGGTGTCTGTCTCTCCAAGTCTGCTGAGATAATAGCCTCTGGGTTCCAAGGTGGAGACTGGGCAGAGCTGGGTGGGGCAATGCAAGTCTCTGCCCACTCCAGGATTGAGAAGATTGTACCTGTCAACATCCCATCACCAGCAGTGGAACTTTATTCCAGATTTCTACTACCTGCCTTCTCGTGCCAGTTCTGCTGCCTCAGGTGATAGTATGGGCTGGGTGCCAGTGCTGGAGAGCAGCTTTTCTCTGCTTCCACCTCTCAATGAGAGCCCCCAAGAACAGCAGATGATCCTGTGTGCCCAGGTCTTCAATCTCAGGACAGTGAGGGATTGCAGTCACCTCCAGAGGAGAGCCCTGGGTACATGAACCTGGTCTCCCCTCAGACAGACTTTCACTCACCCACCAGCACACACCCACTCACACCGAGAGTCTTTATGGACACTTGCTTTTGCAGAGACTCTCACAGTCTGATCTGTTCTATTTCCATCATGCCTGGAAGTCTCAACGACCAGTGTTTAAAATACAACACTGCAGTTCTTCCATAGCTGCAGTTAATTTTTATGTTAGTTTCCATTTTATGAGGTAGAAGCAATCTGATCTCTCCTAAATTGACAATCTTCCCAACATACATATAGAAAGACATACACACACACACACACACACACACACCACACACACACACACACACACACAGTCTTCCTAGATAGCTTACAAGTTTTAAGATTTTAAATTTATTTGGTCTCAAGCCTTCAAGAGAGGAGGATGGGAGCATTTGGTCTGTGTTATTATCTATGTACTCTGGTCATCACCAAAAATTCCTCAATACCATCTCATCTTCAGTCCTCTCTCCTACTGTGTCCCTGGCATGGGATTCCAAGTCCTCTCTCTCTCATTTTCTCTCTCTCTCTCTCTCTCTCTCTCTCTCTCTCTCTCTCTCTCTCTCTGCACCTCTGTCTCCCTACCTCTCAAAACCTTCAGGAAATTCAAAAAGCCTCAGAACTTTTGCCACTTCTGTGCTGTTATTGGGAACAAAGAAATCTCATCTCCCACTACATTCAGAGAGGACACCACTGGCTGGCCGACCCAGATCCAACAGCCTATTCCAGAATTACAAAGAGGTGACTTGCAAATGTGTTTTGCATGTCCATACAGTATTCTTGTTTGTTTGTTGTTTGCTTGTTTGTTTCAAATGCAAACTAGTCGGGAACATGTAAAAATCATGGTATTTCAAATGAAATTTAGATTTCTAGCTCAAAAATCAGAAGATCTGGAAACATTAGGTCTGTATTCTCACTTGGGAAAAATTGGCTGGAGCTGGTAATTACAGCATGAGTTTTCCAGTTTGATTTTCTCTAGTATGAATTCCAGTACCTATGGCATTTGTTTACATTTTTGGCCAGTTACCTATAGGAATTTAAGTTTTTAACTTCTGTCATAAACATACTTCATTATATATTTTACTCTAAGCTCTTGAATCTTCTATAAGTTCTATTTGCAAAATGATATACACATCCCAATCTGTTTTCAATAGCCATTAACCATAACCTATCACAGGAATTCACAAGATCTTTTTCCTCTGAGCCTTCTCACTTTCCCTCTCACCAACCTAGTCCAAGAAATGATATTCTGAGTTGATAAGACCCTCTCTTAAATCATCTAATATTATACAATGCTACTGAGTTATTTATATACCTATATTTGCCCTTTCTGTTTCTCCACAAGAACCTTGCTTTTGTAGCTCAATGGCTACAAAAATGATTTCTATATCCTGCACTTTGCTCTTGGCTGAATGGAAGGAAAGGTAATAGGGTAAAAAAAATTAATATATCAAATTATTTTGATTGATGCATATATATGTGTATGTATTCCTTTTATACAAATAAAAACACATATATGTGTGTTTACATTATCAATTTTATTTGCTTAACTTAACACATTTTAGAGATTACTTCATATTTATATATTCGTGTGTGTATATTGTTTTTATCAACTATATAAGATTCCAGTGTGTAGTTAAGCCATAATTCATTTACTCAGCTTCCTATAGTCAGGCAATAAAATTTTCTATTCCTTACACTAAAATCAATGCTACAAAGTTACCTGCACATGCATACAAATATATCTAGAAAATAAATCCCTAAAAGCAATGTTGCCAGGTTAAAGGATGAGTAATTTTTTTTATTTTGATAGGTATTACTAAGTCATAGTCACAAAGGAAAAGTATACCAATTACAACACCTTTATGCATAAAGAGCATGTGTGTTTCTCCATATATTCTCCCACATGTATTATTATTATATTATTATTACTATTATTATTATTATATCTTTGGCAATCAAATAAATGAGAAGTAGAATTTAGCTTTTCTTTCATTTGCATTTCTACAATCATGAGGGGTTCGGAACAGTACATGAAGTAGGATGCATGATTAGTGAATGGTGTATCAGTACATTGCCTTTGTCTATCTTCCCCATGTGTCTTTTCATCTAACTTGTCGACTGTCACCTCTTAACTCTTTTTCTTACAGGCTTATCAACTCTCACCAAAAGCACCACGTGAGGAGAATTTCTTGAGAGAAGCAAGTGTTGTCATTTCCATTACAGTGCTCCACAACCACCACCACAGACAAGCCCTAGCCAGCGAGGCTATTGGGCCATAATCAAAACTGGATCCAACAGAAATGGTGCTTGGAGATAGAGTACAAAGGTGAGAGATTGGAGGTGTAGGAGACCAGTTAGGTGGCAGTGGCAATCCTCCAAGCGAAGAGAAAATGTCTAAAATTGTCAAAAGTGGGAATAGACAGGTGAGATGACATTTTGAAGCCCTATAAGGATTCAATTCAGTAACTCATTTAATATGATGGCAGCGAAACGGGAGGCTTTAGAGCTGATGCTAAAATTGTAGTCTTGTATTGCTATGTATAAGATGCAGCTATTAGCCAATTCAGCAAACACAGAAAGTGGAAGAGAATTTCTTCCTTTTATGGAGGATAATTAATTCACTTTTGAACATGTTGCTTCAAAGATGCCTACAGGTTATCCAAATAGAAAGATTCAGAAGCCATTTAAAAATTGGGTCTACATGCAAGAATAAGAAGAGGTGATTTGTATTTAAAAACGTATATATGAAAAATTGAATTTAAATGAATCCAGCATAAGTTCTATATTTAAATGTTTTGATGGAAAAGAAGATAAAATAGTTTAAAGTGTTAAAGAAAAATAAAATGCGTAAGGGATTATACTGAACTAGAACCAATAGGCTTACACCTTTTTTATTAAAACACTTAAATTTTTCCAACTTGCAACTTTGTCTATAAAAGAAGGACAATAAGAAAATGATTACTTGAGTAAGCACAATAAAATTGCTTTTACATAAAGACGCCCACAATCACAAAGTGAGTATGGGTATCTAATCTTTTCCTCCCACACCCCTCCCCAAAATGAAAAGACAATAACTGCATTTTTATTTAATCTTGGAGTAAAAGAGACATTTCTAAGCAGAAACCAAAATAGAATCTTTAAAGAAAAAGATTACTAGATTTGACTATGTAAAAATGTAAAACTCCTGCATGACAAAAAGAAAGCATTAAAAATAGCAGGATAAGATGGGGAGAAGTCTGGAAAGTATGACATACAAATAGTTAATATGCTTAATTACACAAATCAACAGGAAACAATTAACTCCTCCCAAACAGTCAGTGATAATAATCAACTCACAAAAGTAAAAGTGCAATTAGCCAAGAAACATGATAGAAAACATTCTATCTCAGTAGTAATCTGGAAAAATAATTAAACTAAAATATTTTTTTCCTATCAAACTTTCAAAGTTGGGAAAAAAATAAGCTACATGAACTCTGGTGGCTGTGTAAATTGTTCCACTTCCTATAAAGCAACTTGGCAATAGATATCAAAAGTCTTCAAAATGTTCATGTGCTACAAATTTATCCTAAAAAATACAGGCCATGATTTGTAAAGGTCTATTTTAAAAGATGTGCATCACATTATAACAGAAGATTGGTGAAATAATTTATGATACATACCAATTAAATGCAATTTGTTTACTAAAAATCATCTTTCTAATAATATTTAATGACATAAAACATTCAAAATTTAATGATAAATGACTAATGCATGATACCAAATAGTTTATGAAGCACAACATCACAAATGTAAAACTTATTTTCTCTCTCTTTCCATCTTCGTTTCCTCCACCAAACCCCCCACATAGAGTAATAACCACAAGGAAATATGCACAGTTGCCCACTGTGGTTATCCCTGGGTTGCAGAAATTTTGCTGATTTGTATTTTCTTTATTTTAGATTTTATGAAATAAACTTGCATTGCTTACTAATCAGGAAACAATTCTCAATTTGCAACCTGTCTTTCTGTCTGCCCCCCTGAATGCCTAATAGAACTCATAGAATCACAATATCTTGGTGCTATTTTTACACCGTTTTCTATTTTGGATTTAAATTGTTGAGGAGGATAGATTCAAAGGGATTTTGAACTAAATGGGCTCATTTTGAAGACAAGGATAAGGGAAGTTAATAGAGGAGAAGGTCCTCATCTAGAATCATATATTAAGTTGTGAGTCGAGTTAGAACAAGAACCTTAGTGTTCTGACTGTTAATTTAGTCATCTTTTTTCCCATGCCACATATTCATTTACATTCCTTCTTTCTGGGTATCTAATTTTAAATACTGGTCTCTTTTAAGATTGGAATAGAACCATCTGTGAAATCAAAGGACTATAGTAGTTATTTCCATTTCTCCAGCTTACCTTAATTCTAAATATACAAATTTATTTAGCATTCATCATGTTTAGAACACTGTTCTGTGTGCTACAAAAACCAAGAAAAGAAAAGAGAGCTGATCTTTACCTTTGATAAGCTTATTCCAGTGAAGGAAGCAGGCATGTAAAGAAGCAATGTAAGGCAGAAACAAACAAGAGCTATAGAAGAACAGGCAAGGCGTGCAATCGTTCTGATTACCTGAGGATATTGCATGACTTGGATTCTATTATGTCACCTCTTTTTGAACACACAGAATTTCTGGCTGTTGGATGTAATTGTCTCAAGATGCATGGGAAACCAACATAGAATGCTCCTAATGACACTGAGTGCACATCTATCTACCACATCTCTGCCCACAGCAGTACATTGGGTACATCCTCAGGGCTTATCCTCACATCACTGATCCTCTATCCCATCTACACTCTTTAATTCACCTTATTTTTGAAGATTACGAGTTAATGAGAAGTGTATATTGGATCTTCTCTATTTTATGGAAATAGTTTATACGTATATAATAAATACATAACAGTGACCTAATATATACAAGAAAAAGTCTATATAAAGAACAGAGACATTGTGTATGTCATCAATCTTAGTAGCAGTATACTAAGCTATGGAAAATGCTTGAAAAATCTGAAACAGGCACCTATGTCAAGTAATTTCATTGAAAGAACCAACTGGGACAGATTTTCAGCTATACACAAAGCTTATCAGTTCTCCCTAGCATCCTACTGGCTATCCTTTTTCTGTGGCAAAGTCTATTTTAGTTTTCTTTCACTTCCAATCTTCTACTTCACCACTGAGCTAAGATGCTAATGCTGGAACTCTTTCTGTTACTTACTGTGTAAAATACCAATAAAACCTTTCTGCTTTGACTCAGGCCCTTCTATAGCGTGTAGAAGAAGAAGCACTGGTTTGGGAGTTACTAAAAATGTGTTCTTGGTCCAGCTTATCCTCTCATTCTATGACTGTAGTTATCATATGCCTTTGTTTCTATAAAATTGGGGGAACAATGACTGTCACCCCCTGCCTCTTTCTTCCTGCATTTGCTTTCCACAGCACCTTTCAAATGGAGTTGAACTTGAACCACACAAACAGTTTTAAGCTCATATCAATTCCTGGCCTAAACTAGGCTAAGCCAATGTTTGTGGATAGCCTCATATCTGTCTGCCTGCTATTCATTCAGGAATCAGTGCACCAAGGATGAACTTTAAGCAATTGTGTGCCTCAGTCTCTATGAGTAGGCTTCTGTCTCATTTTCTCCACCAAGCAACTCACTGTGATCTGGCCCTGTGAATATGCTTACTCTGCTACCCTCCTTCCTAAAGTAACCCTCTTGCCCATATTTCTCCAAGCCCCTTTTCTGAGAACTAAGGACCATATTAACTCCAGATTCTCCTTAACATCTAAAACCTCTACTCCAATGACCTGTCAACCAGATAGGGCTCTCATGACAAGAATTAATACTAAGCTCAGTCACTGACAATATCCCAAGGTAGCCATGAACTTTGGGCAACTCTGTATCTAAATTAGTAACAGCTTCCCAGCCTACATCTCAACTTATACTCCCCTCCTCTATGTTCTTGCCACCCGATGGTGCTGAGGTTCCGACATGCCTTATCCCTAAGGCACTCAAATAACAACATCTTACGTCACAAGGCTATTAAAAGTATTAAACAATAGATGAAAAAATGTTTTGGAAACAGTAAAGATGTAGTCAAAAGTTAGTTTTTTATCTCATGGTACAATCAGGTGTTAAAGGCACTTTCCTTTTCAGATCCTTCAAAAATAAGCTGCATGCTTGGAGAACCAAACTTCATCACTTTTTTCATATCTCTCTGGTCTGTTTTATCTTTTAGGAAAAGATTTAATTGCTTTTCCTCCCCCTCCTCGCCCCCCAAGATTGGCATATGGTTTTATGAAAGGCTGAGTAAATATGTTTTTTTTTCAGACTCTACTAAAAAATGTCTGCATAGCTGCCTTTCCATCAAGGAGAAGAAAAACCTGAACTATCACAAGGAAGAGTGTTGAAAAGTCACCATAGTGGTGTTCATTTTTCTAATTTATATACATTCCTCCAATTTATAAACTGTGGGCTGAAAATGGAAAAGCAGAGGAAAAACATCACTGCCTAAGCTAGAGAAACACTGTGGAAGCATGAGAACAGATGTTGAATCATCTATTTCTCAGCCAGAATCTTGTGATCTTCCTCAGGTATTCCCATCAGTATGAAACCTTAATGATTTCCATACTTTGTATGTCTCTTTCTCCATTATATTGCTAAAGTCTGCCAGTCCAAATAAAGAATTTTCACCATTTAACAGTGCCTTTCAATACTAGAGAAGGAGCTTGTTTCCAGAGGACTTAGAGGTCATTATGAAGAAAATAAAATGCAAGAAACAGCATTCTTAGAGTCCCATGATAATAGCAAAAAACCTACGCTGAACCACAAGAGAAAATGGTTCTCAATTTACAAGTATTTCTACATTCTACACAGAAACTAAGGTGACAGGTTTAATCACTGGTCAATTGGCCAGATCACTGAAGAGACAGGCACACTAGACTGATTCTGTTCCCTTCACCCTCATTTTCAGTCCTTATGCCAGAAGGTAAGACTTAGATCCCCACATTGTCCACTCACTCTGTAATGAAGTATTCACACTAGGGAAATGTGTAGGCAGTATTGGTGAAGAGCAGGCCTTAGAAACACTTTTCAAATAAGCAGCTCGTTTGGGTATGCACAGTGCCCGTTTGTGTCATTTTCACATTTAGGCGACTATTTCCTCTTACTGCCGCCTACCAACTTCAAGGATCCCAACTGTCAGCTGCTATTCCCTTAAACATCTGTATACATTTAAGTCAATGTTTAACTTTTGCCCCTGACTCTTCTTGATTGGAGAGATGGAAAACTTTGTCCTGCACAAAAATAAAATCCCATATAAAGGAAAGATTTAGGAATCTAAAGTTTTTTACCCAAGCCCCAGAATTGCACAGCAGCCTCTTGTACCTCAGTATTTGGCTGGACCAGTAGACCTCTGGAAACAAGCCCCTTCTTTAGGATTGAGAGACACTGTTAAATAGTGAAAATTCTTCATTTGGGCTGGCAGGCTTTAGCAATATAATGAAGAGGAGAGAGGCTTAAAAGCGATCCTTTCCTTAGAGCTCTCAGAAACAAACCAAGCCTGTTGCTACACATTGTTTCGAACTTGTACTCTCCAGAACTATAACACAATAAGTTTCTATTATTTAAGCCACTCAGTCTTTGGTATTTTGTTAGGTAGTCCTAGCAAACCAATACAATGTTCACTTATAATAAAGATGACTGCAAATATACAATTGCTTTTGGTCAGCATATATGCTTGAGGCTCTCAGAAAATAGGGAATATAAAAAGAATTGTAGTCTATCTGGGAAATCGATTTAAGAACCCCTGTCATTTCAAGTTGTAGTCAGGCAAAACAAAAGTAATAAATATGACAGCCATATAACTTACCACTTAAAACAAGGTAATTTTGAAGATAAAATGGATATTATTAATAAATAAACTAGATAACCAGCACCATCAAGACAGGACTGTGCAGGACAAAAGTATGATCTGTGGTCTCCCTAGCATTGGAGGGCAAGGGTATATTCTCCCTTCATCTATATAAACCAAGTCCACTAATGCAAGATTCACTAGTTCCACTAGGATAATTTAGTTAATTTAACTATAGCTATCAATTAGCTTGCAAAAATATGAGTTAAGGTCAGAAGAAAATAAGCCCAAGTTAATTACCTCCATGTCATTGACTTTGACATTTTGTTCATTTACAAAACGTCCTGAGGCTGACAGAGCTTATGTTCAGAAATTTGGATAAGTCTCAGGGTAGAGATAAGTGTGTTCCCATTGATGATCTATTACTTTCTGATCCTTTAACTTAGAAGGGAAAACAAGACAGGAAGGTACTCAATGTAATACATGTTTCATCTCAGAATCAGATCATGGGCAAGCTAAAGAAACAAGTCAAAGGCATCTATCACTCAGTGGACCAAAGGAAGAAAAGATGTTGGCTCAGAGAATATTCTCTCCCACTCCTGGACAAAGAACAGTTGGTATGCCTCAAGAGTTGTTTTCCTGGCTGACACTCCTCCTTTCTTACTTTGACTGCCACACAACAATATCTAAACTAAGGGAATTACTCTAAACTGGAAGTTATTGTGAGAAAATATTTGCCCTCCACACTAATTGATTTTTTTTAATTAATCACTTCATTTAGAATCCATTCAACCTAGGAGAGATAAACATTCATCATGCTGGAAGACCCTCAACTCAGAAAGAACATTCATGGCTAGTAATTAGTCTATGAACTGGCTCAGGAGACCTTAAATGAGATTGAGGCCATTCTTATAAAACTAAAGTGCCATTCACCATTAAAAAGTGAAATAACCTTGTGAATATTTTTAAAGAAACAGCTGGATGCAAAGTGAAACTATTTGGAAAATTCTTGAGTCAGTTGATTTTAATATTGACGAAAAGAGAGTAAAGAATGGACATTCCTAAAACTCACAATTGCACTTTGCTTATGGAGGTACAATATAGCAGAGCAGAAAGAGTATGGATCTTGCCACAGGCAAACTGGGACTGTGTCATTTTTTAGAAGTGTGGTCTTGGTTCTGAGCCTTAGTTTCTACATCTGTAAAATTGGGCAAGTAATATATCCTCTTTCCATTTTGTAGGGCTTTTATGAAGATCCAATGAGATAAAGTGTATTAAACCCCTCTATAAAATGTAAAGCATTTCAGAGTTAAAAGGTATTATTATAACAGAATTTTTAAAAGGACAATGGGTATTCATGAAACTTAATGAATAATTGTGGAGGTATAGAAATAAATTAACGTTCTCATCCTAATCAAGCAGATGATGGAGCAATAGTATGGCAAGAAAACACCACAAACCTCCTTCCCCTTTTCCTACCCTCATCAAACCACCCTAAACATCATGCTACCAATGAACGCCACATCCCATGAAAAAGGGCTTCAATGAAGTCATGAGTAGAGTTGTCAAGAACAGCCAGGGTACCAACACCCAACAGTGAAGGAATGCTCGTGATATGCTGGAGAATATTTGGGGCATTAAAAAAAACAGGATATTAGAACTTTAATATAAGAATAACACATTTAAAACTCAGTTTGGGCTGCAAATAGTAAAATAATGGTGAATAGAGAAGACAAGAAAATTTAAACAAATTGTAGAAATAACTAATTATATTTCAACTAGTTTAACCAAATAACATTACAAAAGCCCAGATTCCAGTTCATTGAGTGAGTTTAAATTGCTAATAACAAGTTTTTATTAAAACAGAGAGCAAAATGTTTTTTCTCGGTGTTGTGAAAGCCACAGACATACTTGTCCCCATTCCAAAAAGAAATATTTTCTTGCCATATTCTTCTTAATCATTGCATTCTTATCACATTGAAATGGCCCTTATACTCAGAATCAGAGCTTAAATTTTAGTACCACATTAATCTTCTGTTGCAATGAATATCATTAATACTAAGAATCTAATAACAGCTTATTATCAGAATAATAATTCCATTAACAGCTTTTAATAGAATTTCACAAACTCTAAGTGTACCTCTAATATAAATTACTCCACAATAAGTACCACTTTCACATAATCACTGCCTCAAAATATAACAAAATAACAGTCTCACCTCTCAACTCCTGAATTTAAGTTCCCTTTTGTGACTTTCCTGGATCTGAATAACCAAAGTGCATTAGAGCTGGAAAGTTCCTTAAAGATCATCTATTGCATCTTTCTCTTTCTTCAGGCCAGAAAGCAGATATTCCAGAGAAGTCACACCAGTTGTTGATTCTAACATCTCCTCAAGCAGAAGCAGCTGGAGTGATGAGGTCTATGCCAGATCCTGCAGAAATGACCTGCATTACTCAATCATGCATTTTTAGCCATGAGAAAATTGTATCATATTATAATAGCATAACAAGCTACTAGCCTAGCAAGACCTAATCATGACTGGTGAAATTAGAGGGACGATATTCTGGATTAACAAACAGTGAAGGTTATCTAAAAGAGATGCAGCATAGTGCTATGAAGAAAGCTTGGGAATGAAAGGAGGAGGACCTAGATTCCCATCCTGGGTCTGCCACTTATGAATTTGCACATTATTCATTATGCTACTCTCTCTCTGTAAGTGTCAGTCTTATAGTGAGGACATTAGTCCCTTCTTTGGAGATTAATATATGAAATCAAAGAAATGATAGATGTGAAGATATTTTGTAAAGCACAAATTACTATATAATGTCTATTTTAAAATATTTTCTTGAAAACATATTTCTTCTATAATAAAACTAAAACTGCAAAAGGATGGTCTATAAATATACAACGTTTTTAAGAATACTTTAAAGATATCAGTTAGATGAGCATGTGTTTAGAAGGTCAACCAACTGGTAGCATCAATAACAGTCAGCATCAGGCTGTGGGTCCCATAGGAGCACGTAGACATAAATTATAACAAATAGAACATTAAAAAGAAGCTAGTAATTGGTCAGGCTTGGTGGCTCAGCCTATAATCACAGCACTTTGGGAGGCCAAGGCGAGTAGATTGCCTGAGCCCACAGGTTTGAGACCAGCCAGGGCAACTTGGCAAGACCTCGTCTCTGAAATTAATAAATAAATTAGCCCGGTGTGGTGGCTCTCACCTGTAGTTCTGGCTACTTGAAAGGCTGAGGTGGAAGGATCGCCTGAGCTCAGCAGGTCGATGTTGGTGGGGCCGTGAGTATGCCACGACACTCCACCCTGGGCGACAGAGTGAGACTCCAACTCAAAAAAAAAGGCTAATAATTAAATTGCAAAACAAGAGACTGGGATTGAACTGGTGTTTCCCATCAGCACAACTATGTCTCAACCTGTGTCCATATCGATGTCCTTATTTAATCCTTATAAGAAGCTTTTTACACTTAAAACTGGAGTCAGTATTCTTTACACCACAACATGCCACCTGGTTCACTGTCAAGAGTTCATGCAAAGTTATCTCCCTTGTGCTACTTTATTTCCCACTTTGCCCTTTACTGCTTATCCCTACTCTTATCCTTTGTAGACATCTATTATAATCTTTGTATGTATATCCTTGGATATATGTGTATATTTGGAAATAAACATTCTGATATTTTGTTTGAGTTTCATCTACATAAATGATATTACTCTACACACTGTTACTATTTTCCATGTAATTTTGTGATTTTATAATATCTATCCTTGTTGCCATATATATATCTACTTCATTTCTTGTGACAAATGAACAGTATTCCATGGTAGACATTTAACATATTTTATTTATAAATTTCCCTAATGATGGACACGTATCTATCTACAAAGAAGAGTTATCTAGGAACTCAAAGGGTTTCTAAAGTCACTCATAGTTTATTAGGATTGTACTAATTGATTTTGCTCAGCTCCAGTATTTTATAGAGAAAATCAGGAAAACTAAGAAATTCCATCAGATCTAGTACTATCTAACAAAACATGAACAAAGAGAGTATTAATTCATGAAGCTATCACTAAAAAACAGAATTTACTTTCCCATTAGGGACTATTAAAGGCAGAGAAATCATGCCATTTGTTGACACCGAGTAATAGATGTATAGTGTCTGTGTAGCCTAGGGATGAGTATGTGGCCATGGATTCACTTAGATATACAAATTGACAGAGCCTTAGGTGAAGGAAAGATTGAAATCCAGATTTCTGATGCAGTGGCTATGTGAATTTAGGCACCTTCCCTAGTATGGTATAAGGGCTGAGAAAGCATGGATTCTGAGCTAGATTCTAAGTCCCAGCTTTGCCAATTAGGAGCTATATAACCTTAGGCAAGCTGCTTCAATACCTCCTGCCTTAGTGTCCTCATGGGTTAAATGAGGATTAAATTAGCCAATATTTATAAGTACTTAGAGTTGTGCCTAGAGCATAGGAATTTCTCTATAAGTGTCTGCTGATATGCATATGTATAAAGTGTGTGTGTGTGTGTGTGTGTGTGTGTGTGTGTGTGTCCTCTTTGAATATCAGCTTCCACTTCTATAAAATACTATCTAACTCCTATAGGAGGAGTAAATGCGTTACATGTGTCAAAGTGTGTATTACCACTCATTTTTATTTCTAATATTCTTTAAGAATAACAGTAAGAATAACAAAGCCCCATTCAAAAACTAATGGGATAGGTAACTAAAAGAAATGAAAGTAAGTCGGGCTCGGTGGCTCAGCCTGCAATCCCGCACCTTGGGAGGCTGAGGTGAGTGGATTGCCTGAGCCCGCGGGTTCGAGACCCGCCTGGGCAACTTGGTGAGACCTCATCTCTACAAAACTAGCCGGGCATGGTAGTGTGCACCTGTAGTTCCAGCTACTTGGAAGGCTGAGGCGGAAGGATCGCCGGAGCCTAGGAGGTCGAGGCTGCGGTGGCCGGGAGTGGCTACTGCACTCCAGTCTGGGTGACAGAGTGAGACTCCAACGCAAAAAAAAAAAAAAAAGAAATGAAAGTAAAATCTGGTTCTACTTGGTATCAGGTTTTTAGCTTCCATAGGGCAGAAATCAGATTCAGTACTCATGGGAATTCAGTGAGAATTCACTGCTAACAGTGAATTTCCTACATCCTTTTTCCAGGATGTAGGAAAAAGTCAGTCAAGTAGTTGGAAAAAGCAAGAACACTAAAGACTAATAGTATTACAGATCTTATGAATGCAAGTAACTTTAAAGAATAGGAAGTTCAGGCCTTTGCTTTGTAAAAGAGAAAATCAAGATACCAGAAAAGTTAAAAAAAAAACTTTGTCCAAAGTCACAGAATCAATCAGTTGCAGTGCTCAGACAAAGACTCAATCTAGGGTTCTTTCAACTATATCGTGCACAAACTCAAATTCCCATGTATTAGAAGTGCATGCATCAGACTTTTTTCAAATCATACAAAGAAGATAAATTGGGGGAGATTATTCACTTTGAAATAAAAAGACTGCTTTAAAAAAGAACTCACAGCAGGGTTCCTTAAATAGCAACTCTCCTTCTGCATTTGAAATTAGACCTGACTCCTATGGAAAATGAGGGGCCCCTATAGTAGCACAGAGTCCTAGTCTCCCAGACACTAAATAAAGACTCTGATGAAGTTTAAAATTAATTTCATTTGCATAAATAATCATAGTCATGACTTTATAAGCATATAAATCAAAGGCACTATGGAGATGAGCATTTGTTATTTTTACAGATACAGGAAAATTGCAAAGTCAGAGGAGCCTTGGGGAAGAGCACATTTGGGTTTGACTTGGTGAGTGATTATTTCTCGGCTTGTTATGAACAGTCCCTCCAGATCAGTGGTGTTTGTCACTCACAGGGTCATGTGTCACTCCCCCTGTGGGAAAACTGAGACTTTCTCCCTGATTAGACTGTTATTCCCTCAGGGACAAGGACAAAGATCTTGAGGTCCTCATCTTTGCATCTCTGCTATTCAGCACAAGGTCTGGCAGAGAAAATAATGTATGCAATAGCTGTTGGTTGAAGAAAAAGTGAGGAAGTCGACCAATGTGTCTTCAAATCAATCTTGAACTTTGGACATATAAATCTCTACGCAAAGCGACATATGATGATTTTGGGGATAGAAACTAACAAGAAAAAAGGTAAACTATATAGTTTACCAGAATGTGATAAATGCTGTAGATAAAAGCAGTGCGGGCGTACAGAGAGTGCTCAGAAGGTCAAAGGGGGATTGGAATTTTAAGTAGAGAGACTGGGCAAAGCCATAGTGTGAAAGGAGAGTGAAGAGATGGCAGTTTGGTAGGACATGAAGTCAGAAAACCAACTGGTGTCAAATATCATGAAGGATCTGGTAGGTCAGTGTAAGGGAAGCTAATGGAGCGTTCAAAGCAGAAAATTGACATGATCTGACATATATTTTTTTAAAAAAACACTCTGGTTTCTGTGACCAGAATATGTCACAGGGAGCAATGGATGAAATAGGAAGGCCTTTTCATCTTCCTATTTCTTCAATAATTTAGGTGGAAGAAGGCAGTAATAGCAGAGGATGTAGACCCTGGGTAAATTTTGAATATGGAACAGTATTTGCTAACAAATTAGATGGTGAGTATTAGAGAAAGAGGAGCACTATTACCCCAATATTTTTGGCCTAAGAAAACAACCAATGGGAAGAGGAGAACCTATTCAGTAAATGCTGCTGGGAAAACTGGCTGGTCACATGCAGAAGATTGAAACAGGACCCCTACCTATCACCATACACAAAAATCAACTCTAAATGGATCAAAGTCCTAAACGTAGAACCTCAAACTATAAGAATCTTAGAAAACCCAGAAGACACCCTTATGGAAATTGGAAATGGCAACTAATTCCTGATCAGAACACTAAATGCCCATACCTTAAGAAATAAGATAGACAAGTGGGACCTCATCAAACTAATGAACCTCGGCAAAGCAAAAGAAACCATCAAGAGAGCAGGGAGAAAGCCCACAGAATGAGAAAAAAATATTTGCCAACTGTATATCTGACAAAGGCCTAACGTCTAGGATCTACAAGGAATTCAAACTCACCAAAAGGAAAAAACACAAACAGCCCCATTACCAAGTGGGCAAAAGACATGAATAGATACTTCTCAAAAGAAGATAATTGGGCAGTCAACAGACATGTGAAAAAGTGCTCAGACTCACTCATCATCAGAGAAACGCAAATCAAAACCACATTGAGATACCACCCAACCCCAGTAAGAATGGCCATCATTAATAAAACAACAACAGATGCTGGTGAGGATGCGGAGAAAAAACTTCTACACTGCTGGTGGGAATGCAGACTAGTGCAACCTCTTTGGAAGACAGTGTGGCGATTTCTGAAAGAACTAGAAATTGACTGTCCATATGACCCAGCAATTCCCCTACTGGGAATATACCTGAAGGAACTCAAATCATTCTACCAAAAAGATACCTGCACACATATGTTTGTTGCAGCTCTATTCACAATACCAAAAACACGGAACCAACCATGCTGCCCATCGAAGCTGGACTGGATTAAAAAAATGCGATACATATACACAATGGAATATTACACAGCCACAAAGAAGGACAAACATGGACTTTGCAGCAACTGGGATGGTTTTGAAGTCTATCATACTCAGTGATCTATCACAGAAACAAAGAACAGAGTACCATATGTTCTCACTCATAAGTGGACCTTGAACAATGATAATACGATAAGAAAGGGATTGGCAGTAGTGGTAAACTGTCAGTGGAGGGGGGTGGGATTGGCATTTGAGGGAAACTGCTAGGGGAGGAAGGGGCATACTTCATAACAAGGAGACCTGCATAATCAACGTTTGTACACCTAACCCTGAATTGTACCCCACATCTTTTTTTATTTTATTTTTTTGAGTTGGAGTCTCACTCCGTCGCCCAGACTGGAGTGCAGTGGCCGCTCCCGGCCACAGCAGCCTCGCCTGCTGGGCTCCGGCGATCCTTCCGCCTCAGCCTTCCGAGTAGCCCGAATTACAGGCATGTGCTACCACACCCGGCTGATTTTTTTGATCTATTGTAGAGATGAGGTCTCGCTGCCCAGGCGGGTCTCGAACCCGCGGGCTCAGGCAATCCACTCATCTCAGCCTCCCAAAGCGCGGGATTACAGGCTGAGCCACCAAGCCCAGCTACCCCACATCTCTATAATAAAAAAAAAGAAAGAAAGAAAAGAAATTTCCATTTACTAAAATGACAAAGGTTCAGAAGGAGCAGAAAAATTTTTGGAGGGTAAGATGCAGAGATTGTGAGTTTAATCCAGACATATTAAATCTAAGATATCTTTTAGGTATCTAAGAGGAGTCATAGGATACCTAACTGGAATTTATGACTAAGGGCAAGGCCAGAGGCATAATTTGGGTACCCACCAGAATATGGATGGTGTTGAAAGCCAAGTTATTTAATGAAATCAAATGTTATAAGTTGAATTGTGCTCCCCTAACATTTATGTGTTGAAGTCCTAACTTCCAGTACCTCACAACGTGATCTTTAGAGAAGAGATTTTTACAGTGGTAATGAAATTAACATGAGGTATTAGGTTGGCCCTATTCTAATATGACTGGTGTCCTTATAAAAAGGAGAAATTTGCACACACACACACACACACACACACACACACACGGAAAGTGTCATGTAAACATGAAGACAGCCATCTATTAACCAAAACGAGAGGCTTCAAACAGACCTTCCCTCACAACCCTGAAAAGCAACCAACCCTGTCCAAACCTTGATCTCTGACTTTCAGTCTTTGTACTACTTTGTTACAGCAGCTCTAACAAACTAATACATCAACCTATCAACCTAATGAGTGAGTGTGAATGGAGAAAGATGTCCAAGAACTGAACTGAACCCTGGGATGCTACAACTTTTAGAGTTCATTAAAAGGAAGTGCAATCAGTAAAAGAGATTGAGAAGGAGCAGTCAGGGAAATAGTAGGAAAACCAGAAAAATACTAAAAGCCAATTAGCTTCACTCACTATTATTTACAGGTCAAGATGACGACTGATAATTGATCACTGGATTTAGCAATGTAGATTTCATTGCTGACCTTGGAATATTAGGTCAGCAATGGGGGTGAAAGGCTAATTGTAGCGAGTTCAAGAGAGAAAGGGAGGTGAATAATTTGGAAATTGCAAATGCAAACTACTCTTTTCAAGAGATTTGCTGAAAAAGATCAAAGAAATGAGGTCATAGTACAAAGGATGTATGAACAGTGGGCTCTATTCTTAGAATTGAAGAAATCACAGTATGTAGGTATTAGAAATGATCCATTGGATCAAAGTTGATAATGTAATGGTTGGAGAGAATTGTTGAAACAATTCCTGAAGAAAGGTTAGACCTAATATAAACACAGGGTAACAAAAGAGAAGGCCATGTGTAGTACAGAACAGTATAGTATGGCATATGACAGGAATGCTGTGATGATTTAGATAATACGGTAAAAGATCTTAGCTCAGTGCCTGGCACAATGTGATTGCTCATTAGATGTTATCATTACGCATTATATAAATTTGGCTTGGTTATTAGTCCCCTTTCTCTTCCTCTCTCCTCTTTTCTTGTCCTCTCATTTGTGAGTCATCTACATATAACATATAAGATGCCATGGGTGTACCTGAGATCATTTTAAGAGTGAATATAGAGCAAGAGACTTCTGAATGTTTCAAAATTTAGAGATTAAAAAAAAGAAGAAAAGGGACCTGTAGAGTGAACAACCTGAGGGGTAGAAGAAAAACTGTGCAAGGAAGCCCAAAGAAAAAATTGTTAGTTAGACTGCATGGAAATAAAAGATAACAGAAGTCCTAATTGTGTAAAATCTCTACAATGTCAGTAAGCTGCAGGGAATTCCGGGGAAGAAGATGGTGATAGTTCACTGAAAAAGCAAAAAGATAAAAGCAGCCAAGTATTCTTCTCTCATTTGACGGAGGAAGAGAGGAAAAGGGGAGGAAGTGGCCTGGGCTACTATAGTCTCCAAACTTCATTTTAGTCCACGTCTAGGTCACATCAAGGGCATGAAATCTGGGAATTTCATATAATGTTATTTGGTGTTCCAAATCAACAATACTTTCCTCTCTGCAATATCCTAAATCTACACTTTGCTGCTTCAATCAGATTAATCTAATGCACCTGTTCATCAAATACATTTTACATTTGAGGACAATCTGTCCTAAAGTTTTGGCTAGCATATTTAACATTCTTTTCTATAAACAGAAATTATGTCACATGCTGAGGGAAGTTTCCAATTATGCAAACACGTCAATTCCAGAAACCTTGATAGACTTTTTGGATTGCTCTTCTCAAGACTGACATAGTTTTTAAGAGTTATATTCAACTATTTCATTGCTAGAGTTCTTAAATCTTCATTGCCTCTACATTTTTTTTGCTCTCAGTTTATAAAGTAAGCATTCAAGTCAAGAGAAAGAGGCAAGTTTTAAATGTGCAGAATAGCAACAAATAATTCACTCAACTCTTCTGGTATGATATAGGTGTCCACTTCCGGAAGTCCTAAAGTGTAAATTTCTAAGTGTGATCTTCAGACTACTTTTTATCAGAATTACATACTGTAGTAGCATCTCTGAAGATAAAATTCAAAAATCTGAATTTTGAAAATTGTCATAAGTCATTCTTATGCAAATTCAGATTTGAGAAGCACTGCTTAAACTATGCTGGGAACTAAGAAGGGAGAGAATCTTCAGTAGATAGGTGTGACTGAAGCATTAAGGGCCAAGGGGTGAGGCTAGAGAGGTAAGCAGGTGTTAAATAATTAGCAACTCATTTTTAATATTAAAGATGTCATGTTTTAGGTAATTGAGAACCATAAAATATATATATATATTTGAGTAGGAGTCTCATCCTGTCATCTAGGCTGGAGTGCAAGTGGCACACTCACGGCCCCGCAGCGTCGACCTGTTGGGCTCGGGGGATCCTTCCTCCTCAGCCTTCCAAGTAGCTGGAACCACAGGTACATGCCACCACACCACACCTGGCTTTTTTTATTTAATTGTAGAGAGGAGGTCTCGCCAAGTTGCCCAGGCTGGTCTCGAAACCCTGGTCTCAGGCAATCCTCTCGCCTCCACCTTCCAGAGTGCTGGGATTACAGGTGTGAACCACTGAACCTGGCAAAATTATTTTTATTTTTTCAGCTTAGGGCTCTGATATCCTCAGTAAAATGTAACCTTTACAGGCTGGACGTGGTGGCTCAAGCCTGTAATCCCAGCACTTTGGGAGGCTGAGGCAAGAGGAATGCCTGAGCCTGCGGGTGTGAGACCATCCTGGGCAGCATGGTGAGACCGTGTCTCTACAATAAATAAAAAATTAGCCGGGTGTGGTAGAATGCGCCTGTTGTTCCGGCTACTTGGAAGGCTGAGGTGGAATGATCCCTGGAGCCCAGCAGGGCGAGGCTGGGGTGGCCATGAGTGTGCCACTGTACTCCAGCCTGGGCAACGGAGTAAGACTCAAACTCAAAAATTAAAAAAAAAAATAATAATAAAAAAAAATATATATATATATATATGTATGTATATAAGCTTTACAAAGGTAGAAATAAAGCTTCATTCCACTGTGTTTAATATAGTGTCTGACATAGTAGGTATATAATAAATGCTTGTTAAACTAACCTGAACATTACAAATCAATGGAGAAAGGATGGACTAAAAAAAAAAAGAAGTCCTGGAAAAATGCATATTCATTCAGGAAAAAAGAATAAAGAAAGAAATTGGGTCCCCACTTCATACAACATGCAAAAAAAAATTTTTGAGTGGATTAGAAATATAAAAAAGAAAACAAATAAGTTGATATCCACCTGGGGAAGAAAGGCACACCTCATCAAGAAGGGTACTTACACAATGAACATTTGTATACCTAACCCTGAATTGTACCCCACAATTTCAAAATAAAAATTAAAAGAGAGAAAAAAAACTTATATGAGAAATTACTAACAAATATTTATAATCTTAGTATAGGAAAGGATTTCATGACTAAGATACAAAATGCACACATCATCTTTAAAAGATTAGTAATTTAAAAACTAATAAAAAGTCTGTATCAAAATATGTAATTTTTAAAAGTATAAAGAAACAGAATAGAGAAGGATGTCTGCAAGACATACAACCAGCAAAGGCTTGGCATCCCAAATCAATAAGAAAAAGGTAAGTAACCCAATTAAAAAATAAACAAAGAACATTAATAGACACTGAGCATAATGGGGAAAATGAAATACCAATAAGCACATGAAAAGAAGCTTAACACCATGAGTAATGAAGGAAATGGAAATTAAAACTACAATGAGATAGCATTTCAAGAAATATTTGTTAGGACAAATTCTAGTATTGACAAGGAAGCAGAGCAATTGAACTGTTCATATTCTTTCTGGTGGGAATATAGACTGATGCAACCATTTTAGAAAACAAATTGCTAAATATCTAGTAAAGATGAGTACCTTACAATTCAGCAAGTTAACTTCTAAGTATATTGCCTAGAAGAAAATCTCGGGTTTGTGATCACAAAGAGACATATACGAGATTATTTTCTTCAATCATAGACAATTTTCTTCGACATGGACTATAACGTCAAAAAACTTAGGAAAGAACATTAATGTCTATTAACAGGAGAATGGATAGATTGTGGTAGAGTGACATATTAATGAAAATTTATAAATAAGAGGTACACAGATCAACATAGGTAAATCTCAAGAATATAATGTTAAGTGAGTAAAACAAGTTGCAAAATATGTAGAATACAATATTATTTGAACAGACATGTAAAAATGTTTAAAACCATAATAAGATATGTGGTTTGTTATTTTTGCATATGATAAAATTAAAGACATACGTGGAAAAGAATACCGAACCCTGAAAAATGCTTTTGTCTGAAAAAGAACAGAATGGTATCACATGTTTAAGAATGTTGTCTTTTCTAAAATACTAATAATAAATCTTAAGCAAAAAGAGGCAATTTAGTAAAGATTTGATAAAGTTACAATCGATGGTTACATGGGTACTATCTACATCATTCTCAGATAAGAGCCTAAATTGCAGCATTGATAGTGAGTCTGAAGGGGAAGAAATTATTTATCCTTTTTTTATTATAAAGGTGTGGTGTACAATTCAGGGTTAGGTATACAAACGTTGATTTTGCAGGTACCCTTGTTGATGAGGTGTGCCCCTCCCTCCCCTAGTATTTTTCCTCAACTACCAATCCCACCCTCCCTCCCCTAACAGTTTCTCATTACTGCCAATCCCTTTCTTATAGTATTATAATTGTTCAAGATCTGCTTATTAGCCGGGCTCGGTGGCTCAGCCTGTAATCCCGCGCCTTTGGGAGGCTGAGGTGAGTGGATTGCCTGAGCCCGCGGGTTCGAGACCCGCCTGGGCAGCGAGACCTCATCTCTACAATAAATCAAAAAATCGGCCGGGCGTGGTAGCACATGCCTGTAATTCCGGCTACTTGGAAGGCTGAGGCAGAAGGACCGCCGGAGCCCAGCAGGTCGAGGCTGCGGTGGCCGGGAGCGGCCACTGCACTCCAGTCTGGGCGACAGAGTGAGACTCCAACTCAAAAAAAAAAAAAAAAAAAAAAAGATCTGCTTATGAGTGAGAACATATGGTACTCTGTTCTTTGTTTCTGTGACAGATCACTGAATATTATCAATTCTAAATCCACCCAAATTGCTGCAAAATCCATTAATCTGTCCTTCTTTATGGCTGCATAATAGTCCATTGTGTATATATACCACATTTTTTTAATCCAGTCCAGCTTCGATGGGCAGCATGGTTGGTTCCATGTTTTTGCTATTGTGAATAGAGTTGCAACAAACATACGTGTGCAGGTATATTTCTTAATCAAAATAATATTTTTAAAATAATAGAATTAGCCGGACTCAGTGGTTCATGCTTGTAATCCTAACTACTTGCAAGGCCAAGTCAGGAGGAACACTTAAGGTCAGGAGTTTGAGAATAGCCTAGACAACACAGTGAGATTTTGTCTCTCCAAAAAATAAAATCAGTTGAGCATGGTGACATACCTGTAAGCCTAGTTACTGGGGAGAATGACAAAATGTTTGAGATGAGGTAAGCTATGATTATACTACTGCACTCCAGGCTGGGTGATGGAGTGAGACCCTCTCTCTGAGTGAGAGAGAAAGAGAGAGAGAAAGAGAGAGAGAGAGAGAGAGAGAGAGAGAGAGAGAGAGAGAGAGAGAGAGAGAGAGAGAGAGAGAGAAACAGGGCATAGTCATGAACTGAATAAAGGGATGTAGCCCAGAGTCTGGAGTAACTTCCAATTTTCAGGCATAGGTGAACAGGTGGTGTCATCTACTGAAATAAATAATTTATGGGGAAAAGAAAGAAGATTTAAAGTGAGGTAATTTAGTTTTTGGTGAATAGAGCAAAAGATGAAAAGACTTCAAGCTTATTGATCATTTCTGATTATTGCTAAATATCAATATGGCTTGTGCATTGCTGTCAATAATGGAAAGTTGTTTGGAATTTCATCTCATCTTCCTTAGAATCACAGATTTTGTCTGTACATACCAAGAGATTATCAAGTCCAAACCTGCTTTTTACAGATAAGTTAAACTAAGACCAGAGAAAAGAGGTAATAGCTCAAGGTTACACAGCTATTGAGTGGAGAAGCTGGAACTGGAACCAAGATCTTCTGATTCCAAGCATAAAATAATAGTATAAGTAGACTACCTAAGAATTTCATTCTTTGCAAATTTTGATAACAATAGTCTATGAGTTTCTGTGACAATAAAACAGTGAAGGTTCAATACACTACTCTTCCATCTAAGAGAACTCCTAAAAGCGTCTATTTACAAGTTTTTCATGATACACACATTTAAATACTCCTTAAGGCTGTGTTATTTTGTCCCAACTAATACAACTTTACTGACTTGTATTTGGCTCACAAAATTCTCTGAAAATAGTTACAATTTGGTGAAAAAATACTATAGACCCAGTATTGTACAATGTACTGGTAGCTTTACATAATTTATTTTAACAACCTGATAACAGATATATTTTAAACATTGTTCACATTTGACAGATAGATAAACTGTAACTCAGGTAATGTGCTTTGCTGAGTTCAATATAAAATAGCTGTTTTTATGTTTACCATTTTTAAAAACGAGATAACAGAGACATCATAAATTAAGCAATGTGTCCAAGATCACAGGGCTAACAAAATCAGAGTCAGGATCTGAACCCAGGCTTCTGGTTCTAGACTCTGTTCTTAATTAATCACTATGCTGTACTGTCTTTTACAAAATGAATGTTCTCTAAATATTGGTTGAAAGATTGAAGTAGGTGATTAATTATTCCTAGGGACCCTTTCCAGTGAAGGAGTTTTAATTTTAGTTGAACTCTAAAAGAATAATTACATTTTAATTTTTAGGTGCATGGGGAAAAGTGGTGGCTGAGAGAATTTCATGAGTATAAGTCATGAGAAACCTGTAGGGCACCGCTGTTTAGGAAATGGTGAGTGGCCTGTGATCTGAAGAAGAAATGTAAGAGTAAATCATGGGAGATGAGAATTGAAAAGGAGGTGGAAACCATATGGAGGAGAGCTTTGGATGCTAAGAAGCTGAAGTTTCTGAGAAAGGGAATATAAAGTACAAGAGCTAGATTCTCCGGAGGAGACTCATAATCTCAGGCTGGAAGGATCAGTAAGGCCTAAAAGGCAGAGTGCCAAGAGTTTGATCATAAACATTTTTACTAATTAAGTACTGCTTTGGCCTTTTATTCATTTTACAGCAATAATTCATTTTATGTTTTAAATAATACCATTGTTTCTTTAGCTTGCTCCTTCTCTGCTAAAAAGGCATTCTTCTCTTTTATATTCTAGAAGATTATGGTATGGTTTTAGAAAAAATGGGATCATAATTTCTAGGGTATTTTTGAGTCTTTTACTGAGGAGAGTTCAGCCTATTTCAATCATATAAGTTCATAAAGCATCTTACTCCTTGGTGCTTTTGCGGTAGGGGAGGGAGAGAGGACTTCCCTCTGGGCGCAGGTTATGATGCCATCTGCAGGACTAATTTGAGCATTTCTGAGTTAGATTCAAAGAAGAGGCCTGAACACAGTGGTTTTCAAACCTTTTTTTTTTTTTGAGTTGGCATCTCACTCCATGGCCCAGGCTGGAGTGCAATGGCATGCTCATGGGCACCCCAGCATCAACCTGCTGGACTCCAGTCATCCCTCCATCTCAGCCTTCCAAGTAGTCAGAACTACAGGCATGTGCTAACATGCTCCGCTAATTTTTTGTTTATTGTAGAGATGAGGTCTCGTCAGGTTGCCTGGGCTGGTCTCTAACCTGACGGCTCAGGCAATCCACTTGCCTCAGTCTCCCAAAGTGCTGGGATTACAGGCTGAGCCACCGACTGGCCTTCAAACTTTTATTTGTAAGCAGTGGAGCCTATTTCAAGAAGATTATTACATGAAATTTTTATATATAAACCAGATAAAATAAGTATTTTATTATAATTTGTTCATTTTAAAGAAGGCATTTTTTAACTATTTATTGATCACAATCAATGAAGTTGTTTAGTTAACATAATTTAAAGAAAAGGTTATGAATAACCTCTCATGTTATCTCAACAATCAATTTATTTCTGGATTTTGTTCTGATTTCATAGTATGAAGACAAATCCTAATCCACACATATAAGTAGTTGTGTACTATATATTTTTTTAATAATAGTGTACTTTTAATTCTAGTATATTTTTCAATATGTTCCCAAAGCTACCATTTATGTATGCAAAATTTGATAAAGTTTAAAATAAAAGAATGGGCAAAGATTTATCAAGTAAATGCAAGCAAATTTAATGTAAGCTTGACAATATGAAATTCAGATGAAGATAACTCAAAGCAAAAGGCACAAAATTTGGAATGGAGAATCATAGTTCATTGATGAACAGTCACAAAAACTAATATAAAGAAATTGTTAGAAATACAAAGAATATATGTTAATCACAGCATTATTTATAATAAAGGTAAACTAAAAATTACAAAAGCTAATAAATACATGGTCCTACCTATATTTCTTTAAACTGAAAATGATGAGCAAATTACATCAGAATGTTATCAATAATAATTCAGGGAGTAATATGATCAGATTTGCATTTGATAAAAATAAAATATTCTACTCACAATAGCCTAAACTAAAACATGGGATCCACATAAGAGACTATTAAATTTTCTAGTAGACAAAAAGATAATACAAAAAAATCAATGAAACAAAGCCTGGTTCTTTGAAAGGGTAAACAAGATTGATGGTTCCCTAGCTAGACTGACCAAGAAAAAAAGAGAAAAGGCCCAAATAAATACAATCAGAAACACAAAAGATGAAGTCACATCTGACCCTGAAGAAATACAAAAGATCATTGGAGACAACTATGTACACTTGTATGGAAACAACCTGAAAGTCTTAAGAAAATGGAAGACTTTCTGACATCACACAACCTGCCTAGGTTGAAACAAGAAGAAATTGAGACCCTAAATAGACCAATAACAACCCAGGAAATTGACTATGTCATAAGAAAACTATCTACAAAAAAAGAACCCTGGACCAGAGGGCTTTCCAGCAGAATTCTATAAGACATTTAAGGAGGAGATGATACCAATCCTACTGAAAGTATTCCAGGCTACTGAGAAAGATGGACCCCTCCCCAAAACATTTTATGAAGCTAACATCGCATTGATACCCAAGACAGGTAAAGACCCAACAAAGAAATAGAACTACAGGCCAATATCTTTGATGAACATAGATGCCAAAATTCTCAACAAGATCCTAGCAAACCAGATTCAACAACACATCTCAAAAATCATCTACATGACCAAGTAGGCTTCATCCCTGGGATGCAAGGCTGGTTCAACATTCGCAAGACAATAAATGTAATTAAATACATCAACAGACATCAGAACAAAAAGCACATGATTATATCATTAGATGCAGAAAAAGCTTTTGATAAAATCCAGCATCCCTTCTTGATAAAAACCCTCGAACATCTAGGCATACATGGAACATACCTCCTCAAAATAGTAAAAGCCATCTAAAAGAAACCCACAGCTAGCATATTCCTAAACAGACAAAAAATAGAACCATTTCCCCTGAAAACTGGAAAAAGACAATGATGCCCACTCTCTCCCCTCCTGTTCAATATAGTATTAGAAGTCCTGGCTAGAGCAATCAGAAAAGATAAGATGATCAGGGGTATCCAAATAGGAAAAGAGGAAGTCAAGTTATCTCTTTTTGCAGACGATTGTGTACCTTGAAAACCCAAGAGACTCTGTCAAAAGCCTCCTTGCACTGATAAAGGACTTTGGCAAAGTCTCAGGGTATAAAATAAATGTGCAAAAGACAATCGCATTTCTTTACACCAATAATAAACAAACAGAAACCCAAATAAAAAGCACAATCCCATCTACAATAGACACAAAAGAAATGAAATACCTTGGCATCTTCCTAACCAGGGACATGAAAGAACTTTACAATGAAAAATACAAAACACTGCTCAAAGAAATCAAAGATAACAGGAACAAGTGGAAAAATATCCCATGCTCATGGATTGGAAGAATCAACATTGTGAATATGTCCATCTTACCTAAGGCAATCCACAGATTTAATGCAATGCCCATCAAATTACCAGCAACATTCTTCTCAGAGCTAGAAAAAACAATACAGGAATTCATATGGAAACACAAACGACCAAGAATAGCCAGAACAATCCTCAGCAAAACAAAACAAAACAAAAAAACAAAGCAGGAGGCAGCACATTACCAGACTTCAAACTTTACTATAAAGCTACAATAATCAAAACAGCTTGGTATTGATACAGGAACACTCACATAGAACAATGGAATAGTACTGAGATTTCAGAAGCAAAACCTCAATTTCTCAACCAACTCATCTTCAACAAAGCCTCCACCACCTACCACTGGGGAGAGGAGAAACTATTCAGTAAATGGTGCTGGGAAAACTGGCTGATCACATGCAGAAGATTCAGACAAGACCTCTATCTATCCCCATACACAAAAATTAACTCTAAATGGATCAGGGACCTAAATGTAAAACCTCAAACCATAAGAACTTTAGAAAATGCAGGACACACCCTTATGGAAATTGGAACTGGCATCCAATTCCTGAACAAAACCCAAAACTCATGGACCATAAGAGATAAGATAGGCAAGTGGGACCTCATTAAACTGACAAGTTTCTGCAAAGCCAAAGAAACCATCAAGAAAGCAGGGAGGCGGCCCACAGACTGGGAAAAAGTATTTGCCAACTCCATGTCTGACAAAGACTTAACATCTTGGATCTACAAGGAACTCAAATGTGCTAAAAAGAAAAAAAACAAACAACCCCATTACAAAGTGGGCAAAAGATATGAACAGACACTTCTCAACAGAAGACATACAAGCGGCCAACAGACACATGAAGAAAAGTTCAACCTCACTAATCATCAAAGAGATGCAAATCAAAACTACACTGAGATGCCACCTAACTCTAGTCAGAATGGCCATTATCAATAACTCAAAAAATAACAGATGCTGGAGAGGATATGGTGAAAAGGGAACCCTTCTACACTGTTGGTGGGAGTGTAAACTAGTACAACCTCTGTGGAAAGCAGTGTGGTAATTCCTAAAAGCTCTAAATATCAACCTCCCATATGACCCCGCAATCCCCCTACTGGGATTATATCCTGAACTCAAATCACTCTATAAAAAAGATACCTGCACATATATGTTTATTGCAGCATTGTTCACAATAGCAAGGACCTGGAACCAACCGTGCTGTCCACTAAAAGAGGACTGGATTAAAAAAATGTGGTACATATACACTATGGAATACTTTGCAGCCATAAAAAAGAACAAAATCATTAATTTTGTAGCAACCTGGATGGAGCTAGAGTTTATAATACTGTGATCTCACAGAAACAAAGGTCTGAGTATCACATATTTTCACTCATAAGTGGACCTTGAACATCTAGCATAATACTATAAGAAAAGGATTGAGAGTGGTGGAAATCTATGGGGTGGGCAGGGAGGGCAAGGGTGGTGGGATTAATGGCAGTCAATATCTGTCTGGGGATGGGGGGGACACCCCTTATCAACAAGGGTGCCTAAACGATGCATATTTGTATACCTAACGCTTAATTATGCTCCACAATTTTAAAATAAAAAATATATTTAAAAAATTTCTAGTAGCATAAAGGATCTGTATAAATGGAAAGATATATCCCACTCCTAGATGGGAAGAATTAATACAGAAAAAAAATTTCCAATCTTTCTGCAATTATTCGTAAGTTTAACACAACTATAGTTTAAAGTTTTAATAAAATTGAACTAAAGGTCTCATAGAAGGCTAAAATTCATGTGAAGAATATTGGAGAGTAATTTAAGAAAATGCTGCAAAGCGAAATGCTGAGTCCAGAATTGCTCTCTCAAATGCAAGTATATTATGATGAGTATTGTTCAAGTACTGGCTGACTGATCAATACACCAGAAAGTGGAAACCTAAAATAAATGCTACAACCTTAGGGTTATCAGGTTTGGCAATAAAACTTAACCATACATGTGCAAAAATGGGAAAAACTCTACCAAGTTTGACATCAACTTAAAAGGAAATAAACTTGGGCAGATATCCGCCAGAAATATTGCACATAAAGCAATCGTTAATGTCCTTACTGTTGTTTTTCAAATCATTGAGAAAAGATCAAATACCCAAAGAGAAACTGAGAAGGGTACAAATAAAAACTTCTTAAAATAAGAAATGTAAATGGACAATAAATATATAACACTATGTTCAAACTTAAAAGTAATTTTTTTAAAAAAAGCAAACAAAACATCCTTGTCCACGTGGGTATTTTTTATTTCCTCCTGTTCCTTGCTTGAGTGATTTCTCTTATTTTTTTAAGTCACTTTTTGAATGTCACCCTCTCAGAGAGGATTTCTTTGGCTGCCTTATTGTTGTAGCCACACATACTTACAACAGGCACACTGGTTTTTCATGATTGCAACACACTGTCTTTCATAGTACAGACCTTCAGAACACATGTTTGTTTATTGTCTGTCTACTCCACTAGTCTATAAGTTCCACAAGGGTAAATAATATGATGTAACTACCGATACTGTTAATAGTTCTTAGCATGGTTTCTTGCACAAGATAGACACTCAATTTTTATCAAATGGTTGAATAAATAATGAAGTTTTCTTTTGTTCCATCTTGCTTTGGTTTCATTTTTATGACAATACCTGGTGTTAGCCAAGATTGTCTAAAGTCCTCTCATACACTGCTAGTAGGGAGTAAAAATCAGTATAACCATTTGGAAAGTTAATTTGCCATATTTTAAAATATAAGTCAGATCTTATCTCTCTTTTGCTCAAAATCTTCCAATGAACTTTCATCTTTCTCAAAGTCCAAAAGGACCTACAAACTCTACACCATCTAGTATCCTCCCACCCTGCTCAATCTGTACTGCTCTAGACATACAACCTACTAAAAAAACACACACACAAGCACACTGCTTCGGTCACACTGAGCTCCTATTGGCCACTCTCATATCCTAGACATGTGCCTGTCTCAGAGTCTTTACATATTTGCCATTCCCCCTCCCCATGTATAAGAGGACTACCCCCTTAGTAGGAAGATATTCTCTTACCACCTCGTATAAATCATCACTCTACCCCATGCACAACCCTAGCAATCCTCAACCTGTTACCCAGCATTCTTTTTCTCCATATACACATCACAGTCTAAAATATTATGTATTTTTATTTCCATTTTCTCTCACTAAAATGTCAGCTCCATGAGGAGATTGTAATTTTATGTCTGTTTGTTTTGTTTTGTCTACTGCTATGTACCTAACCCATACAAGAAAGCCTGGCCTGTAGTTGATTCTCAGTAAATGAGTGTTGAATGAATGAATGTCAAGAGCTTGAAAAATAGTCATGCCATTTCACCTAGTACCTCTATTTCTAGGAATCTATGTTAAGTTAATAGGAGGACTATTTATACTATTTACTAGGCTTTTCTTCATAACATTATAGATAAGGGTGACAAATCAAAAACAATCTTAACATCTTGCTGTTATAAAAATGTTAAATACTGTGATAAACATACGTGTGCAGGTGTCTTTTTTATAGAGTGATTTGAGTTCTTCCGGGTATGTTCCCAATAGGGAGATTGCGGGGTCATATGTAAGGTTGACTTTTAGAACTTTTAGGAACATTATTCACAATTGCAAGAACATGGAACCAACTGTGCTACCCATCAATAGAGGACTGGATAAAAAAAAATGTGGTACACATACACAATGGAATATTACGCAGCCATAAAGAAAAGCAACATCATGAACTTTGCAGCAACCAGGATGGAATTAGAGTTTATAATACTGAGTGATCTCTCACAGAAACAAAGAGCTGAGTATCACATGTTCTCACTCATAAGTGGACCTTGAACAACTTAACAACTACTGTAATACTGTAAGAAAAGGATTGACAGTAGCAGGAAACTGGGGGGGGGTGCTCGGGGATGGGGAGGTGGGATTGACAGTAGTCGATATCTACCTGGGGAAGGGGGGTACACCTCATCAACAAGGCTACCTGCACAATGAATATTTGTATACCTAACCCTGAATTGTACCCCACAATTTTAAAATAAAAATTAAAAGAGGGAAAAAAAGTTTAAAAAACTATTATACAAAAATGTAAATGGAATATTATGTAATCATTTACAATCATAAAATTATATTAATGTTATGAAGACATGTTCACAATATAACATTAAATGAATAAATCATATACCAATTAATTGTCTATAGTATGATTTTGCATATTTGTAAAACTAAAAGTATAGATACAGTATTATGATAATTTTGATATATATAATTATATATAGTATCTCTATATGTATATTAGAATTAGAATTATGTGTCCTCCCAATAAAAAAGAATTATATATTGAGAGATATGACTATATATAAAATTACATAGAGATTTCTCCATATCTATAGCTATGTATATAGGTTTACAACTATATAGATGTCTATATAGATATAGATGCTATCCATATATCTATAGGTGTTATATATAGAGGGAGAGAGAGAGAGAGAGAAAGAGAGGGTTGACTGGAAAAATGTAAACAAAATATCCAAAATGTTTACTTTAAGTAGCAGGATAATTACATTTGCCGGTATTTTTTTCCCTTTTGGATGACTTTTTCTGTACTTTAAAAATTTCTATAAATAAAATATTTAAAGAGAAAATAATGTTATGAAGGGAAAAAAATCAATGATGTGCTTTTAGGTAGCCTAATTCTAAACAAAATCATTTATGACTGCTTCAACAGGATAAAATAGCAACAAAATGCAGCAGTGCAACTAAACAAATGAACATGAGACTTTTAAAAATTGAAGACTTAAATGAATTGATTCGTCCAAGTGAATGTTAAGTAGGTCTTACTAGAACATAGATAACAAGGTCATTTTTTTCTTATGGTCTGGCTCATTATAATAAAATCTGCTGTTGGCTTATAGATTGATAGTACTCGTCCTCAGATATTTTTAGGTCAGAGGGAAAAGCATCCAATTTATCTAAAAATGGAAATGAAGCCACAAAATTTAGATTACTAAGGAATAACTGTGCTTCAATGTACACATGGAAGACATGAAACAGTTAACTACTGGACCAGACAGTTCCTTTGATGTTATATTTGCTGTGGGGATATTTGCCCTAATAGCCAGGAAGTACCCAGAGAAAAGAGTGAGTAATGAGTGAACATGTTCCAGGAAGCCTTCAGCACAAGGGAAATTCCTTTTTCTTGCCTCAAACCATGAAGTTCTGACTACAAAACCTCACCCTGCACAAGAGCAGTAGACATTCTATAACATTCACAGAAGGCATTCCAGAACCTTATAAGGGAGATAACACAGCAGAGAAGCATCACACGGATGTGTGCACTCGCAATTAAGAATAAAAATTAGCAAGAAGAGAGCAGTAGAAATGCAATCACCAAACTCTGTGTGAACTGGAGGCAGAAAACTTGTATACTTTTAAAAAGAACGTTGTGCAAATGCAAAAAGAGAGTCTGAGAATGTATCCACATTGATACTGTCCTGTCTGATTGGACCTGGGTAGGATGTAGACGTAAGTGTTATGAGTCAGAGACAGGGCCATTGAAAGAATAGAATCCAGGGCAGGAGGGTGACAGAGGCACTGCCAGACACAAAGATCACATCTGCAGTTGCTCATAATGCCTTAAATATAAGTTGGCTCTTAGTAACAACAATAGTGACAACAACAACTTATTTAGCGTGTATTACATGGGAAAAATTGTGCTAGGTGTTTCTTACATTTATCAGTCCTTTTCAATTTTATATTTATCAGCAGAATTGTTTTCTTTGAAGTCAATTCCCTAAGATGCAGGTGAGAGTGCCTGAAACCCACATTCCCATTTGTGAAAATCATATTGCCCTCCCCAGAGTTCAGTTAATTCCCATTAGTGTTACATTTTTTATTTTCGTTACTTCTGGTTCCAACCCTCTACCTTCCACTGTGGGATATATACTTTCCTGATGTACAATGATTGTCTGCTATCCTTACAATGGAACTGAGCGCAACTCCCCAGCCCACACTGCAGCAGTTTCTGTCTCAGATCCTCTCAGGATTAGCCAGGTAACAAGGGCACATGGACTGAGTGCCCAAACAGGGGCAGAGCTACCTAAATGAACCTTTCCAAGTCTGTGTTTCTCCAAGGCCCCCACTCACACACTGTTTCTTCTCTAATTAGCCATTACTGGATCCTCCAAACTGCTTCTCACTAAACAAGGGTTTGAACAAACTCCTCGGAATGTGCTCAGATTTTTGTATATCCCCTAAAAATATCACTCCAGAATTTGTATACATGGGGCTACTAGGTGGCAATCAAATTGAAAAGAAAAGCTCCACTCAGAGGCACAATATTTGCATAGCACTTTATAAAAGATTGAGAAAATATCAAGTCTCCAAAACATAAATTACAGTGAAATGGGGGAAGAAGAGGGCACTGAAAATGATGAATATTATAAGAGGAAAAAAATAAATAGATAAAATAGGCCACTGCTAAGCCTGATTATATACAGGAGTGGATGGGGTGATCCAGTTTGCACAGAGGATATCAGGTTTATCACTTCTTCTGTTCTAGATTTTATATTTCTATTACTGTAGCTAAGATTACTTCTTATGGAATTTATTATCAATTAAAATTCTCATTTTAAAGTCTACCTCTCCTGTCAAGTTTGTTTGTGGAGCCAAGGGCATGGTGGACATTTATTATTATTATTTTGTTTGAATTGGCCACTTCTTCTAAGCTGTCAAGATCTTTTTAGATCCTAATGCATTAGCTATTTCTAAAGCATTAGCAGTCTCTTTCAGTCTCATACCATTTGTAAATTTGCACTGCAGAATCATTTGCTTGGAAAACACATATGCACATGTGCAGTGAAAGCTAAATAAATGTAGTTAGTTTTCACTTCTAGCATTCCATTCAGCTTTCTTGGATCCCTAATAAGGCAACAGTTGTCTTAATGACTCAATTAATCACTTCATGCTATTTGGAGCAAACATATGGACTTTAATGCAAAAGGTACTGGAGGTTAAGCACTCAAGTCTGAAATTAAAACATAGTCTCTGTGAAACTTGCTACAAAGAAAATCATGGTCTCTGACACCCTTGGAAACAAAAATAACCTCTATTTTGAAAAAGCAAAAGAGAAAGATGAAGGATTATAAATGTGAGAAATATTAAGTGATGCTTTCATATTCAAACCCAACTCACACAAATGTCACCCAGTACAGTGATAAGTAAAAGAGGAAGAACCCCTTTCCTCTGTAAAGGCATCTACCAGATTTGTATGCTGTGTACAACCTTATTCATATTCTCATCAGAGAGCATCCATAAATTAGCATTATCTACCTCCTGTTTCAATGACCTCCTCTGTGGTGTAAATATCTTTGCACATGGAGATAAATATATCAAGCAAGTTAGAGAATTTGTTAGTAGACACTCCAAAATCACAAGTTCTGAGGACAAAACAAAATCCTGGTGTCTCAGAGTTCCAGTAAATTCTACACCTAGGCTTGGCCTGTTCATTCAATACAAGCAAGGCCTGGAATATCAAAACCATGGGTTTTAATTCTACCTTAAAGGCTTTATGAAGAGTCAAAAGATCTAGATTTTAGTACAGCCACTAACTAATTTTGTCCCTTGAAAAATTTAGAGTTCTGCACAATTATGTATTGGATGATACGAATGACCTCCAAATACTTTTAAAGAATTGAAAATTTTAAAATGCAAATAGAATCTTATGATAACTCAGCTAACAAATGAGATAAAATATGTAAAGACAAATGAGATTAAAAACACATAAAGTGGAGCTCTGAGTGAAACAATATGATGGCCCAGACATCTACCAATTTATCCCCAGAAGCTCCTCTGAAAGACTCCTAAAACTTCTATAAGCACAGTTTGAAAGCCAATAATGAGGTCCCTTCCAATTTTATAGAATTATATTCTGGCTTATGATATAAGCAATCTACACTACTGCTCAACTTCTACATCCTATGGATGTATAAAACAGAGACTTAGAGACTATAAACAATTATCAGTATTAGTTATAATCATAATAACTACCATTTTTTCAGGTGCCATTCCATTTGACTTTACTGCCATAGAAGCTGATGGTCACAAAAGTCAAGTGACAGAACCGGGTTTTAAACATAAGTCTAATATGACAATATATACATATACTAGAATGTGATACGTACTAAAGTAATCCTAGCTACCAAATATAGTAGGGTCCCCCTAGAGGATGTGGTAAGTTCTATCTGAGAAAGTAAGAGAAGGTGTCCTGGGATCTGAGCCTTGAGGAATCAATAGCAGTTTGCCAGGAAACAAATTTGGGAAAGGAATTCAGGGCCATGTGCACAATTTGTTCAATGGCAAGGAGGTGCAAAATATCATGCAGCAGGGGAGACTGATTTCATGAAAGAAGAAATGAAAGTTTGACTTCAAAGTTTGGACTCACAACCACCTTTGCAAAAGCACACCGGCGGACTGGCTTTGTTAGTGACCCCACCTTGAAATGAGCAAGTGATAGCATGTTGGAAATGGCAAAGTATCCACCGAATAAAGACACAAGAATGACCACTTCTTATAGTCTAGAAGATTGTTTAGTGGCCTTAAAATGCTACTGTCCCCCCAGATAGATCAGTCTCACTACTGGGAGACCTTGGTTCCTGAGAAAATCTGCCCTATTATCTTGAACTTACAGAATTTGTGATGATTTGAAAGACTGAATTTTATGCATTAAAGTCATAATTGAATTCTTCTAAGTATAAAAATCATTCATTTTCAACCAAAATAAAGTACAGTGAACCTGACTGGAAGGAGACTCTTTATTTTCACTGAGAAGTTACTTTGCCTCAGTTTCCTAAATTGTAAAAGAGAAATGATAATAGTCCTTCCTTCATAGAGTTGTAATGGAGTTCAAACCAAATAGCACATAATGCACTTAGCACAATGCGTGGCATATAGAACATGATCACTCCCCAGCAGCTTTTGCAATCATTATTTTTCTTCGCATTATGAAGATGTTTGTGAGAAATGCCAACACATCTTTGTGGAAGGAAATTGATTTGTCTTTCACAAACCCAGCCTTCTTCGTATGGCAGGTTCTAAGCCCTGTCCACAAAGACCATAGATTTGGTATCTGTGCTTCCTAAACAATACCCTCAAACCTCTTTCATTTGCCTTTTTCCCTGACTAATAAGCCATTCACCACTAATTACTTATAATCATTTTCTGCTGCACAGTTTTATATTTGTTTATTATGCTCACAGCTGTCTTTCCTAGCAAGGATAGAAATCTATTATCTCATTGTTATAGTCATGTCTCCTGATCACAGTGCCCTTGTCTTCCATGTAATATACTCCAAAAGGTTCTTTTGACAGGGTAGGATTTTCATTCTTCATCACTCCTTCTTTTCCTTTCCTCACTCACTTTGTTAAGGAAAGAGGGACTTTGAGTAGATAAAAGGACAAGAACTGTGTTAGTATACAAACCAAACTAGTTAAATGATGAGATATGGTTGTGCTATAAAAGATGATCAAATCTTTGTCTTGTGGGAAGTCAACTCTGAGAAATGCATTTATTTATTTGAAAAATATTTATTTAGGATATTTTATATTCAAGATTCTGGGTATTTGGCTGTGAACCAAAACACCACATTCTTCCCTTTCTTGCAGCAAATATTCTAGCAGGGAAGACAGACAATAAATATGCATACATCATCAGATAGTGATGAAAAGTGTTTATTGTGAGAAAACTAAAAGGGAAAAGGAATACAACATGTTAGGAGCACTGCTTGAGGAATTTATGGATGGTAGGCTTTCCAAGGAGGTTCTCTGTGACGATCAGAAGTTCTTTTTAGAACCTCAGTGATTCGATGCCTCCCCTTCTAGAGAAGTCAAAACCCGGGAAGACAGGTGAAGGGAGGATCATGGGGAATGAAAAAAGACAAGGATCAAAAAGACAAGAATCATGGGGAACGAAAAAAGGGAGGAAATTTTCAGATGCTCATTTAAGATGGACTCTGCATGGAAAATGGAATCCAATTATTACCACTTGCTGGACATTATGAAAAACTTGCTCAGCTAACAGTACAATTTCTGTGTAGCATCCCAAACTTCCAGATTCGTATAGTCATGTATGTTAGTCTTAGAGTTCAACTGAAGGAATACTGTGGAAAATGGAAAGTGGGACTGTCTCACCCCATCTTCTTCTAAATTCTAGTAAGGTGGGTCCCAGCTTACTTAGTGGACAAGCAGTTCCATGTGGTAATGGTCAGCCACCACAGAAAGACACAAAAGGTAAAGGAAACATTTGGGGAATAAAACAAAAACAAAAAAATAAAACCAAACCTTTTTATTACTCCTGGAGGTCAGGGAATGCTGCCTCTCTGAAAATGGAGGCAAGAGAGGTAGCCACAAACATCTGGGTTATAGCACTATTCTGTCATGTCTACTTACAAAATTCCTTATTATCCTGGAGTGTCCAAGTACTTTATAATTGTAAGGGTATTTAATTGTTTAAAGCAACTTTCATTTACATTATTTTATTCTATCTTCTGCAAAAGAGACGAAGATATTGTTATCCAATTTGTTATATGAAGGAGCTGAGAGTCTAACTGACTTGCCAAAAGTCCTCCAAGTGAGTGGGGGATTTGAACCCAGAACTTCCTTTCTTTTTAACCAAAAATTTGCTGAGTTCCTACCTTAAGCCTTAAACCCAGCACTGTTTTGAATACCAGCAAGGTACTGAAATCATCAAGAACTCTATTTGCATAAATAATTTATGGGAAATTATTGACAATATAAATATACAGATCACTTTTGAATAGTCTCTTTAAATTAAAAAATAGTAGAAATCCATAGGCAAAAAGGAACTTCTACACATACCTCACACTGAATATAAAATTAACTCAAAATGGATCATAGACCTAATGTTAAATGAAATTATAAAACTTTTAGGAGAAAGTGAGGCAGGGCACCCCTGCAACCTAATAAAATTAGGGCCTTCCCAGGACAGAGAAAGGGCCCTCCTAGTATATTAAGATAAAAGCCTTCCCAGAATAATGAAAGGGTCCTTCCAGCATCATAAGAGCTTTCTTAGCAAGATTTATGTTAGAAAGGAATGTAGCCCCCAATCTGCAGTGCACATGTGTAACTCTCCTGCAGTCTTGGGCTATGAAATACCCAATTAGAATGTATGTTACTAATATGTAAGGCTCATGGGGGAACAAAGAAGCTAGAAATATGTAAAAGGCAATGGCCCCCTCCACTCTGGGCTCAACAATTGGAGGTAAATCGCTGGGCTTGTGCTGGCACAAATAAACACTACTTCCTGGCAAAGAAGCCTCAGTGTCTCATCTCTCTGTGAAGGATCCTGTCACAAAGGCATAGGAAAAAATTTCAGAACCTAGGGCTAAATGAAGAGTTCTTACATATGCCACTAAAAGTATAATTTACAAAAGAAAAGATGGATAAGTTAGACTTTATCAAAATTAAAACTTTCTCTGAAAAGGGCCCTATAAAAGCTACAGACTGGGAAAAATATTTGCAAACCATGAATACTTTCTGAGAATATATAAAGAATTCTCAAAACTCAATAAAAAATAATGTAGAAAATGAACAAAAGACAGGAACAGACATTTAACTGAAGAGAATGTAGAGATGACAAATAAGCAAATAAAAAATTTTCAGTATGCTTAAGAAAATGAAATTAAAACCACAAGGAGAAACCATCAGAATGGCTAAATTAAAAACAACAAAACAGTGGCACTAAATGCTGGCAATAAGTGAAGACATAGATCACTTTACATGATTGGTAGGGATGAAAAATGGTACAGTCACTCTGGAAAATAGTTTAGCAGTCTCGTACAAAATTAAAAACTTGTTTGTCATATGACTAAGCAATTACACTTACTCCAAGAAATGAAAACTCATTTCTACATAAAAAATACGTACAGAAATGTTTTTAGCAGATCTATTTGTAACAGACAAAAATTGGAAACAAAGTCCAGATGTCTTTCAGCAGGTCAATGTTTAAACAAAATGTGGTATATCCATACCATAGAGTACTACTGAGTCAATAAAAAAGAAAAGGCTATTTTATACACTTACCAATTTGGATAAGCCTCAAAGATATGCTGAGTGCAAAGAACCGATCTCAAAAGGTCACAGCATATGTGATTTCATTTGCATAACATTCTTGAAATGACAAAAGCATAGAGATTAAAAAGACATTCATGGTTGCCAGGAGTTAATGATAAGGTGGAAGGGTGAGTGTGAATGTAAATGATTAACCCAAAGGGAATCTTTGTGTTGATGGGACAATGCTCTATCTTCTCTATCTTGATTATGGTGGTAGTTATATAAATCTACATGTGATAAAACTATGTAAAGCTACAAACACACACACACACACACACACACACACACACACACACACACACACGAATGCATGTAAAACTGGTGAAATTTGAATAAGCTCTGTGGACTACTCCAATGTCAGTATCCCATTTTGATATGCACTATATTTATATAAGATGTGAAAATTATTATTTTTGCAATTTCTGAGAATCTATAACAATTTTTAAACTAAAATTTAAAAACAAGTGAATGAGAATTTTGTGTACCTCTGAACAGAATTCCCTCTAAGATGAAACACTCTAGAGAACAAAAAATGTATGCCACATCATGGCATGGTGAAAATGGGCTGGAACAAGCATTAGAATCCCTTGAACCATTATTTAACCCCTGTCGTTTTCATGATTTATCTTTTTTGTAGCTCAGCTACTTTCCTTCTTTTTATTAGAAACTCTGCTCTTCTGATTACATAGGTACCTATACGACCCTGGCCAGGCCAATCACAAGGCTGTATACCCTTTAGGTGAAGGTTTTGATCCAAGAAATGGCACATAATCCAAGCCAGGCCACTCAGAATCTGCTGTCCACAGTTGGTATTGAACAGGACAGGAAGAGGCTTTCTCTTCCCCAGTGGATTTCAAAAGACCAAGGATATGGCTTCCATACTTGCCAGGGACCAGCTACATGGAAAATTCTGAGCAAAAAAGCCCAAAAGTCAGATAGAAGTTGCAATAGGAGCCAAGGAAGGAGCAAGAAAGGTATCATGGAGCAAAAAGAGTCTAATTGCTGAACGAGCCCCTGGTTCAGGTAGATCCTGAGACACACAGCTCTGCTCATCCTCCCCAGAAACCTAGGCCAATACATTTCTTTACAGTATATGTGAGTATGTGTTGTATTGGCAACTAAAGGTTTTTTGAACAGTGTGCTCTCTTAGAGTCTCAATTCCCTCATCTATGAAATGAGAATATCAATATTCGATATACTTGCCTCAAAATGTTGCAGTAATAATCAAAAGAGACAGCACACATGAATGTTCTTTACAGCATTATACAAATGTACGGGACTTGTATCTATTATTATAAACAAAAGGAGATATTTTAAAAATTCAGCTCATTACTTGGAGATTTTTGTATAAGATTTGTATTCCAGCAATTTCAAAAGCAATATTGTGAGTAAGAAACAATCACTAAATGCTACCATAAATAGAAAAGAAACAGATTATTATGATTCATGTTCAATGAGTCATTAACGACTCAGAAAAACAACCAGAAAACAGCATTCAAATATATACAAAAATCTTCTCTAAAATTTAAAAGTTGAAGAAAAGCTTAGGAATTTGAGTGGGAAAATGGTTCTGTGTTAGAACCCTTTCAATTGAGCTATACTTCCATTCTGATCAGAAGCATCCTGCTTAGATTACTGTATGATACCACCTTTACACACTATATATTATGATCAGATAAATTATCTAACTCTTAAGTGGACTAAAAACTGCAAGTTGCTTTTTTCTTTGTTTTCATTTTAAACTCAGATTTCAACTAAGTTCAAGATGTCCCCATATCCTAAATTGCAAAAAGCCAAACCAGGTCTCTGTATTGATAGTAATCAAATTTGTTTGAAAGCTAGAAATCTACCTGTGATCTTAAGCTTACAAGACGGCAAGAACTAGGAGAGCTTTGCCCAACAGTGGCAGCCTAAAACTCTGTGGAAGATGAAGAAGGGGGTAAACCTACCCCCCACACTCAAGAGTCAAACTGGATCCCAGGAGCTCAGTACAGCACAGAGAAGTAGGTGGTTACTCCTACAAACTACATCTAGCTTATGCAAAGGGGATATTTGTACTGCATGAGAGTGAGAAATCAAGAGAACCAAGGCCAACAAAGGAAAAGAAATAAAGCAATGGGTATCAGTCACCCTGCAAGCCTCTGAGTGTCTAGAATCATAAAACGTTTAGCACCAACAGTGAAGCTAAGTGGTATTTAAAAATATGAAGGACAATGGAACCAATAAAAAAGGTGATTTCTTTATAATGAGAGGTCTGGTAGTTTCACTCCTAGCAAGTACTCCAGCACTTGCCACTCTGGAACAAGTAAAGTCTTGGTTATCAAGCTACACTGTGGACATTTTTTGGAGTGGAAAGGAACACGCATGTGTTTCCTCTCCTCTCAAGCATGAATGCTGAACCAAGGCAATTCTTATCCTACAATGAAGAGTCAAAGCAATGGCCATAACGCTGACTACCATTTGTTAAATGGAGACAGCATAGAGTAGTGGTGAAATATACAGACTGCAGTGTAAACTACCTTGGTTCTAATCTCAATTTTACCATCCATGTGTTGTGCAACCTATCAACATGCTGCTTCCCTTCCTCCTTGCTGTGGGGTACCAAAGACTTTGTCTGCTCTGCCTGCCAATTCAGAGTTGCTATCACCTGCCTGGTTCTGTAGGTTTCTCTTCTCTAAGACAGAATAAAGAGCAGAGTAGCAACTCTTCCCTGTTACATAGTTTATTTCTATTCCTGCAAACAAAGCAACATGTCTTTTGTTTTTGAGAGGTATACTTTTACTGTACTCTCTGGAATGACAGAGAGAGCATCTGTGCACAAGAACCATCAAAAAAAGGGTATCACAAGAGAGTAGAAACACTCTTCTGGCACCAAACATCTGAGGGAATTATGGTTATAGAACAGAATTGAAATGATAAAAACTTTGGCAATGTAAAAATAAAGTCATGGGGGGGAAATCTTAGAGGCCACCCACCACAAAAAATTAAAAATAAGAATTACAACTGCTTGTTTTTCATAATGCTTATCTTAAGATTGATGTTGCCAAAGCAAATATTTCTTTTGGAGAAGCAATATTTATTTGAAGTTTGAGGATTATTTCATGCATACTTTTTAATTTGCTAAATCAAGTAGAATTAAATTCAAAATCCATTTTAAAAACTTATTATAGTATGATCTCAATTTGTAAAATTATATCTCTATCTAGCTAAGTGAATGTACAGACAAATATGTCATTATATTTATTAATAAGTGTGTCAGAATGGACCTGATCATTGTTTTGCCAATTATGTAAGACCAAGGACACTTGTAGAAAATGCTCAAGAATTAAATGTTCTCACTCATCAGCGGACCTTGAATAATTATAATAATACTATAAGAAAGGGATTGGCAGTAGTGGGAAACTGCCAGGGGAGGGGGGTGGAATTGGCAGTTGACGGAAACTGATGGGAGGGGGGCACACCTCATCAACAAGGGTACCTGCATAATGAACATTTGTATACCTAACCCTGAATTGTACCCCACATCTTTAAAATAAAATAAAATAAAGAAAATGCTCAAGAAAGGAAAATCTTCACCAAAGAAACATTTTCTACCCCAAAACTATCATTCACCAATACTTCAAAAGAGAGCCCTTGGCCACTACCTGTATTTCACAGATTAAGATCCTGACATACATTATAAAGAATTAAACAGGAATGAATTGGTAGTCAGTCATTTCCAACAAAACAATCAAATCAAGAATGCAGCATTTTAGAGCGAAACCAACACTGGACTATGAATGGAAAATATTTAAGTGTTCTAGCTATAGTTCTACTGCTAAATTGCTGTGTTGTCTTGAGAAAGTACAGATCTCTCTCTACAGAATGAAGTCTTGGGCAAAGCCATCTATAGAATATTAAATGTTCAAAGTGCTTCCGGAAAATAAAATGACACCATGATCAAGTGATTTGAAAAATACTGAATGCTCAATTTCCCTTCTGGGTATATACCCAGAGGAACTCAAATCACTCTATAAAAAAACTTACCTGCACACGCATGTTTATTGCAGCATTATTCACAGTAGCAAAAACATGGAAACAACCATGCTGCCCATCAAAAGTGGACTGAATAAAATAATGTGGTACATATACATGATGGATTATTACACAGCCATAAATAAGGACAAAATTATGAACTTAGCAACAACTTGGATGGCTTTAGAGTCTATAACACTTAATGGTCTATCACAGGAACAAAGATCTGAGTATCAAATGTACTTACTCATAAGTGGACCTTGAACATTTATCATAATACTATAAGAAAGGGAATGGCAGTGGTGGGACACTGCCAGGAGAGGGAGGGGCAGGCACAGAATTACATCAATAGGGAACCCGATCTCAAACCAGGCAAAATGAGGGCCAAAGGAAGGCTCAAACTTGACCTGTATGATGACCACTTATATATCTAACTCTGAATTGTACCCCACATCTTCATAATAAAAAAGAAAAGAAAAATGCTGAATATTGAATACTATATTCCTCTTTGGGGGTTTCCCAATAAATATTATCATATTAAGGAGTCAAATAGTCTCCTGAGATATAGCAGTATGTTTAGCCAGGAGCGATTGCTCATGCCTGTAATCCTAGTACCTTGAGAGGTGGAGGTGAGAGAATTACCTGAGCCCAGGGGTTCAAGGCCAGCCTGGGAAACACAGTGAAACCTCATCTCTACAATAAGTAAAAAAAATTAGCCAGGCATGGTGGCATGTACCTATAGTTTCAACTACTTGGAAGGCTGAGGCAGAAAGATAGCGTGATCCCAGCAGATTAGAAAATTTGTACTAATAACAAGACCACTTCAAGAAAATCAGAGCAAATATTATTTACAATTCAGATAGTGTTTCTATTTTTAAAAAGGTGTAACTCGCACTTGAATTCTAACGCCACCAATATAAACATGCAGTAACCGTCCATCAAAATATATGGCCTGGAGAATAGAACATTGCTGTTTGCTAAAATTAAAGTGACCATATTCTGCAAAACAGGGCAGTAACTGACTCTCTCACATGAGGCCATGGTAAGAAATCAAATTGTGTTTTGTGCAAGTGCTTATTTTTCATCTCCCCACTAAATCCTTCCACTGCTCATAAAGTCATTTCCAGAAGCAATTATATTTGAAATCATTTAATTTTCGACTGAATGCATAATTCAAAAAGTGATAACATTTTTCATCTGTTGCTTCATGAATTCTGGTTTTTTTTTTTTGCAAATAAAGTTGAAAGAATTAGTTTGAAACTGGCCATAGACTTAATAGGGATAACTTATCAAATAATTATAAAATGTAATCACAAAAGGAAACTTATTATGCTGTGAGCAAAGAGTAACATGTCTGCATTATTTTAATAGGGAGGAAACATTTTTGGTTTAGCCACTAATAATTACAGAGAAATAAGTAATAATAATACCAACAATAACAATTGTAACCATTTACCAAATACTATGTGTCGGGCACAGACCTGAGTGCTTTACATATTTCACTTCATCCTCACAACCACCCATGCTTTAAGTAGTATTATTAGTCAATTTAACAATGAAGGAAAAAACAATTAATGTTCAGAGAAGCAAAGTGACTTATCCAAGGTCACATAGATAGCAAGTGATAGAAACAGAACAAAAACATTCTTTTCTTTACTTCTACAATATGTTATTCACAACCCTACCTGCTTTTCTATGTGTACTTTATTTAAAACATAATTCTAATCCTTAAATACATACATACATATATATATATACATATATATATATAATATGAGGCCATTTAATAGCACCTTTAAAAAATTCAAAATGGCCTGCCTATTTGAATTTGCATGGGCAACGCCATAATATACAGTGCCAGATTCTGACACAATGTTAGTTCATACCATCTTAAACTAAAACCTTAAAGGGCCCTTGGTAGCCATCTGGTCTTATCTTCCATCAGATAATTTCTAACAGCCTTCTTAAATTCCATTCAGCCTTAACGTGCCCTTATGCTGTGAACTTTATTACCTCACAAGTCAGAACAATCTACTTTTGGACATCTTTAGATGTATTAGACTACAAAGTATGATTCTGAGCCAAAATTATCCTTCTTTTAAATTGTACTCAATAGTTTTGCTAATTGTATAACTTTTAATGCTTGGTTCTTCTATGCGATCACTCATTCAATGGGATCCCCCCATCTGCTAGACATCTCTTCTCCATTTTAATATATGTTGATTCAATCTTTTCTAGCTAAAAGAATTTTCTTCTCCATCCAGTTGACTCTGGAGGGATCCCAATTCGCCACTGCTTCATTTCAATTTGAATACAATATTTCTGACAGGTTTGAATCAACAAAACATTGATTAGACTATTTGCTCTGTGATCTGGAGTATTTGGGTAGTACAAAAGTTGTACCCCCTTTCTAACAAGCCACATCAAACTGTTGGCTAACAAAAAAATACACTTCTTTTTCACATAAACCATTTCTAAGCCATTTCTTCTCTATCTTATAATATCTTTTAAAATAAATTAAGGAATACACAATTATTTTTATAAGTTTCTTCTTGTCGATCTCATTTCATCATTCTCATTTGGATCATAATGAAAACTTTCGACTTTTTCATTTATGTATGAGGTTGAAGCCTCTAAACTTCTATTTACTTCATTTCAGTAATTCCATAGAATTACTAGACTAGTGTTACCTTTGAACTTTTACCTTATCCTAAGTCCAACACTGAGAAATACTGTCTAAGTCTGGTATTTGCCTTCTCCCAGAAAAATATAAATAAACATATCTCTTATAAGGCAAATACTGCATATTTAACATTTCGTTAAGCAACTTGCTTAATTTTTTTTCTCTTTCCTTCTCAGCAAGACTAAGAATCCTAAAAACCATATTCTCTATAGAAATATACTTTTTGTCCTCCATGACATCTTAGTCTGGGGCACACAGAGTTTAATCATTAACAAAATGTAAAAAGTCAATCTTCTCAGATTCACCCATAGTAAGAAAAGTAGTATAATAACAAACTGTAATGGAAGTACATAAAATAGGCCTAGACATTTGGCTTTCCTGGTCATGATAAGTTTTCAGTACCTTTTTTTCCCTTTTTAAGTTTCTTTTTCTGTTTTTTGTTTGTTCGTTTTGAGTTGGAGTCGCACCCTGTCACCCAGGCTGGAGTGCTCACAGCCACCTCAGTGTCGACCTGCTGGGTTCTGGCGATCCTTCCGCCTCAGGCTTCCAAGTAGCCAGAACTACAGGTGTGCACTACCACGCCCAGCTGATTTTTGATATGTTGTAGAGACGAGGTCTCACCAAGTTGCCTGGGTTTTTCTCGAACCCACAGGCTCGGGCATTCCACTCGCCTTGACCTCCCAAAGTGCTGGGATTACAGGCTGAGGCACCAAGCCTGGCCCCTTTTTAAGTTTCTAACTTTCAATTCCATGTTTAATCTTGTGGAAGGGACATACACCCTCCTACCTTTATGCTGTGTTGAGGACACACAGAATCACAATGTGTCAGTCACTGTATTATGTGTTAGAGAGCAAGTCTGAAAACACACACTTCCTGGCTCCAAAAAGCACATTATCTATGGGTAGACAGGGACGATTCACCAGGCATGAAGCTGGGGAGGAAAAAACATTTTCAAAGGCTTTGAAAGATTTAAGATAGCATTTATATTTGGAGATTATTGTGGCTAGAGACTAGAGTACACACAAAGAGAGCAGGAACAGATAAAACAGGAAAAAGGAAGATTGGGTAAAAGGCCTTAAGGTCAGTCTATGAAGTATTAACTTGATCCTTTAAGCAAGAGGGTGGGGAAAAGAACATCAAATTTTGTAAAGCAGAGTATAAGGTAACATGACCTGTTTTCCAAATATTCTCTGCAAGTCATGTGATGAACGGTGGAAAAGGAAAATGGTAGCGTGGAATCCTGAGAGGAGACTACTGCAGTATTACAGATGGTGGATGATAAAAGCTTGATTTAAGGAAGTAGCAGTGAAAAAAGAATGAAGGACATTATGAATGTATGGGCTGAGAGAGATGACAACCAGATTTCTACTGTGAGTGACTGAGTTGATATAGTAAGAAGAGTAGGTACAGAGGGGAAGATGGTGGGAATAATGATTACATTTTATCTGAGAATGTGCTGAATTTGAGATGCTTACGACACATTGAATAGAGACATGTCATAGAGAGTTTAATGAGGCTCTGAACCTCAGGAAAAAAATTATATCTGAAAATTAGAAGAGCTGATACATTTGACCACAGATGCAGGATCCAAAACGAATGTGCTATTCAGATGAGAGTAAGATGTGAGGGCAACTTGGGTTATTTGTGAAGCAGATTCTGATCAGGAAGTTGTGGCGACAACGACTCACCAAGTTGCCCGAGGAAATTAGCATGCAGGAGGTTTGTTAGGGAGGGTTCTTGGGATCAACACCTGTGAAAGGGAGAGTAAGGAACCAGGGCTATGTAGATGAGGAGATTAATATGAGATGCAGTCCTAAGGAAGGTTCAGCTCACTCCCTACAGGGAGTGCTGGACCTGAAATGACCCTGAAATGTGGTCCCAAATAAGATTGCGGGGGTGAGCTTTATGTCTCCAAGTTGATCAGTGTCAGTAGATGGAGGCTGCCTCTAAAGGTAGGACTGTGGCAAGATAATTTTCTTAAGTTAAAGCAACTCCCAAAGATTGCTAACAGCTGATGGTTCTTGTTAAAAGCAGTCTCAGCAGCGGGAGAAATGATGCATTCATTTCTGAAGAGAGATCTGTCAATGTATCACAGTATCCACCACATGCACCAACGTAATCAACATGAAATTCAGTATAGATTAATATGAAGTACTGCACTTGGCCACCCAAATGCAACTGTACCAACACAAGAGTGACATGATTTAACACTTGTGAAAAAGATCGTGAGTTTTTAGAAGACTATAAGATAAATATGACTGAGTGGCTCTGCTTTAGAAAAAGTTGAAATAATATTAGCCTTTATCAGTAAAGTTGTAGTATCCAGAAATCAGGAAGTGAGCATCCGGCTCAAGTCTATTACTGATGAAATATAACCTGGAGTATTACTTTCAGTTTGAGGCACTGCCTCAAGTGGACCACTGGCACATTACCATATGTCCAGATCAAGATGACCACGACAGGACCATGAGGAGACTTTGAAGTCTGTCATGAATACATTAACTTGAAACTTGAAATCAACCCAGAAAACTATGTAAAAAAAAGTAGTATCTTCAAATATGTGAAGGATTACTACATGAAAATAGAATTGCATGTGCTATGTTACCCTAGACATAGAAACTATGACTGAAAACAGATTTTGTCACAACATAAGGAGGCACATTCTAAGGATGTAAGTCACCCAACAACAGAATGGGCAGCCCCAGGACGTAGAGAGAAGATGTCCTTGTGACTAAGACCCCTGGAAAGGGCTGGGTAGCCAATTGTTGAGAAAGAAGTGAGGAGGAAAGATGGCATGGAAAAAGACAACAGTTGATTAAATGTTGTACTAATTGCCTCCATGATCCACTGCAGGCCTCTGATTTGCTGATCCATCTCATCTGCTGAATGTATTTTTTATGTAATAATGTAGATACAAATAGTCAGAACTTAGAAAATTAAAAATACCCCTCTACCTCCTCCCCACTGTATATACCTCTTACCCAAGTCACTATTCTCAAGGACATGATAACTACTTATCCAACCCAAACAAGTTAAATGTGTTTAATCAAATCTATGTAAATGTCATTCTGAATAAAAGATGTATACCTTTATAAATAGCACATCACAACACCTTATGCATTAGAACATATTTGTTGAACAACTATGATAGGTATTGACAAGAAACAAAGGAAACTGACTAATAAACTCAGAAGCACTAGCGGTGAGGGAGGCTGTCTATGCTGACGTTCCCCAGCCCCATGAAGTATGTGAAGGCAAAAACTACAAGAAGTTCAATATTGCAGTGAAACAGCCACTCACTTTGGAATCCAATCATTGAACTTTTCTGTCCAATACCAGAGCAACCAGTCATATGTGGCTATTTTAACTAAAATAAAACTAAAATAAATTTTAAAATTTAGTTTGTCAGGCCAGAAGTATAAGACCAGCCTTGGCAACATAGCAATATTCCATCTCTATAAAAAACAAAAATTACCTGGGCATGGTGGTGCTTACCTGCAGTCACAGCTACACAGGAAGCTGAGGCAGGAGAGTCACTTAAATCCTGAAGTTTGAGGCTACAGTGGGCTACGATCATGCCACTGCACTTCAGCCTGGGTGACAGAGAAAGATCCTGTCTCGAAAAATAATAAATAAATTAAATAAAACTTTGCTCTCTCAATCACACTAGCTACATTCCAAGTGCTCAGTAGCCATATGCAACTTGTGACTGTCATATTGCATAGTACATTTGTTTGCATATAATATATATTTGCATAATTGCAGAAATTTACATTGGATACCACCACCCCGAATATTTTCTCTGGAGGTAACATCATTACACAAATACTACAAATAAGTGTCTGCTTTTCCTTTCTTTTTTACATTTTATTTTTATTTTTTCTCCTTCTGAGGGGAGGGAAATGGGAAAGAAAGTTATCATGGCTCAGAAATGAACTGAATGCATTTGCAATAATACCCCTACAGACCAACCTCTCTGATAAAGTGCTAATCTCCTTCAGGTGTTATCTAAGGATCACGCCCAACTATTTACATGGACTCAGGAAAGGAACAAGCTCAGTGTGTAGTAAATGACTCAATCCAGCAAGACATTGTGGATCTCTACCCACTTACATATATTAAGTGCCACTGAATTGCAGGTTCATTTTAAATAAAATAAATAGTATCAGAAATGTCTTGGGGATATTCTTTATTAGCAGCTGATATCCTTCCCCAGCTGTCCACTCTTGCTGTGACTTTCTAAAAGGAAAAAAGCTTCAGCAAGAAGGGGATGAAACCGAAGCAGTCATAACATTGCATGTTTTCCCTATATAGCATCTAGAAGCTAAAGACATTTTGGTATTTTGCTAAAATATAAACGCATATAAAAACATACATTACAACCTATAGGTCTTATGAGAAAAACACAGTTTAAAAATAAAAACCCCATGGATCAAGGGAAAAGAATAACTGAGGAGAGACTTAGATATGTTTATGCATAATGTTAACATCTGCAGATTCCAGATCCAGGACAAAACAAACTCATTTGACATTGATTGGTAGTGGCTAGGAATAAAACAGTTTCCAGTATGTCTGTAAGGTAATAAGCTAACACTTTAGTGTCCAGGCCTGCAGGTATTAGGGAGATTGGGGAAAGAGCGCCTTTACTAGGACTAAAAGTTAATTCAAAGGATCCAAATCCAAAAGAAAAGAAAAGGTCTAAAATGTTCAAACAAGGGTTCCAATGAGCCAAATGAGTATGGCAAGCTCAAAGTGTAGTAAGCTTAGGAGTGCCAGGTAACAGAGGTTATCCCAAGTCAGCCAGGCCATCTAGTCCTTCCCCGTTACCATACAAGTAATCTAGAAACACACAGACTCAGTAGGACCAATACAAATGGCAGAGTAAGGAAAGACAGAAAATAGGTAGAGACAGAGAAGAGACACAAAGGAGCCAGGGTCTGGCTCCTATATCTGATAGGTTATAGAAAGATCTATCATAATGCAGGTACTATCTATGATACCATGATGGAGAGTGAAAATGAAAGTGAGAGATTCACGAAACACCCTATACTTAGACATCCCACACTGTGGGTGAGGGGGCAGTATTATCTAGAAACCTGTCAAACAGCAGTATAACAGCCAGAAGGTAAGTGTGAGGATGATAGGATCCATAGTTCAGAGAGGAGTTGCCAAAAACTAGATTAACTCTAAGTAGGACCAGGCCATGAAAGCTGGAGTTCTTCAGCAAAAGACACCATCAAGAGCATAAAGAAGCCGGACTCGGTGGCTCAGCCTGTAATCCCACGCCTTTGGGAGGCTGAGGTGAGTTGATTGCCTGAGCCCACGGGTTCGAGACCCGCCTGGGCAGCAAGACCTCATCTCTACAATAAATCAGAAAACCATCCGGGTGTGGTAGCGCATGCCTGTAATTCCGGCTACTTGGAAGGCTGAGGCGGAAGGATCGTCGGAGCCCAGCAGGTCGAGGCTGTGGTGGCCGGGAGTGGCCACTGCACTCCAGCCTGGGCGACAGAGTGAGACTCCAACTCAAAAAAAAAAAAAAAAAAAGCTGGGCTCGATGGCTTAGCCTGTAATCCCGTGCCTTTGGGAGGCTGAGGTGAGTGGATTGCCTGAGCGCACGGGTTCGAGACCCGCCTGGGCAGTGAGACCTCATCTCTACAATAAATCAAAAAATCAACCGGGCGTGGTAGCGCGCACCTGTAATTCCGGCTACTCGGAAGGCAGAGACGGAAGGATCGCCAGAGCCCAGCAGGCGAGGCTGCGGTGGCCGGGTGTGGCCACAGCACTCCAGTCTGGGTGACCGAGTGAGACTCCAACTCAAAAAAAAAGAGCATAAAGAGACCATCCATAGAATGGGAGGGGAAATCTTTTGCAAGCTATGCATCTGACAAAGGCCTAACATCTAGGTTCTATAACAAATCAAACAAATAGACCGGAAACAAACGATTTCACCAAAAAGTAGGCAAAGGACATGAACAGACACTTTTTAAAAGAAGACATACAAGAAGCCAACAAACATATGAAAAAAATGCTCAGCCTCACTAATCATTAGAGAAATGCAAATCAAAACAACAATGAGAAACCACCTTATACCAGTCAGGTTGACTATCATTTTTAAAAAATCCAAAAACAATTGGTGTTGGCAAGGCTGTGGAGAAAAGGGAATGCTTCTACATTGTTGTTGAGAATGTAAACTTATTTAGCCTCTGTAGATAGCAGTTTGAAGACTCCTCAAAGAACTAAAAATAGAGCTACCATATGATCCAGCAATTCTACTCCTTGGAATATAACCAGAGAAACATAAATCGCTTTACCAAAACGACACTCGAATGTGTAAGTTTGTTGCAGCGCTATTCACAATAGCAAAAACATGGAACTGACCCAGATGCCCATCAAAGGTAGACTGGATAAAGAAAATGTGGTATATATACATGATAGACTACTATGTAGCCATAAAGAAGAACAAAACAATGTCCTTTGCAGTAACGTGGATGCAGCTGGAGACCACCATTCTAAGTGAATTATCACAGAAGCAAAAATCTGAATACTGCATATTCTCACTCAAAAGTGGGCACTAAACACTGGGTATGTGAGAACCAAGGCAAGAAAGCTGACCCTGGTCACTGCTAATGAGAGGAGAGAGGGAGGGGGATAAAAAGCACACAACTACTCATTGGCTGAATACCATCCCCACCACTGGAGGGGAGGGCTCATCAGAAGTCCAAAGCTTACCCTCACAGAATATACTTATGTAGCAAATCCTCACATTTACTGCACAATTCTAAAAGAAAAATTAAAAAGACGGAGTGCTTGATTCGGGACTTTCCCTTTCCCTATATTTGGCAGCAAAGGCAAATATAGGGAGGTGACGTGGAAAGCTGAGAATACACTGCTGACCGATTCCCTACCCCTAGATTTGAGAAATCACTTTTATTGTAAGACTTCATAGATGAACAAGACATAGAGGTAAAAGCTATAGATACAAGGATTTTCCTTTCTTATCAGGACTTATTGGAAAGGCTAGGTTGACACTTCACACTGCAATAAAGTGTCCTGATAAACCCTTTCTTTGCTTTGCTCATTCTCCTATTCATAGATAAAGGAATGGACTTCGCCTTCTATTTCCTTCCCCTAAGTATTCAGAACATTCTGATCACATAAAGAGTTGTATCAGCCGGGCTTGGTGGCTCAGCCTGTAATCCCAGCACTTTGGGAGGCCGAGGCGAGTGAATTGCCTGAGCCCGTGGGTTTGAGACCTGCCTGGGCAACTTGACGAGACCTCGTCTCTACAATAAATCAAAAACTAGCCCGGCATGGTAGCGTGTGCCTGTAGTTCCAGCTACCTGGAAGGCTGAGGTGGAAGGATCGCCGGAGCCCAGCAGGTTGAGGCTGCGGTGGCCGGGAGCGTGTCACTGCACTCCAGTCTGGGCGACAGAGTGAAACTCCAACTCAAAAAAAAAAGAGTTGTATCAATATTCCTATTAGACATTTCCTGGGGGTGGGGGGTGAAGACTCAGTAAAAGGAGCCAGACTAGGATTCTGATGACACTGCCTGATCCCTACTTTCCTTATCAATTATTTAAGACAGAAAATAAAGCTAATCCTAGGTTAAATGTTTTTTCTTTTTCTTGTCTTTGAAATTCATCCTTTTATTTATTTTTTATTTTTTTGTTATGTAAATTATGCTTTATTACATATTCAAATTACAAAATAATTTCAGATTTACAAGAAGTAACAAAAGTTGTACAGTGAGTCCTGGGTACTTTACCTAGCTTCCCTTAATGATACTTATATAAGTATAGTATATTATCAAAATCAGAAAATTGACATTGGTACAATACTATTAACTAAACTGTTTTCTAAGAAAACTTTTTTTTAAGATACAAAGCTGTGATACACTGAAATTTCAACTGTCATAATGTCTTCAGACATTCCCGAGGGGGTGGGTATTTCTTTCTCAAAATAAGAGTCAAAACATACAGAAAAAAGCAGGCACGTTGTTCACTTGACAAACAACTTTTTCCCAAGTTTCATACCACCACCCCTCAACTATAACTGCATTGACGTTTGGAATAAAAAGCAATAAAAATGTAAAGGCTCAGCCAGAGCTTGTTAAGATCAATCTGAGTATAGGAAGACATTAATGGAACTGCAGTGGCTTCAGGGGAGCTTTTCTCGTGAGTCCTTTGGCCTCTTCATGCTGCCCATCCATATAACCCAAAGAAAACTGGTCATCTGATGCAGTCTCTTGAAAACATACTGCTAAGTCTGGCTTACAGGATCGCCAGCTTATCTACACAAGAGAATCATCAGCACGTTTTTAGTTAAAATGATGTCCTGCCCCTGGCACTCCAAATAGTTAAATCAAAACCTCCAACAGTGAGGTTCAGGCATCACTATTAAAAAAAAGAAGAAGAAGAAAGAAAGAAAAAGTTCCCCAATGGATTTATATTCAGCTAAGGTTCAGAACCACGAACAAAGCCTTTCTACTTAGTTTCTATTTTTCATTTGCCCTGATCATAGAGGAGTTTTCTGATCTTGATGAATTTCCTGACTCTAATATAATGATATTATATATTGATATAAATCCCATGCTGCTTTTATCAGGTCTATTATAGTGATCTGAAACTATCTTATGTTGAAGAAAGGAAGAACATTAATAATAAGTGAAAATGTAAAGATTACTTAAACACAAATAGCTAGACCACAAATAGCTAGAGCAATCCTGAGCAAAAGGAACAAAACTGGAGGCATCACATTACCTAATTTCAAATTTGACTACAATGCCATAGTAACCAAAACATCATGGCCTGTTCAAAAACAGACGAATGGACCAATGGAATAGAATGGAGAACCCAGAAATAAATACACACATTTACAGATATTTTTTAATGGGCAAAACACATGTGTAGACATTTCTCAAAAGCCATAAAAATGGCCAACAGGCATATTTTTAAAATACTCAATATCACTAATCATCAAAGAACTACAGATAAAAACCCAAATGAGATATCATTTCACCCCAGTTAGAATGGCTATTATCAAAACGTACTTTTTTAAAATAGCAATGCTGGCAAGGATACAGACGAAGAGCACTTGCTCGTATATTGTTGGTGGAGATGTAAGTTAATACAGCTTTATGGAAAACAACTTGGAGATTCCTTAATAAACTAAAAATAGAATCTCGATATGATCCATCAATCCCACTTCTGTGTATATATTTTAAAAATGGAAATCCGTGTATTGAAGAGATATTTGTACTCCTATGTTTGTTGCAGCACTATTCATAGTAACCAAGATATGGAACCAGCCTGTGTCCATCAATAGAGGCATGGATAAAGAAAATATGGCATATATGCAAAATAGAATACTATTCAGTCATAAAAGAAGTACCTCCTGTCATTTGCAACAACATGGATGTAACTGAAAGTCATTATAAGTGAAACAATCCAGGCAGATAAAGACAAATATCACATATTGTTATTCATACGTGGAAGCTTAAAAAGTGGATCTCATAGTGGTAGAGGGTAGAATGGTGGTTTCCAGAGCCTGAGAAGAAAAGGATGCAGAGGGTTAAAGTACAGAGGGTAAAAATGGCCAACAGGCATAATTTTAAAATGCTCAATATCACTAATCATTAGAAAATACAAATTAAAACCACAATGAGATATCTTCTCACCCCAGTTAGAATAGCTATTATCAATAGTATTCTATTCATCTGATGATTAGTGATATTGAGCATTTTTTAATATGCCCATTGGTTAATGAATTTTTTAAAAATAGGGAAATTATAGAGCAATAACGTATCATATATTTCAAAATAGCTAGAAGAGAATAATTATAATGTTCCGAACAAAAAGAAAATATGAAGTTTTGAGGTTATGGCTATCCCAAGTATCCTGATTAAATCATTATACATTGTAAACATGTATCAAAATATCACATGTAACCCAAATATATGCACAACTATGAGATATCAATTAAAAAATACAAAAACTCCACTTAAACAAATCTCTTGGCCGGGCTCGGTGGCTCAGCCTGTAATCCTGCACTTTGGGAGGCTGAGGTGAGTGGATTGCCTGAGCCCACGGGTTCGAGACCCACCTGGGCAACTTGGCGAGACCTCATCTCTACAATAAATCAAGAAATAATTAGCCGGGTGTGGTAGCGCGCGCCTGTAGTTCCAGCTACTAGGAAGGCTGAGGCGGAAGGATCGCCGGAGCCTAGCAGATAGAGGCTGCAGTGGCCGGGAGCAGCCACTGCACTCCAGTCTGGGTGACAGAGTAAGACTCTAACTCAAAAAAAAAAAAAAAATCTCTTGAAAATCATTCTTCTGTTTTGCTATGTCTGGAAAACAAAACATGCTAGAAATAATTAATTACTTAGTTAATCTCTCAATTAGAGCCAAGGAAAATGATGTTCAACTAGGTAGGTTAAGGGTTTTCCCCAAGGTTATAAATCTAGTAATATATGCCCATCCAATTTCAAAGGTCATGATCTTCCCATGACCCCAAATACCATTTGGGCCAGAAGAACCTAACTTTTCATTCTGGTCCTGGCACTAATTGGATATGGAAGTCCTTAATCCATCTACTCACTCTAGTTCTCCTTTCTTCTGAGTGAAAAATAAGGAAATTGAACTAAGCCAGCCTTTACACTGCTCTCAGATCTAAGATTCTATAAACATGAGATTTAATATCCTAAGACATGTCAAGTCCAAGTATTGCTGTTTACCACATACATATTTAATTATTTTAAATATGATGTTTATTTAAATTAAAAGACACCTGTCACTAAGAGGAAACTATCTGGAATTCATTTTAGAGTAAGTTATCTCTTAAAGACGGATTGTCCTACATATAACAGTCAAGTTTTTTTGTTGTTGTTGTTTTGTTTTTTGAGTTGGAGTCTCACTCTGTCACTCAGACTAGAATGCAGTGGCATGCTCCCAGCCACCGCAGCTTTGACCTAGGCTCTGACGATGCTTCTGCCTCAGCCTCCCAAGTAGCAAGAACTGCAGGCGTGTGCTACCATGCCCGGCTAATTTTTGATTTATTGTAGAGACGAGGTCTTGCCGAGTTGCCCAAGTAGGTCTCAAACCAGTGGGCTCAGAAATTCACTTGCTTGAGCCTCCCAAAATGTTGAGATTACAGGCTGAGCCACTGAGCCCAGCCCAAACATTTAAAAAATTATAACAGTTTTCTAGGCTCTATATTGGTAAATCACATACACTGACAATCTACAAACAAATAGGGTATGCGAATTTTTTTTCTTGTTTAATAATGGGGACAAAGTAACTTTCTCCATCAACCAAAGTGTACTATGCCAATGACATTATTTGACTGATGAAATAATTACATATAGCATTATATATTTGTATTACATATATTTGTACTATATATACAGTTGTAGTATATATTATATATATATATATATATGTGAACATATTTTAAATAGATACCTCAGATGCTAAAAAAAAAAGTGGGGAAAAATAAGAGAATAAAGACATTAATTCAGTAGTGAAATGTAGTGAAAACAAATTGTTTTAATCAGGATTAATCAAGCTTTAATCAAGAGTGTGTCCTTATTTGAAGAAACATAGGATAGAATAGAGAAGATTCTGAAACCAAAAATAGCCAGTTCTGTTTTCAGTAGATACCTCTCATCATCTACTCTAGAAAAAATTTATTTTCCTTTTCCATTTTTAATGAAGGAGATTTATCTGCTTTATTGACTGTCCATCAAACAGGAATCTAGTTTGACACGGTAGAACATTCTCCCATTCACAGTAATTATTAGCTTAGTAAATGATGCTTAAAATTTAATATTACACTTTAGCATAGTATCATCCTGCCCTAAAATTCTGATATAAATTTATTTTCTTAGTGTTGATTCTTTATTTTAATTAGTCATAAGTTACAGTCACCTTCAGGTGCTCCTTTACAAAAGAGGTAGCAAGTTCACCCCTATTGAACACACAAGTGCAAGTAACTCACCATCAGTTCTACTTCTCCACAAATAGTGATAGATATATTTACTTTACAATGTAATTGTGACAATTACATAAAATCATCTTTTTGACCACACAGCAAATTTTAAATTATTGGGGTCTTAAACCTTAACAAGTCCTAAAAATATAAGCTGAAACTGCATTAATTATTCTCAACATCTTTCTCATCATCTTCTCTTCCATGGAGTTTTCCTTATTATAAATATCATTTTTTTTTAACAAATAATGAACCGATATTGATACCCAAAAAATGAAATAACTAAGTATAGTTGTAACAAAATATGTATAAGATATATATGAGAAAAATTGAAGAACCCCAAATGAAAATAATCAAAGAAGATTTTGCTATACAGAGAGACAGATAATCTATGTTCACGAATAGGAAGAATCAGTATTGGTAAGATATCAGTTTTCCCAAATTGATCTATAAACTTATGTGCTCCTAGTCAAAATCCAAACAAGTTATTTTGTGGATATCAATAGATGGATTCTAAAATTTATTTAAAAGGGAAAAAGACCTAGAATAGTCAACATGATATTGAAGAAAAAGAAAAATGTCAAAGGACATCATCTGACTTCAAAACTTTCTACAAAGCTACAGCAATCAAGACAGTGTGACACTGACAAAAGAATAGATACATAGATAAGTAGAACAAAACAAATTGATGCAACAGAATAGAGAACATGGAAATAACCCCACACAAAGATAGCAAACTTATCTTTGACTAAATAGCAAAGGCAAGTCAATGAAGAAGGGGTAAAATTTTCAATAAATGATGCTAGACCAATTTGACATATACATGCAAAAAGAGTTAATCTACGACTTCCAGCAAGATGGCGATGGAACAGGTTGGACTGTGAGAGTCTGCAAACCGAGTGTCCATAAAGATTCTCTGCATGAGTGAGTGCATGCCCATGGGTGACTCAAAGCCCATCTGAGAGGAGACTCGGGTTCATGCTCCTGGGCCTCTCCTCCGGAGGTGACTGCAACCCACCACCACCCTGAGAGTGGAGCTGCTGGTACACAGGATCATCTACTGTCCTTGGGGCTTGCCTGAGAAAAGCCTGCTGGATACAGCTGATTCTCATCACCTTTCACACGGCCCACACCATCACCTGTGTCAGCAGAGTACTATAAGTGGAGGATCCATGGAGAGAGAAGATTGGGAAGAGTTTGAGAGGACACACACCACTGCTGAGGAAATGCCAACCAGAGCCATTTTCTCTGTCCTGGGACCAGGCAGAGACCTGCATTGCCTGCCCAGTTCCAACAAGCCTCCAACTTGGGACCTAGAGGTAATCTCATCAAGCTCAGAGAGACAGACCTCCCTCCTCCACGCTGGTTCAGACACAGACACATCAGACCTCAGTGGGAGACTTGACAGGCAGCAAGCCAGGTGACTCCAGAACTGATCCACCCTCCTCTCACTGTAGTCTGTGGGACTTCTGACCTTAAGCTTAAAGGAACCCTATCAGCCTGTGCTGAGAGCAGAGGGGAGTCTAGAAATCAGAGCTGAAAGGAAATTGGACTTACAGGAACAACCTCAGAGCAAGTTTTAGGGTATTTTTTGTTTTTGTTTTTTTGTCTGTTTGCTTTGCTCATTTTTATTGTTGTTTTTTGTTTGTAGTTTTTAGTTTTAGTTTTATTTTTCTCTTCTATTTTTGATTATGTTTTCATACATGTTTTGCTTCTCTTATTTTATTGCTTTTTTAAAACTGCCTGTTCTTGTATGAATATTTTTGAGGGAGAGTACGTCAATAGGGGCGTTTTGTTGGTTTGTGTTTTTAATTGATTATCTGTATGTTTTGGGGTTTTGTAAATTTTTCAGTTGTTATTTGTGTCTCTTTTCTTTTGTTAGTTGGTACGCCTGTCTGTTTTCCCTCTTCTACTTTCTCTCCACCTTCCTCTTGTCCCTCTTCTTCCTTTTTCCATTCTTTTTCTTTTTCTTACTTCATTTTGCTTGCCATACCACCACTGCATGGATAGATTGTAAGGCAGTAGGAAGTTGGTTCCAGGGGGTCCACACACCAGTAAGTGGATATGGGGATCTACAGATCATTTCTGAATCACAGGTCACCCCTCAGTTAAATATCAAAACTTCAAAAAGGACAGCCCCCCGCCCACAGTTCAGCTCCAGAATTGAACAAAACCAGAGGATCTACATAAGAAAGAATAGGAGATCGAGCAAACAGAAATAAAAGTTATCCCCCATCACTGAAAAACAAGATTAAAGAAGAGGTTTAAAAAAAAAAAAGGAGGGAGAGGAAAACCTACACAAATGAAGAAAAACCAAAAGAAGAATATGAGTCTCACATAGAACCCTGGAAGGGCAGCCACTGAGAATACAGACTTTGGAACGCAAACAATGAAGGGCCCCTGGAATGACTGGTCTCAAACCACAAACCCCAGTTATCAAGACATTCATAGAGAAAATAAATAGAATTGAGGAAAGACAAGAGGAAAGAATGAAGGAGTTGATAACTGAGATAACAGCAATAAAAAGCACGGTGATGAAATAAACAACAAATTGATAAACATGCAAAGCAGAATTAACCAAGCAGAAAAAAGAATCTCAGAGCTTCAGGACCCAAATATGGAACTAACCCAAACTGTTAAAAACATAGAACAGAAGCTTAAAAAGACAGAACAAAACCTCCGAGAGATGAGTGATTATTTCAAGAGGTCAAACCTAAGATTAATTGGAATTCCTGAGGAAGATAGAGAGATAGAGACCATCACCCTGGAACAAACATTTCATGAAATTATCCAAGAAAACTTCCCTCATCTCATTAGTGATGTGACCATTCAAATACAAGAGATTCAGAGAACCCCCACAAGACAACAAATGACAAGACCAACTCCTAGACACATAGTAATTTGCCTACACAAAGTAGGTATAAAAGAAAAACTCTTAAAGGCAACAAGAGAAAAAGGTCAGTCTACCTACCCAAAAAGACCAATTAGAATAACAGCAGACTTATCTACAGAAACACTTCAGGCTAGGAAAGCTTGGAGCCCAATCTTCAAAGTTCTCAAAGTTAAACAATTTGAACCAAGAATTACCTACCCAGCTAAGTTAAGATTCATCAGTGATGGACAATTAAATCCATCCCAGACATTCAATCCCTAAGAGCTTACGCTACCTCCAGAAAAGCTCTACAAGAAACATTTAAGAAAGCATGAAACAGAAAAGGAAAAAACAACAACAATGCCCTTCCCAAGAATGCAGGAAAGAGATTGAAAACACACACGAATCAACCCAAAAATCAAAAGAGAGACAACAAACATCAGCAACAACAACAAACTCTGTAAGAACCTCATGACAGAGATAAATTCTCACCTCTCAATAATTTACCTGAATGTGAATGGACTAAATGCACCACTGAAGAGACATAGAATGGCAAGCTGGATAAAATATCATGAGGCAACAATAATATATTGTCTCTAAGAGACTTGTCTCACCAGAAAGAACAGTCACAGACTCAAAGAGGATGGAAAACAAATTTTCAGGTGAATGGAACACAAAAGAAAGCAGGAGTTGTGATCTTAATATCAGACAAAATACCCTTTAAGCTATCAAAAATTTTAAAAGATATAGTGAGTCACTACCTACTGATAAAAGGCTCAATCCATCAACAAGAAATAACCATCCTAAACACATATGCACCCAACACAGAAGCACCAACCATCATAAAGCAGCTTCTAGGTAAACTAAAAAAAAATGTATTGACTCTAACACTATCAGAGCTGGGGAATTAAACACTCTACTAATAGCCTTAGACATATTATCAAGACAAAAAGTCAACAAGGAGATCAGAAACCTCAGCATGACACTTCATCAAATGGACTTAATTGATACCTGCAGAACACTCCACCCAACGACCACAGAATATGCATTCTATTACTCATCACTACATGAAACATACTCTAAGATTGACTACATCCTCGGTCATAAATCAGGCATAAACAAATTCCATAAGATTGAAATACCACCATGCACCTTCTCAGACCACAGTGGAATAAAAATAAATATCAACACCACCAAAGTTCCCCCAAAACCCACAAAGACATGGATACTAATCAGCATGATGCTAAACAACTACTGGCTCAATGTGGAAATCAAAACAGAGATTTAAAAATACCTGGATATAAATGAACAGAGAAACATCTTACCAAAATCCGCGGGATGCCATGTAATCAGTACTAAAAGGGGAGTCCATATCTCTATGAAGACACATGAAGAAAATGAAAAGATCGCAAGTTAACAGCCTAACAAGTAACCTGAGGGAGTTGGAAAAGCAAGACCACCAAAATCCTAACTTCAGCAGAAGAATCCAGATCACCAAAATAAAAGCCCAAATCCGGGACATAGAAGACAAAAAGATAATATTTAAAAAATCAACGAAACAAAAAGCTGGTTCTTTGAAAGCATAAACAAGATTGATAGACCCCTAGCTGGACTGACCAAGAAAAAAAGAGAAAAATCCCAAATAAACACAATTAGAAATGCAAAAGATGAAGTCACAACTAACCCTGAAGAAATTGAAAAGATTATCAGACACTACTATGTACACTTGTATGGAAACAAACTCAAAAACCTAAATGAAATGGAGGACTTTATGACATCATACAACCTCCCCAGGTTGAAACAAGGAGAAATTGAAACCCTAAATAGACCAATAAGAATCCAGGAAATTCAATATGTCATAAGAAAACTACTGACAAAAATAAGCCCCGGACTAGATGGCTTTTCAGCAGAATTCTACAAAACATACAAGGAGGAACAGATACCAATCCTATTGAAGGTATTCCAGGCAATAGAGAAAGATGGAACTCTCCTCATAATCATTTTATGAAGTTTACATCACATTGATACCCAAACCAGGTAAAGAATCAACAAAGAAAGAGAACTACAGTACAATATCCTTGATGAGCACAGATGCTAAAATTCTCAACAGATCCTAGCAAACCAGATCCAACAACACATCTCAAAAATCACCCCCCAGGATCAAGTTGGCTTCATCCAAGGCTGGTTTAACATTTGCAAGACCATAAATGTAATTAAATACACCAACAGATGTAAAAACAAAAACCACATGATTATATCATAAGACGTGGAAAAAGCTTTTGATAAAATCCAGCACCCCTCTTTGAAAAAGACCTGTGAACATCCAGGAATAGATGGAATATACCTCAAAATAATAAGAGCCATCTGTGAGAAACCCACAGTCAGCATAATGCTAAACAAACAGAAATTGGAACCATTTCCCCTGAAAACTGGAACAACACAAGGATGCCCACTCTCACCCCTCCTTTTCAACATAGTTTTGGAAGTCCTAGCTACAGCAATCAGACAAGAGAAGGAGATCAGTGATATCCAAATAGGAAAAGAGGTAATCAAGTTATCCCTCTTAGTAGACGACATGATGCTATACCTCAAAAACCCAAGAAAATCCATCAAAAACCTCCTTGCACTGAGGACTTTGGCAAAGTCTCAAGGTATAAAATAAATGTGCAAGAGACAATTGCATTTCTAGACACCAACGATAAACAAACAGAAATCCAAATAAAAAGCACAATCCTATTCACAGTAGCCACACACACACAAAAAAATACCTTGGCATCTTCTAACCAGAGATGTGAAGGAACTTTACAATGAAAACTACAAAACACTGCTCAAAGAAATCAAAGATGACACAAACAAATGGAAAAATATTCCATGCTCATAGATTGGAGTAATCAACATTGTTAAGACGTCCATCCTACCCAAGGCAATCTACAGATTTAATTCAATACCCATTAAATTACCAACAGCACTCTTCTGGAAACAACAATTCAGGAATTCATATGGAAACATAAATGACCATGAATAGCCAAAACAATCCTCACCAAGAAAAATAAAGCAGGAAGTATTACAATCCCAGACTTTAAACTTTATTATAAAGCTACAATAATCAAAACAGCCTGGTATTGGTACAAGAACAGGCATATAAACCAATGTAACAGGTAGAGATTCCAGAAACAAAACCTCAGTTTCTTAACCAACTCATATTTGACAAAGCCTCCACCACCAACCACTGGGGAGAGGAAAACATATTCAGTGAATGGTGCTGGGATAACTGGATGACCATATGCAAAATATTAAAACAAGACCCCTACCTATCACCATACACAAAAATCAACTCTAAATGGATCAAAGAGCTAAACGTAAAACTTCAAACTATAAGATTCTTAGAAAATACAGGAGACACTTTAATGGAAATTGGAATTGGCAACCAATTACTGATTAAAACCCCAAGTGCCCATGCCATAAGAGAGAAGATAGACAAGTGGGACCTCATCAAACTGACAAGCTTCTGCAAAGCCAAGGACACCATTGAGAGAGCAGGGAGACAGCCCACAGACTGGGAAAAATATTTGCTAACTCTATGTGTGACAAAGGCCTTACATCTAGGATCTACAAGGAACTCAAACATGCTGAAAAGAAACAAACAACCCCATTGCAAAGTGGGCAAAAGATATGAATAGATACTTCTCAAACGAAGACATACGAGCAGCCAACAGATACATGAAAAAATGCTCAGCTTCACTAGTCATCAAAGAAATGCAAGTTAAAACCACACTGATATGTCACCTAACTCTGGTCAGTATGGCCATCATCAATAACTCAAAAAACAACAGACGCTGGAGAGGATGTAGGGAAAAGGGAACACTTCTACAATGTCGGTGGGAGTATAAACTAATACAACGTCTGTGGAAAACAGTCTGGCGATTCCTAAAAGATCTAAAAACTGGCCTTCCATACAACCCAGCAGTCCTCCTACTGGGAATATAACCAGAGGACTCAAATCACTCTATGAAAAAGATACCTGCATATGTTGTTATTGCAGCATTGTTCACAGTAGCAAAAACATGGAACCAACCGTGCTGCCAACTGAAAGAAGACTGAATTTTTTAAAATGCGGTACTTATACATGATGAAATATTATGCAGCCATAAAGATGGAGAAATTTATGAACCTCATAACAACCCGGATGGATTTAGACTCTATAATACTGAGTGACCTATCACAGAAACAAAGAACTGAGTACCACATGTTCTCAGTTATAAGCGGACCTTGAACAATTATCCTAATACTATAAGAAAAGGATTGGCAGTAGTGGGAAACTGCCAGGGGAGGGCGGGGATGGGATTGGCAGTAGCAGGAACCTACTGGGGGTGGGGGGCACACCTCATTAACAAGGGTACATGCATAATGAACATTTGTATACCTAACCCTGAATTGTACCCCGCATCTTTAAAATAAAATAAAAAAGTTAATCTAGAAACACATTTTGGATCTTTCACAAAATTAATGTTTGAAACAGATCATAGGGTTTTTGCTAAGAAGTCTGCTGTTAGTTGGATAAGTTTGCCACAATCCAGCACACTCACTATTTGGTATCTACCCAAAAGAAAAGTCATTATACTAAAAAGACACCTGCACTCACATGTTTTCACAGTACCTTTCACAATTGCAAAGATTCCTAAGGAATCAACCTAAATGCTTATCAGTTGATCAGTGAATAATGAAAACGTGATATATAATAAGAAAAAAACATATAAATATATAGACACACACCCTGGAATTCTTTTAAACTGTAAAAAATAATGAAATAAAAGGTTTTACAACAACTTTGATAGAATTGGAGTTTGTTATCCTAAGTGAAGTAACAATGAAATGGAAAACTGAATACCACATGTTCCCACTTATAAGTAGGAGCTAGGTTAAGGGTCTGCAAGGGCATATTGATGGTATAATGGACATTGGAGATTCACACAGGGGAGTAGGAAATGGGGGAGGGATAAAAAACAATCACTTATCATGTAAAATGTACAGTAAGGGGGGGTGACAGGTACACTTACATCCCAGACATCTTCACCATTATACAATGCACCCATGTAACCAAAAACCATTTGTACTCCCAAAGCTACTGAAATTTTAAAATACAATAAACTTTATACTTATACCAATAAGTAGATAATAAATCTAAATGCAAAATGCAAGACTATATAATTCTTAGAAAATCACATAAGAAAAAAATCTAGATGACATTGGGTTTGACAATGATTTTTCAGATGCAAACCCAAAGGATGATCCATAAGAGAAAAGATAGTTGAGTGATGCTTCACTGAAATTAAAAATTTCTACTTACAAAGAACATCATAAAGAGAAGAAAAGACAAGTGACAGATTGGAAGAAAAAAATTCATAAAACATATCTGATATAAGACTTTTAGTTAAAACATACAAATCCTCTTACAACTCAAAAATAAAGCAAATAACACAATTAAAAAGTTGGCAAAGGATCTGCATAGACACTTCATCCACCTCATCAAAAGAAGTTATACAGATGGCAAATAAGCATATGAAAATATGCTCAACTTCATGTGTCATTAGGAAATTGCAAATTAAAACAATAATGTTATACCACTGCAAACCCAGACAAGTGACTAAAATTCAAAGCACTGACAACACCAAATGCTGGCAAAGATGTGAAGCAATAAGAACTCTCACTTATTGCTGATGGGAATGCAAAATGGTACAGCCATTTTGGAAGACTGTTCAGCAGTTTCTTGTAAAACTAAACATAGTCTTACCATGTAATACAGCTTTTATTCTCCTTGATAATTATCCGCATGAGTTGAAAACTCATGTTCATGCAAAACCTGCATAAAATAGTGTACAGCAGTTTTATTCATAATAATAATAATAAACTGGAAACAATCAAGTTGTCCTTCAACAGCTGAATGGATAAACAAACCATAGTACATCTATACAATGGAATATTATGCTTGGATAAAAATAAATAATCTGCCGGGCTCGGTGGCTCAGCCCTGTAATCCCGTGCTTTGGGAGGCTGAGGTGAGTGGATTGCCTGAGCCCGCAGGTTCGAGACACACCTGGGCAACTTGGCGAGACCTCATCTCTACAATAAATAAAAAATCAGCCGGGCATGGTAGCACATGCCTGTAATTCTGGCTACTAGGAAGGCTGAGGCGGAAGGGTCGCCGGAGCCCAGCAGGTCGAGGCTGCGGTGGCCAGGAGCGGCCACGGCACTTCAGTCTGGGCAACAGAGTAAAGACTCCAACTCAAAAAATAAATAAGTAAATAAATAATCTATCATGAAACGAAAGATATAGAGAAACCTTAAATGTATGTTGCTAAGTGAAAAAAAGAACAGTATGAAAAGGCTACATACATACATAGAAGGCTACAATGTGCATAAAATTGCCTTAAGATATTGTGTCTTGTAACCTGCTTATTGTAGTTCCCAAGCTAAGCATGAGGGTGTGTTGCCACTTATTATCACTACTGATCTGTTGTCTTCTAGTAACAATAATGATTTGTAAATTAACCTAGAAAAGAAAGCAAACCAAAACTAGATAATTAAAGATTGCATGCTTTCATTTGTCTCTTTTTGAGTTTGAATTTGTCTTTTTTACCTTTTGTCTCTTTTTACAATTTAAGACTTAATTTACAGTGACATGTATGTTATACACATTTGCACAATAATTCAAAAAAATTAAAATGTCTGATTTGGCTTTCCAATAGTTTGTTTGCTTGCTTTATGGAAAAATTACTTTCTTTCCTTCCCTCATTTGTCTTCCTGGCCCTGATAGGCAGATGAGTTTGCAACCCTTACTCTAATCCTCTTCAAAAAATTGAAAAAAAAAAAGTATAAATGATTTTCAAATCATTCTGACTGCTACGTGGCAAATCAATAATAGTGACAGCACCAAGAGTATCTAGACTATCATGACTAAAGTTGGTTGGGATAGAAAAAAGTAGATAGACAATATGTTTCAATATATACAGTTTTTTGATGAATTTGCTGACAGAATAAGATTTGAGGAATAAAAATGGGGAAATAATAGATATTGGATTAGGGGCTAAAGTTCCATTTTGGACATATTAAGATTGAGATACATTTTATATATCTAAGGGGAGATATGGAGCATTCTATTGTATACATTATTCATTGGATTTGATGACAGGAATATTGACCTTGGCGAGAGTACCTATTTTCTCAGAAGTCAAGTCCTGATGAGTTGTATAAATGGGGAATGAGGAAGAAGTATCTCAGAAGTTACCCTTCTCTTTCAAGACATTTTTATTCTGACAAAATAAAAAAACAACTAAGCCACTTTATTGATTGGCATTTTTTGAATAGCTGTACATATTTAATGCATACCTGGATAAGTTTGGAGAAAACTGCACATCTGTGTAACCATCACCACAAGTTATGCCATAAACATATGTATACCTTCCAAGAGTTTTTTATGACTCATTATTTGTATTTTTATTTTCTGTGTGTGTCCATGTGCATGTGTGATAAGAAGAGTTAACATAAGATCTAACTTCTTAGCAATTTTTAGGTATGCAATACAGGATTGTTAACTATAAGTACTAGGCTACAGATCTCTAGGACTCATTTATTTTGTAAAACTGACACTTTGTATTCTGTGACTAATACTTCCTTGTTTCTTCCTCCCCCCAACAGCCACCATTCCACTCTCTGTGTCTATAAGTATTACTATTTTAGATTCCTCATGCAAGTAAGATTGTGTAGTATTTATCTTGCCGTGTTTAGTTTATGAATGTGAAAAAAAGAGAGTGGCACTAGTGAGAAAGTGGTGGATTTAATGAACTGGAGATCTTAATTAGAAAAGAGTTTCAAAAATTACAATTTCAGAAGTGATACAAAGAAACTGAGGCAATTATATGGAAGTGATTGCATTTTAAGTAACATAAATATAGGTTTTTGAGGTTAAGACCTTTATTTTCCTTACCACTGCATCCCAGACTAGTATATAATAGTTGATCAACTAATATTTCTTAAATAAAAGAATGAATGCAAAGATGGATTCTAAGATACAATGAGTAAAGAGAAACTTTAGGTCAGGAGGGGAAGTTGAATGAGAGGATACATTGAATGTATCAGTGTAAGTATTACAGTGAGAGAGCAAAAATGATAAAAGGGAGTTATTAGAGGGTGGCATGCTTGAAAGTGGAATTTCAGAATTGTAAACAAGGAACTGTGTGACTGATTTGAGCTTAAGAAAAATGATCAGTGACAATAAGATGGTCACCAAACTGGAAGATCAGAGTATTGGACAAGTCACATCAGCAAAAATGATGATAGTAGTAGAGAGGAACAGAGTGAGCCAGGTACTACAGCATTAAGTTAATGGGGGGGGGTGGTGATCACGATGTGGGTAGATAACAGTAGCAAGGAGATGTAGTTGGTAGTATGGTCTAATGTCATCTGTTTCAAAGAAGTAGGGCATTTTAAAGTATAATGAACCTTTATAGAAAATATTGAAAGAGTTATTTCCAATGATTTTGATTCAAGTGGTTGTTGAGCTAAAGCAAGACTGACATAGCATCAAAACATTTTATATTTTTGTAATACATGTTTGTGTCTTATTGCCTTAGTTCCTGAGGTAGGCAGAACAATGGCCCCCAAAGAGATCCATATTGTAATCTCCAGGACCTGGATGTTACCTTACAAGACAAAATCAACTTTGCAGCTATGCTGAAGCTAAGGGCCTCAGATGGAGAGATTATCCTAGATTTTCTGTGTAAGTCTAATGTAATCACAAAAGTCCTTATAAGGGGGTGTCATTTGAGAAAGGAGACATGAGCCAAGAACTGCAGGGGAACTCCAGAAGCTGAACAGGGCAAGGAAAGGGATTTTCTCTTGAAGCTTTCAGAAGGAATGCAGGGTTGTGGATACCTTAACTATAGACTTCTGATTTTCAAAACTGTAAGATAATAAATTTGTGCTGTTTTAAGTCACGAAGTTTGTGATAATTTGTTACTACAGCAAAAGGAAACTGATACAGTTCCTGAATACTATCACAAACTGTAGGAGAAAGCTACCACCCCAAGCTGATATGGCAGGCCTCAGGCAACTGCTATCTCCAGTTCAGGATGCTGTGGCAACCTTCCTCCCACTGATTCCTGCCCCTCTCTTTTACGACAGATGCATGCATTGTGTTATGAAGTCCTTATGGGAAGTAAATTCTTTCTGTAGCCTTTCTCCAGTGAATCTTGCACATACATGGATTGTTGCACTACTCTCAGTAGTTTATGGTAATTCTGTGTCCATCCAGCTTTCCTATTAGCTGTAACTTCACTGTTGTTTATGCTGTATATTCTTAATCTCCTTAATTCTAGTGCTTAGTAAAAAACTTCTCATTGTGCTCAACAAATGTAAAGTAAACAGAACTGAATTAATGGAACACACTAATGGAGTCTAGACAAGGTGAACAATATACCATGATTTACCCACCTGCCGATATCAGGAGGAAATCTCAGTAAGTAAGGCACAGCATGTATCTGAACAGGATAAAAGCAAACAACCAAGGTCACAAGTCAGAGCTGGAGAGCAGCAAACAAGTCTTATTGCTGATGTCTTGGTTGCTCCTTAGATCCCTTCTGCTTGTGGTCAGATATGGTCCTAGGGCCTGGTGAGTCTTTTGTGAAAAAACACCACCCAAGGCATGAGATATCAGTGATGTGTGTAATATATCAATAGATGCTGGGCTTTTTCACAAAGTCAACAAGTCTGAGTTATACAGAGACTGCAAAAATGGGCAAAACAGAATTTCCTAGTTTTTCATTAAAGATGCAATTTTTGGAATTGCTTTCTGAGTCAGTTTGTGGTCACACAAGAAAATTGGTTCCATTGTTCACTAGTCATACCTTACTTCTGATAAAAAAGGAAATATATTGAATGAACCAATGAATGAATTGGATGTTCCTAAATAACTTTTAACAATGTTCAAAATTAAAAATAAAAAACTTAACTCAAAAGACAAAAATATGCCCCAAGATCTAAAGGTATTCTCTCAAAGAGACTATTTGGGGGAAATAGAAAACATTTGTATGTGTACATTTTGATCTGTGTATTAAAAATCAATTTCATTTCTTATCCTAGTTCACAAGGTACTCAGTGACACATTAAAAATGGACTCTTCTAATTCAAGAGAGGGCTTATCTTAAAGAAGGCTTTTAAGCCCAAAGCAGTCTTGATTTTCTATCACCTGCAATTCATTCGCTCCTTTATTCAACAACGTTTAAGTGCCCACTCTGAGCTAGGCATTCGAAGTACCATGGTAAACAAGGCAGATTCCTGACATCATTGAACTCAATGTCTAGCCTAGGAGAGACATTGAATAAACAATCTCACTTGTAATGAGTTTTAATGGATGAGTCATACAGAGTGCTATGCAAATATATAACTTGGATTCTCACCTAATCTGAGGTTTAAGGAAAGCTTCTTTGAGGCAGTGACCTTGAGCTGAGATCTAAACAATAAACAAAATGAGCCAAGAGAATATGGCAGCAGGGAGGGAAAGTTTGGGCTAGATTTCAGGCAAGGAAGTCAGTATGTATAAAGTTACTGAAGTCTGAATTTGTGAGAAAGCAGGACTGTTTGAGAAATTAAAATGATTTCAGTGTGGCTAGAGCAGAGATAGTAATAAAACATGTAGGTGAGTGATATGAATTGAATTGTGTCCTCCCGCAAAATTCATAACTTGAAGTCCTAATCCTAAATGATATGGTATCTAAATGTGGGGTTCTTGAGAAATAATTAGGTTATGATGAGATTATGAGGGTTAGCCCCTCCTGAAGGGATTAGTACTCTTATTAGAAGAGACTTCCTGGCCAGGCATAGTGGTTCAGGGCTATAATCCCAGCACTTTGGGAGTCCAAAGCAGGCGAATCGCTTGAGGCCAAACATTCAAGACTGGCCTGGGCAGCATAGCAAGACCTCTTCTCTACAAAAAAATCAAATCACTAGCCGAGCATGGTGGCACATACCTGTAGTCCCAGCTACTCAGGAAGCTGAGGGAGAAGGATCGCTTGAGTCCAGGAGGTGGAGGCTGCGGTAAACTGGGATTGTGTCACTGCACTCCAGCCTGGGTGGCGGTGAGATACTGACTCAAAAAATAAAAACATAAAAAGACACAGAGAGAGAGAAACCCCAAAATGTTCTCTTTCTCTCTTCTCTTCTCTTTTCCTCTTTCTCTCCCTCTGTCCCTTGTTCTCTTCCTGTCTTTCTGCCTTGTGAGGACACAGCAAGAAGGGGACCACCTGTAAGTCAAGAAAATATCCCTCTCCAGACACCAGGTAGGTTGACACTTTGATCTTGGACATCCCAGCCTTCTGAACTATGAGAATTAAATTTCCATTGTTTAAGCTACCCAGTCTGTGGTATTTTGTTGTAACAGCTCAAGCTGACTGAGAGAGTGGGTCATATGTAGATTGTAAGGGTCAGGTCTACAGGTCCTTGCAGCTTATTTTAGAATTTTGTTTTGTTTTGTTTAGTTTCCTCAGGACCAGAGAAGTAAACATAAAGGAAGAGTGCCATCCAGATCTATGATGGCTTTCATTTCGGTTGTGTTTCTGTTGTAGTTCTCATTCAGCTAATTTTATACATATTTTAAAGGGTGTATTTCAGAACATGCAACTGGATCCTGGTAAGTGATAACCAAGTCATGGCTAGGTCATGCCAGAAAGAACACATTCAAGTTAGCTCTGAACCTAAACACCACCTGGTAGGAACTATGCCCAGATTGCCTGTACTGGCCTTCACAATAGTGGTTACTTCCCCAAAAGTCATGTCCAAGAAGAACAGCACGCATTGTTTGTAAGATATAATAGATTCAAATATAAACCAGGGTGAAGTGATTTACCCGGAGTATTTCATCACAAACTTATTGTTCTATTTTTTATATGTATTTACATTAGACTGTGGAATGTAGGCATCTCTATTATTTTCCATAGGTCCCCAGTGTATAAACAGATATGGCTCCCACACAGACAATTATTTCCATGTATTTCCAGCAACATGACCATCTACGCTGACATCACCGGCAAATGTTTTCCTCTCATGTAGAGAGTACCTAACAGGTGAGGGGCACTGAACAAAAAAATAAAAATAAACAAAAACCAAAACCCCAATTCTTTTCATCACAGATACCTTAATTATTGGTACAGTCAAGTGCCGCATTCACTCTAAATATGGACCACCTTGACATTTAAAGTTCCATGTTGCTTTAAGATTAAATGACTTCAGAGTGAGAAATTATTGCTATAGTAACAGATTATCCATGGTTCTTTTAAAAATAAACTTCCGTGTCAAAGCAAGAATCCATTCAAACTGTATTAATAATAAGCAAGCAAACCAAGAAGGAGAAAGGTGGTATTTAAAAGCAATGAATGTTTTCCATTTTTATTTCCTTTTTCACAAACCACGTAACCATACCTAGAATAGAAATTTTGTATTGAATCAAAGGATTCCCATTTGCTCAGCACAAAGGGGGAGCTTTGTTTTTTAAGCATAAAATTTCCTGTTCTTTATACCTAAGCTTTTAATAAAGGGAAAAATATTAGTTCTTTTTAGAAGAATGAAGTTTCCTTTTTTAAGGGTTTTGCTCTTAACTAAACAGAAGGATGTTTTATTGTAAACATAGGATGGGAGTTAGATGGGCTAAATTCTTTCTTCAATTTTCTTTCTTCTATTTTGTATGTGTCCTCAGGTAATTAGTTTTCCCCTTCGCTGTGGTTTAGGTAAAATGCCTGAAAAATGGGCAAATGTTCCAAGACACTGTATCCAATTAACTCAAATAGCCATCATTAGCCACGTGGGCCCCCAGTGGCACAGTACTCACAGAGACCTGGGTTTGTATTTCTGCTCCCCCACCCAGTAACTTTGTGAGCTTGAGCTAGGACCTTGACCTTCATAAACCTCACATACTTCATCTGTAAAACAGTGATTGTAAGGTCTGTGTGCCGTATTCCACAATGAATTTGGAGAGAATAAAATGAAGTAAGAGATATGAACATATTTTGGAAATTCTTCAAAAGTAAGAGATTATAGTTGCATAGCTCTTCTCTTCTTACAAAGAATGTTGTCTGCTTGTATGCACGTGTGTATGTATGTGAATTTCTATACTCTTAATGTATAGTTAGACCAGTTGGTTTTTCTCAGAAAAGATACTATGTTTCCTAGCCATGGGGGAGAGGATCTCTCATCAGTGCAAACTCAGATTGGGTGGGAATGAGCAGAATGCAGCTGCTAGTAATTTATAACTATTCTCTCATTTTACAAATGAGAGAAATCGAGTATAGTATTATAGTGTTTCAAGTCCAAGGACTTATAATTTATACATATATCAACTCATCATATTGCACACATTAAATATTTACTATCTTTATTTGTCAGTTAAATCTTTTGAAATAGTAACAAATAAAAGAACTCCAGAACAAATATGGATGAGACTTCAGTGATGAAAGCATTAAGTTAGCCTTTCAAGTTGATTATAAAATTTTGGGGTCAGTTTAACTTTGCATGATAGACTGTGAAAAGGAAATGCATCCCTATCTCAAGGAACAGTTGAGGTTGTATATCTCAACCAGGGAAAGCTAATAAAGTTAGAACCAAGTGTGAAAAAAAGAGGACACCACAGGCCTATAACTTTTTTTTTTTTTTTTCAAAAAAGGAATTACTATCCCTGGAAACCAAAAAGATGAATTTTGAAGCAAGAAAATCATGGTTTGGTTCCCTGACTTTAACAGACATTTCATCCAGGACATTTTTAACTGTGTGGAAGCAAGTAGCTAACATAAGATCACACAGCAGATCGATGGCAGAAAAGAACAACCTCCCATTGCATATTAGATATGGATCTTCAATCTCAAAGGCAGAGGGTAGCCTGAGAGTGGGTGTTCCTCCTTACCCTCCTGCCAGAAGGCATTAGTATGATAAGATAAACTGGTGTTCCTCCTGGATGTAAGCTGAATTATGAATTTGGCACAAAATCACCACACTGGGCATGTATGATTCAACACTGCACAGAAAAGTAGTCATAATAGAATTGATTGTTTTACCAGAATCTAGTACTGATGAATCTCCCAGAGATCTTTGTTCACAAGAGGTAACTAGACAGCTGTGTCAACATATACAGGAGCAAGCCAGCCTCAGGGGAAATGGCCTGAGCGCCATCTAGTGTAAATGCTCTTGTATTAAATGTTCTAGAAATGAGAGGTATTTACAAGTGCCATCTAGTGACAAATGGAAAAAAAAAAATCTCCAAGACCAAGGAATTAGGCTGAAATTCTTTGTAAACTAAAGCTAATCTGATGGTGATAAAATAGACTTATTTGCAATCTCTCATAGATAGGAATTAGGTCACATTCCCAATTATGAGTGTCTAATAACGTATCCACTTTGGGTTTAGCTATGAGAAAACTTTGCCTTCTGGGACCTTCCCTTTCGTGGCCATCCCCTAAACTATCACTTCCAAGAGCTCTCCTAGCACTTTACCCTTGCTTTCCACATTCTACTGTCCACATAGACAGCAAACGTATATATATGCCAAATTGTTATTCCTCTGCTCAAAAAACTTTCCATAATTTTTACTTTTACTCAGAGTCCAAGTCAAAATTCATCGCAAACTCTACATATTCTGACCCCTAATTGCCACTCCTACTCCTATATACCTCACTCACTCAGTTCCAGCCATGCTGATCTCCTTACGTTACTTCAATCCGGCATGCTCCTGCCTTGTACTTGCTGATCTTTTCCCCCTACTAGGAAGAATATATCTTACATGTGATGTAAATTTAGATTTAGAAAGACTGGCTTTTCAGGAGACGTAAATGGTATAGTACTGTAGCTAAGAGTATGGGTCTTGGTGTCAAACACACCTTGGCTGAATCCTGGATCCACCATTTACTAGTTGCGTGACTTTGAACAGATATTTTAACTCCCCAGTACTCAGTTTTCCTATCTGAAATATGGGGATGGTAATGAAACCTACTTTATGAGGTTGTGGCAAGAATTGACGAATAAAGAGCTTGTTTTTAGCAGCAGAGGCCAGACATATTGTAGAAGTTCCATAAATATTGCCTTATTGGTATTAAAATAAAGAAACACAGGCTGATGATGGTTTGGTCAGATGGTGCTCTACCTGACTGATGGTGCTCTTTGAGTACGTGGCTGGATCAAATGTGTACTGCTCAAAGAATGTAGACATGGCAGCTGCAACCTATGCAAGACCTGCTTTATACATTTACCAGGAAAAGATATAGATGGACTGTATATGACAATCAGAGATGGCCTGGCATTATGACAGCAAATGAAAAGAGTCAGGGGTGCCCAGAGATCTCACCCAGAAGGAATGATGGTCCCATTTTCTCACCATAAAGGATAAACATAATGCTTAAGTCCAGAATCTCAAATACATGAGAATGGGAAAAGGTGACGTGGCTTAGCAGCAGCACATACAAAAACGACAGGGATGTTAGTCACCTGCAAGTTCCGTAGGAGTGACGGATGCTGTGTAAATTCCAGAAGGACTAATCTGACCTTACACTGCATTAATAAAGCTCCATCCTACTCTGCACAATTGAAGCAGTGGGCTCATTTCTGAGCAGCATCCTTTAAAGGGACATGCCTAGAGAGCAGTTATTCAGGTGGTGAAGAATGACAAACATGAGAAGCAGTTTAGAAGCCTTGGAATGTTATAACCTGAAAGTGTTCAGACTCAGAGGCACATGATCACTGTCTTCAAATCCCTGAAGGGCTGTCATGTGACAGTAAAAACAAACTTAGACTGTCCCTTATTCTGGGTGGCTTCATTCAACAAATATTGAAGACTGTAAAAACTCCCAGGGAGAAGATTTGGTCTTGAACAAGGAAATTGTATCCCATTTAAAGCTGTTCCCTTGTGGTAAGAGCTTCCTTGTGATCCAGCCAACTACTCATTATCAAAGATTTTCCATACAATAGGTATAGAGAATATTGCAGACACTATTCAAGCCTTCTGGAGAAGTTGATGAGCTAATGGTAAAGCTTCCAATTCTGAAAGACTATGAGATGACTATCAAGGGAAAAAAAAAAATCTTGAACTGGAGATGCCAGAGTTGGATGTTGCTGGAAGGTGGGAGATGCAGAGAAGTTAAGGAAATACTGAAAGATGCAGTAAGAAAATGAATGTTTGAGGCGCAAGAGGTTTGTTGCTAATCAGAGTAATAGATAGGACATCAACATTAGCCCTGTCTGAATATTCAAGTCTCCCTCCTGCTAGTAAGGCCTAGGGCATAGAACCTATCCCCAGGAAAACCTCTGGTCTCCCAGGTAAAGAGTTTCACACACTTTATTCCAAAGTTGGTAAATTTATAAGCTACACTTTTGTTTTGGTCTCTACTCTCCAATCCTGGTCACTGTTCATCCCTGAATCCCAGGCCCTTGGCAATGTCCTCTGTCATCTTATCTTATTCATGCCAGTTTAGCCTCAGGCTTTGACTCTGATTTTCAGCCAATGGATGCAATCCTACCACCCAAGAGATAAAACCAGATGAAACTAAGGACGGATCACAGATGGATTTCTATTAAAATTTGTGTTGAGACATTGCTTGTCTTCAGAATGCAGTAAAGTTAATATTATATCTAGAATACATTATAAGGGAAGATTTTGGATATAATCTATACCTAGTCAAAACAGAGGATTTCTCCTCTTGGGATGAGTCGATGTATTCAATTTAAATGCACCATAAATTATTCATTTTGATGGAATTATGAGAAATGGATTTATCTGATTTACTGCGTAAGAAAACTACAGGCTGGGCTCGGTGGTTTAGCTTGTAATCCTAACACTTTGGGAAGCCGTGGCAAGTGGATTGCCTGAACCTGCAGGTTTGAAACCAACCCCGGCAACTTGGTGAGACCTCGTCTCTACAATAAATAAAAGTATTAGCCAGATGTGCTAGCGTGAGCCTGTAGTTCCGGCTACTTGGAAGGCTGAAGCAGAAGGATCATCAGAGCCCAGCAGGTTAATGCTGGGGTGGCAGTGAGTGTGCCCCTGCACTCCAGCCTGGGTGACAGAGTAAAACCCCAACTCTAGCTGGGCTCGGTGGCTCAGCCTGTAATCCCGCGCCTTTGGGAGGCTGAGGTGAGTGGATTGCCTGAGCCCGTGGGTTCGAGACCCGCCTGGGCAGCGAGACCTCATCTCTACAATAAATCAAAAAATTAGCCGGGGGTGGTAGCGCGCGCCTGTAATTCCGGTTACTCGGAAGGCTGAGGCGGAAGGATCACCAGAGCCCAGCAGGTCGAGGCTGCGGTGGCCGGGAGCGGCCACTGCACTCCAGTCTGGGCGACCGAGTGAGACTCCAACTCAAAAAAAAAAAAAAAAAAAAAACCCAACTCAAAAAAAAAAAAGAAAGAAAAAGAAAGAAAACTACAAACTGCTGTGTCTATAAAGTTTCATGTTATATACACCCAACTATCAATAGTAGTAAATTAATCGAATTTTGATCACCCTGATAAAGGAAAAACTGAATTATCTCATTTATAATTAGCAGACTTTCTCTTTAGAGCAGTTTTAGGTTTACATAAAAATTGAACAGAAAGTAAAGGGAGTTCTTGTATTCTCTCTCTTCCCCCTTGTCTTCAGTTTCCCCTATTATTAACATCTTGCATTTGTGTGAAATTTGTGTTAGAATTGCCAAACCAATATTGATACATATCACTAAATAAAGTCTGTAGTTTATATTGTGGTTTCCTTTTTGTGTTGTGCATCCTTTGAACTTTGACAAATACATAATTTCATGTATCCATCATTATAGTATCGTACAGAAGAGTTTCACTGCCCTAAAAATCCCCTGTGCTCTCTCGATTCATTCATTCTCTTCTTCCTTACCCCCTCCATCTCCCACACTGAGCCCCAACCCCTGGCAACCACTGATATTTTTATTGTCTCCATAGTTTTGTATTTTCCAGAATGTCATACAGTTGGAATCATACAGTATGTAGCCTTCTCTGATTGGCATCCTTCACAGAACAACATGAATTTAAGTTTCCCCCATGTTTTCTGTTGCCTCATATCACATTTGTTTTTATTACTGAATAATATTCCATTGTCTGAATGCATCACAGTTTGTTTATCCACTCACCTGTTGAAGAAGATCATGGTTGTTTCCAAACTTCAGCAATTATGAATAAAGCTGCTATAAACATGCATGTGAAGGTTTTTGTGTGGACATAAAATTTCAACACATTCGAGTAAATTCCAAGGAGCACAATTGCTGGATTGCATGATAAGAGAATATTTAGTTTCTTAAGAAGCTGCCAAGAATACAATTTTTGCATTCTCGTTACCAGTGAATGAGAGATTTGCTCCTCTACGTACTTGTCAGTTTTGGTCATTGTCCGCGTTTTAGATTTTAGCCATTTTAATATGTGCAGTAGTATCATATTCTTGTTTTAATTTGCAATTCCTTAATGACATATAATGTTGAGTGTTTTTTCATATGCTGATTGCCACCTGTGTGTCTTTCTTAGTGAGGTTTCTGTTCAGATCTTTTGCGGATTTTAAAGTTGGGTTGTTTTCTTGTTTTTTAGTTTTAAGAGTTCTCTTTATATTTGAAACACAAGTCTTTTATTAAATGTTTTGCAAATATTTTACCAGCCTGCAAATATATTTTTATCACTGTATTTTGCAGAGCAGAAATTCTGATTTTAATGAAGTCACATTTATCCTCTTTAGGGTTTTTTTTCCACTTTCATAAATAGCACTCCTGGTGTTGTATCTATAAATGATATTACAAAAAACGTGAAAGCATATTCAGTCAAAAAAGTAGGGAAATATGTAGAGGTCAATTTATTCATATGAATACATAATTAATTGGGCAGTTATATCATAAAAATTTTGTTATCTTTCTAAATTTATTTCTGCTTTTAAAGTTATTTGTTATGATTTATTTTCTCATTCAAAATCAGTATCCATGATCATTTCTAATTTTGTAAATTTATTGTTAAAAAGAGTCCTAAAAATTACAGAAGCTTCAGGTCCCAGAAAATCTAGCTCTGGCCCTAAGTCCAGCCTCAGCACAGCCAATGGGCCTTGGGTTCCAGAGTCCCTCTGCAGCTGCCTGAGTAGGGAGTAGAGGGCAGACTGGATTTCATGACTGGCCCACATAGGTATGGGGTTAGCAAGAGGCAAGCCCACGGGTATTACCATTGTCAGATGCCAGCTACTCAGGCCAAGCAAGTCAGCCTCTAGCAATCTAAGTGATGTCTCAACTGCCCCCCTGCAAACATTGTCTAAAACTGATCAGATTACCTCAAAATCAGTTCCTCTGTATTCTTCTCACCCAACTGCTCAAGCCAGAAACTCAGGCATCATCATGAAATTTTCCATTTCTCTTTAATCTTCTGCGTCTAATCAATCAGCAAGTTCTGACATTTATGCTCTATAAACACTGCTTGATGTCATGCTCTCTCTCCTCCTAGCCTCCATGCATGCTATTTCCTATGCCTCATCCCTCTAGCTAACTCCCACTCAACTTTCGGGAGTAAACACAGATGTCATATCCTCTGGAAAATCTCTCTCAAAGCACTGCCACAAAGTTAGTTACCACCTCCTGCGAATTCTCACAGCACCGAATTGACCCCATCACAACATGTAATATGTTGTGCTATAATTGCCAAGTTTTAAAATTATTGTTTTTCATTTTATTGGATTTTTAATTACAAAAGATAATTGCTCATTACAAGTCGAATAGTACAAAGATGTACAAGGAAAAAATTAATGAGCTTTCCCTAGTCCCCCTGGCTCTATATAGACTTAAAGCAATGCTGTTAATAGCTCCATCATACCATAGCAAGGATCTAGTATAACCTATCCAACTATTCACCTACTGATGAACATTCAGTGTGCTTTTGAAGGTTTTGTTTTGTTTTTGTCTTTTACTGCAATGCACAACCTTGCACATGCTGGGACTTTCATTTCTGTAGATTATATTCCCCCCAAAAGAAAGGATATATATATCTTAAATTTTAATAGGCATTGTCAGATTACTTTCCCATTTTTTTATGTGATGAAAAAAATGGCATTTCATTGTCTTGTTAAATTGTATTTCCCTGATTATTTGAGAATCATTTTTTATGTTTTTTGGCAATCTATATTCTCTCTTTTGTAAATTGGCAGTCCGCTTCCCGGGCCCAAATTTTTTCTATTGGATTCTTTATCACTTTCATAGTAATTCACAGAAACTCTTTTTCTGTTGAGGTTATTAATTATTTATTATATGTGTCGCAAATATTTTTTCTTAGTGTATAGGATTTTTGTTACTTTGTTTATGGTATATTACTGTGCAAATAGCTTTAAATGCTTATGTAATCAAATATATTTATAATTTCCTTTATAGTTTCTAGACTTGTAGTCTTACTTATAAAGGTCTCTCCCACCTCTAAGCTGACAAATATTCTTCAATTATTTTTTGTTTACTCCATTAATATTATATATCTCTTATATGTTTTGACTTTAAATTACCTGGAATTTACTTGCCTGCAAGTTCCTTGAGGCCAAGGATTATGCTTGACTGATTTATGTAACCAAAATATGCCACCCTAAAATATGCATTGGTATATTTTGAGATGGCTACTCAGAGGGGCTACAAATATAGGGATAGCTTGAAAAATTGTCCTTTTTGTGGAAAAGATGTGCATCTGTAGGGAATAGCTACATTAGTGAGGTAAATAGCAGATGCAAATAGGCTTTCTCTAAGGTCCCCTTATCCACCTTATCTGGCAAAGATTAATTCATAGGAAAGATACCAAAAGTCTGATACTTTAAAATATCTGACAGAGAAGCTTTTGCCACAGCCTACCATATATTTTTCCTGAGAGCATATATTTTTCCTGAGATAACCTGAGAGATTTCTATCTACATAATAAGACAGGCTTTCTTTACCATCATGTTTTCTTCCCCTCGCTCTCCCATAACAAGAGTCACTACCTTTCCCCCCAAATCTCCAACCTCTTATTCTTTTTATAACCTAAGGATGGTGTAAAATGTTCAGTCATCTGGTCCTTCTTTAAGTCTCATATTTATGAAACTCCCGTGCCCATGTACAGATAAATAAATTGCTGTCTTTTTTTGTTAATCTGTCTATTGGCAGTTTGTTTTATTTTTTATTTATAATTGGAACATAACAATCGTACATATCTATGGGGTACAGTGTGGTTTCAAATCATGTATACAATGTATAATGACCAAATCAGGGTAATTACTATATCGTTCCCTTTAAACATTATGTCTTTATGGTGACAGTATTCAGAATCTTTTCTTTTAGTTATTTTGAAATAAATACTTTTGGAAGGCTGAGGCGGAAGGATCGCCGGAGCCCAGCAGGTCAAGGCTGCGGTGGCTGGGAGCGTGCCACTGCACTCCAGTCTGGGGGACAGAGTGAGACTTCAACTCAAAAAAAAAAAAAAAAAGAAATATATACTATATTTGTATTTGCTACAGTCACACAACCGTGTAATAAAGCACCAGAACATATTCTTCCTGCCAAGCTTTAACTTTGTACCCATTAACCAGCATCTCTTGGTTTCTCCTTCCTCGCTCTCCTCCCAGTCTCTGGTAACCACTATTCTACTCTCTACTTCTGTGAGATAAGCTTTTTTTAGATTCCACATTTGAGTAAGGTTATGCAGTATTTGTCCTCTGTACCTGACTACTTTCACTTAACATAATGACCTCCAGTTCCATCCACATTGCTGCAAATGACAGCATGCAAACCCTATCAAAATGATATTCTTCACAAAAATAGAAAAAAAACCTTTAAGATTCATAAGGAAAGGCAAAAGACTCTAACTATCCAAAGCAATCTTGAGGAAAAAAGGAAAGCTGATCTGACTTTATCAAACGATCTAACTTTAAAATATACTACAAAACTATAGTAACCAAAACATCATGGTTACAGATGAAAAAAAAAGTTGAAAAAAAAAAAAATCCCAGATACATAGGTAGATCAATGAAGCAGAATAGAGAACTCAGAAATAAATTTAGTCATTCTCAGCCAGCTTATTTTCAACAAAGGCACCAAGAACATACATTGGGGAAAAAACATTCAATTCAATAAATGGTGCTGGAAAAACTAGATATCAATATGCTTGTTAATATAAAAACTGAACTCTGTAAAATAATTAAAAAGGTTTATTCTAAGCCAACATTTGGAACCATGGCCTGAAGAAACATGTTCTCAGGGAGTCCTGAGAGCGTGTGCTGAAGGTAGTCAAGTTACAATTTGGTTTTATATGTTTTAGGGAAGTAGGAGTTACAGGTAAAGATAAATCAGCACATGGAAGTTAATCATTTGTTCAGACCAAAAAGGGCGCGCTATCTTGAAGTAGGGGTTTATAAGTTACAATTGAATTTAAGGATTCTTTAGTTTTCAATTTGTTAAAAGGAGTCCAAAGAATCTGTCTAAAATTTGGAGTCAGCAGAAAGGAAAGATTTAGGTCAAGGATGCTATGTAGCAGGATTGCTAGCCTGCAGGTGGAACTTAACCATTGCCTGATGTGGCCCTAGGTCTTGTTTATAATTTGGTATCTTATTGCCATATAGAATCCATTTTGTCATACTTATGATCGCTATTTTAACATTAATGCTGGTTAGTTGTTATGCCTCAACTCCAAAAGGAAGGGGGTATATCGAGGTATCTGATCTCCATTTCCTTCATGGACAGGAATTCAGTTTTTAAAATTTCCCTGGGGTCGCTTTGGCCAAGAGACAATCCATTCAGTCATTGGGGGGCTTAGAATTTAATTTTTAGTTTACATGCAGAAGAATGAAATAGATCCCTATCTCTCACCACATACAAAAATCAACTCTAAATTGGTCAAACACTTAAATGTAAGACCTGAAACTATGAAACCACGAAAAGAAAACATAAAGGAAACACTTTATGTAATTGAACTGGGCAAGAATTTTTAGAATAAGACCTCAGAGGCACAAGCAGCTAAAGCAAAAACAGACAAATGGGATCACATCAAAATAAGAGGCTTCTGCACAGGAGAAAAAAAAACTCCACAAAATGAAGAGACAATCTACAGATTGGGAGAAATATTTTCAAACTATGCTTCTGACAAGGAGTTAATAACCATAATATATAAAGAATCCAACTCAATAGCACAAAAGCACCAAATAATCTAATTTTAAAATGAGCAAAATATCTCAATAGGGAGTTTGTTTTATAGACTCAAATTATAAGACTTTCAAACAGAGGAGGGAAGAAAATAACCTTTGTCCCTAAACTGATTTACCCATTTTTCTGCAGTGTTTAGCATAGGGTCTGGAATATAAAAGACTTTTTAAAACATTTGTTGTATTAATGAGCAAGTAGATGAACAAGTGAATAAAAAAAATATATGAACTCTTTAAATGCATCAACCTATTCATATCCCATGTACCTAATATGTAGTCAACACTATGCTAGGGGCTAGTGACACAGTTCTTCTCTTTAAGGAAATTACAGATCAGTGATAGAGGCAAATGTGTGATGGGATCACATTTAGAGATATTAATAATTGCTTTTGTTTTCCTTGCCACCCCACTACCAAAAGTATCAGGGCCATTAGACATGCAGCACTCATTGCCACAGGGAAGGGATCACAAGGAAGACAAAGAAATCACATTCTGGCTCTAGAGTTTCCATAGAAAAACTACAGAAAAAACTAGTTCCAACTTCTACCCCCACCACAGTCTAGATTAAATCTTTTAAATGGAGAGAGAAGCCGGGCTCGGTGACTCAGCCTGTAATCCCGCGCCTTTGGGAGGCTGAGGTGAATGGATTGCCTGATCCCACGGGTTCGAGACCCGCCTGGGCAGCGAGACCTCATCTCTACCATAAATCAAAAAATCAGCCGGGCGTGGTAGCGCGCGCCTGTAATTCCGGCTACTCGGAAGGCTGAGGCGGAAGGATCGCCGGAGCCCAGCAGGTCGAGGCTGCGGTGGCCGGGAGCGGTCCACTGCACTCCAGTCTGGGCGACAGAGTGAGACTCCAACTCAAAAAAAAATAAATAAATAAATAAATTTTAAAAAATAATAAATGGAGAGAGAGTAAAGGACTAAATAATAGTATAATCAGAGCTTAGTGTGTGATTTTAAGAGCAGAGGAAACCTTTACCCCTTTCCATGGAAAGTCCTTGGAAATTGGCAAGATTCCCTAGTTCCTCCCTGCCCAACCTATTGTGAAGAACAAGTGATTGCTTTCCTAGATTATTAAGAGAAGTACAGAAGGTGTAAGATGGTCTTACCCCTAAGACTCCTATAGTTCAGCCGGGCTCGGTGGCTCAGCATGTAATCCCGCGCCTTTGGGAGGCTGAGGTGAGTGGATTGCCTGAGCCCACAGGTTCGAGACCCGCCTGGGCAGTGAGACCTCACCTCTACAATAAATCAAAAAATCAGCCAGGCGTGGTAACGCATGCCTGTAATTCGGGCTACTTGGAAGATTGAGGTGGAAGGATCGCCGGATCCCAGCAGGTCGAGGCTGTGGTGACCGGGAGCAGCCACTGCACTCCAGTCTGGGCGACAGAGTGAGACTCCAACTCAAAAAAAAAAAAAAAAAAAGACTGCTATAGTTCTTCAATGATCCCAAGGTGGCATGGGAGAAAAATTCAGCTTCCTTGAATTTTGAGACAGCCGTAAAAGTAATAGAGCTTGAGTTGGCCCAGTAAAGTGTATTTGGTTGAGAACAAAGTCAGAGAAGCCAAGCTCTGCATGGACTCACAGCTGGGACACCATACCACTTAACAGATACTACGGAGCTAGATGATGATCAAGGACTAGCTACAATTTTCCCATAATACCTGGACAAAACACAATCCCAAGCACTTAGAACCAACTATCAAAAACTGGAGAAGGGGTAGTGAATCCAAAATGGATAAAATTGTTTCTGTCACTCAGAGAAAAGGGAGACTCTAAATATAAATATAACTTGGATAGAGAATACAATGGAAATGTATGCAGCTACATATGTAAATAAGGAATCATAATGCAACGTGGTAAGTAGACTTTAAGCACTAAGTAATATGGGAGCACTGAGGAGGAGCATTCTGGGAATACTTCCAAGAGACAGTGATGTTCATACGTAAAGGTAATTTACTCAAGTGAATGGGAAGGAAATTCCAGAAAGAGAGTTAAGTAGCGGATAAATCTTAAATACATAAACTTGTATATTTTTAGAGCATAAAGCACAAGGCAGGATAGATGACGGAGATAAGGCTGTAACCTGGAGAGCAAATTGAATCAAATGATGAGACAGAAATGTTAGCACAAAACCAAATCTATATTTTATCATAGACAGCTACAATGGTCATAGCTTCAAGTATCTGATGTTGAATTTTTAAACTAACTGCGTGATTTAAAAGGTAGAAAATCTATACCTTCTATTTTGTCTTTCCATGATGGGTAAAGGTTCACAGAGGTTTGTCTGTATGGTCCATTTTTTAAAATCCAAAAGATACTAAAAGACCAAAATATCCTGGGCTCTGAAACTGTTAATTGATCATATGAGCTGAACATTGTTTATATTTAATCACATAGGGTTGGGGTGTTTACTGTGTTTGTTAGACCAGATTAGCTTTTGTACCTTTCTTAAAGTAGTATCAGAAAAGGATGTTGCTCTTCTGAACATTAAATATTAAATAATGACCAAACACAGGATTTCATTGTTCCCACTTAACATCATTCAAATGATGGGGAGATTTCCAAATGTGAGCTTCAACATGTGTTAGGACTCAGCCATCACTTTGCAATGAGACACCTCCCCCAAAGTCCCAGAGCATTCATCAGACAAGTGTTTGTGTGGGCTGTGCACACAGCTAAGCAGCCAGCTCAGGCTCTCTCCCCGTCTTTGACCTATTTTCCCAGGTCTCATCTAACCACCAACTCCTTTTTATCTCTGATCAGTGTGGGTGAAAATACCCAAGGCAAGAAGCTAAATGCTTTAGACACATGGGAATGATGCCCCACTTTAAGAAAAACAAACATGGTATGAATGACCCCAAATTGCCCACTCAAAATATACAAATTTGTTATTTAATAATTTATTAGCTTAAAAAAATGCACAACAGGCTCCCAACATTTAAATTGTGAAACATTCTATAAATATTTGCAGATTATGCAGAAATAAGTTTATTGCATAAAAGGAGGTACACCTGCAGGGAGTCATTAAACAGCTGCACTAGAAAATAAATGGAAGCATTCGTACTTGTTAGCTGTATTTTTAGAGTAGATCCACTTTGTAAATGGAAAGTCATTAGATCGCAGAAAACCATGGCCAGAATTACAGGTACATGATATAAGGAGTTTAGAAATCATCTACTATATTATACTTTAGTTAATGAGCAAAAAAATGGCATTATATAAACACATGAACATTCTATTTGGTGACTCACATTTTACTATTCATAAAGTTGTTAACAAAACTCAGATATTAGAATGTTAAGCTGTCATTTTATTTCGAATCAATTCAACACACCTTTGAGTAATGATTATGTGTAAGATACTGCTAAATGTTATATAAAATATATATGACACAACTGTGGCTGTTGTAGCACTCAAGATGTGGAGAAAATAAGATATCAACAGCACTTATTACATAATGCAGAATGGGATCACACCGAAATACAGTTGTTTCTTCAACAACATGGGTTTGAACTGCATGGGTCTACTTAAACGCAAATTGTCTTTTGCTTTCGCCACCTTCAAGACAGCAAATCAACCCCTTCTCTTCCTCTTCCCCATCAGTTTCCTCAATGTGAAGATGGTGAGGATGAAAACCTTTATGATGATCCACTTCCACTTAATGAAAAGTAAATATAGTTTCTCTTTACTATTTTCTTAATAACATTTTCTTTTCTCTAGCTTGCTTTTTTTTAAGAAGACAGCATATAATACATATAACATACAAAATATTTATTAATTGACTGTTTATGTTCTCAGTAAGGCTTCTTGTCAACTGTATCCTATTAGTAGTTAAGTTTTAGGGGAGTGAAAAGGTATACACAAATTTTCAACTATGCAGGGGGTCAGATACCCTAACCTATTCACTGTTCAAGGTCAACGGTACAAAATCATATATTATGCATAATTTTTTATTGAATCTTCCCAAACAAACTTTGAAGTATACATAATTAGCTCCACTGTTACATATGGGAGCAGATAAGCTCAGGAATATTAGCTAACTCACCACCAGTCATGGGCTGATAAATGGCAATAATTATAAATAGACCAGGCTCAAAATTAGTCAAGTTTTATAACTCAAAAAATCTGGCTCCATACACTAAGCCACCTCACCTACTACTGGAATGTAGAGTGTGGGAGAAGCAGTGTCAGGAAACACAACCCCAAAGGTGGGTTTGAGCCAGACTATAGATACTAGGAATGTCATAGTAAAGAGTCTTCACTTTATAATACATACAGTAGAAATGCATTGAAGTCCTTTTAGCAAAGCAGCAACAATATCCAATTTTTATTTTAGAAAGATCACTTCTCAATGAAATAATAGACCGTAGAAATAGCTAGAAGCTGACAGAGAGACGCATCAGAAAACTGTGTGGTATTCAGAGTAGTGATAATGATGGCCTAGACCAGTAGGATGACAGTGGCAATAGAAAGTGAGGAAACTTAGTGATGTCATGCATGAAAAATCAGTCTGATTTTGGAAACTTGATCCAGAAGGCAAGTGGGCATGAGAAGCTAAAGAAGTTAGCACTAGGGCACCTGAAAGAATGAGGTAACTACTCACTAACATCAAAACAGAGAAAGTGGCATAAATTTAGAGTCCAGCAGAAAGTGATGAGAGGGTTTATAAATGTTTCCATGAATTTTTCCCCATGGTATATATATTTATCATAGCCTGAATTTTCATGCTCTTAAGGAAACGATCTGTTTATTCAACTGGTTAATTTGGTGAAAATGCACCAGCAGGGCAATCTACTTGAAATATGCAGAATAGCCATGAATGAGTCTTATAAACAATTACATCTGATAAAGATGTACTTTTGGTCAATGTGCTCTGATATTTACAAGTCCAAGAACTGGGCACTGGGTTTAGAACTCAGTAAATTATTTTTTTTTTTAGCTTCAAAACAAAGTTTATTAGAGAAAGAAGAGAAGAAAGAATTGGCAGGTGGAAGTTTCGTACCAGAAAGGCCTGGCATGGGCAAGTCTCTCGCTATCTGTAAAAGGAAAGACTGCCGAACTCAGTAAATTAATAGATTCAGCCAATGGTTGCTTTCCAGAGAAGTGTCAGAAGATACTTTAACAGGACCTGAGACTCTCAATGACATCCCAACAATTCTTTTCACGGCGGCTGGAGTACGTTATCTATTCATACAAAAGATCAGGAGACCAAATGAGAGCAAAAATCTCTAAAATTTGCCAGTTCCTGAATACCACAGGAAAGGGAATAGCTTTTGTTCTTTTTGTTTTTTATGTGTACATAATAAGTGTGCATATTTACAGGGTACATGTGATGTTTTGATACGAGCATACAATGTATAGTAATCAAATCAGGGTGATTAAGGTATCCATAGCCTCAAGCACTTATCATTTCTTTGAGTTAGGAACTTTCCACTTCCACTCTTTTCATTATTTTAAAATATACTAAAAATTATTGTGGACTATTAATCACCCTGTTGTGCTATCAAATACTAGATCTTATTCCTTCTATCCAGTTATATTTTTGTACCTGTTAACTATCCCCAATTCCCCTCCCCCATTGCCCTTCTCAGCCTCTAGTAACTAGCATCCTACTGTCTATCTCCATGAGTTCAATTGTTTTAATTTTTAGCTCCCATATATGAGTGAGAACATGTGAAATTGGTCCTTCTGTGCCTAGCTGAATTAACTTAATATCCTACATTTTCATCAATGTTATTGCAAATGACAGGATTTCATTCTTTCTTATGGCTGCGAATAAGCCTTTGATTACTGGGTCTGCAAACACTGCTACTGCTCACCCTTTCTGGCCTCTATTTCCTCAGAAAACCTCCCATAGGCCATCTCCACATTAAAATGGAAAACATAGGCCCAGCACAGTGGCTCAACCTGTAATCCCAGCACTTTAGGAGCCAAGGTGAGAGGATTGCCTGAGCCCACAGGTCCGAGAACAGCCTGGACAACTTGACGAGACCTCATCTGTACAATAAATCAAAAAATTAGCCAGGCATGGTAGCATGCGCCTGTAGTTCCAGTTACTTGAAAGGGTGAGATGGAAGAATCACCGGAGCCCAGCAGGTCGACACTGGGGTGGCCGTGAGTGTACCACTACACTCCAGCCTGGGCGACAGAGAAAGACTCCAATTCTAAACAAACAAACAAACAAACAAAATGGAAAACATTTAAATGAAGACTGTATTCTAAGGTGGCTTGTCAGATGACACAGTTCGGACTGCCTGGCTCAGTTCAGACAGAGACTGGGTAAAGATTCTAGGACATGATCATTAGGGAGCTTCAAAATAGTGGAGTGATATCATCTGAATCCATTTATTCATTCATACATTCATCTGGGAATGCAGTACACCCCAGTGAGCATAGGCTGTAGAGTCAGACATTGGCTTGCCTATCATCTGTATCCTAGCTTTGAAGCAGCAGACAAGTCACTTAATTATACCTCAATTTTCTCATCTGCTAAGTGTGAGTGATACAAATGCATAGAATAAATGAGATAATGCAAGTAAAATGTTTAGCATGTAGCCTGGCACAAAGTAGACAGCCAAACAGTTGTGGTGGGATTAACCTTCATTCAACACATATTAATGGAGCACCTGTCATGGGCAAGTGCTCCATACCTTTTTGTTTGTTTGTTTGCAGGTTACAAAAAATCAAAAAGGTCCCTGCTCTCCAACAGAGTGCATTTGGAAAATTGATTTAGAATAAAAAGGTCCCATGAGTCTTTTTTATTTATAAGGCAGACATATTTATGTCAACTCTGCTTTCTTTTCCCACCAACACAGCTGAACATATTATTTCGACTCTAGGACAAGAATTCTTCACTTATACACTACGATCATTACAATTTGGTTCAGGAAAAATAGACTAAAAAATAAAATATTGATGAATTGTTCATCTTATATTTTCCCAAGAAATAGCATGATACATTTCTATACTTTGAAAAAGAAGTTTCAAATCATTATTATTTATTGCATTTGTAAGAAACATTGCTGTATGAGCAATTACTGCAACACTCATAGTATGACTTTAATGCTTAATTTGTTAAAATAATTGTGCATGTCCCCAAATGAGATACAAGCAGTCTCAAAACACAGTTACAAAACTGAGATTTGGTTCTTCAAGAAAATGTTTGAACTGCGAGTTTGTTTTCTCTTCCAGCCTCCATAACAAATATTCCAATAAAAACTTTTCACACTTTAATTATGAAATAAAGAGACATCCAAGCCGGGCTCGGTGGCTTAGGCTGTAATACTGCACTTTTGGGAGGCTGAGATGAGTGGATTGCCTGAGCCCGCGGGTTCGAGACCCGCCTGGGCAGCGAGACTTCATCTCTACAATAAAGCAAAGAATCAGCTGGACGTGGTAGCGCATGCCTGTAATTCCAGCTACTTGGAAGGCTGAGGCGGAAGGATCGCCGGAGCCCAGCAGGTCAAGGCTGGAGTGACCGGGAGCAGCCACTGCACTCCAGTCTGGGCGACAGAGTGAGACTCCAACTCAAAAAAAAAGAGACATCCAGAGGAGTGAGAACACTATTTCCAGACACCCTAGTCCTGTGCAAAACATAATTCATTTGCTTAAACCAAATGATTTTAAATAACTGGATTTTTTATATTATTTCAAATTCTTTGAATAAAATCCATTTAATAATATAAATACCATAATAACTGCATGGTTTCTAAATCTAATTTCTAGACAGTGGTTCTCCAAAGACATTTAGGGAAAAACAATAGGGAAAAACAAAGCTGAAGAAACTTTCTACCATAACTTGATTTTGCATTCTTATAGATGAGAAAGTTTAGTGGTGGTTGTGTCTAGGTTTCAGTTTTTTATGTGGTGGAACCTTATTAGTTCCTCTAATCAAGCTATCCTACAGTCAGACAGTTGTGGGTTGCCTGAGCATGTGGGTTCGAGACCAGCTCGGGCAATTAGGTGAGACCTTATCTCTACAATAAATTTAAAAAAATAAATTAGCTGGGAGTGGTAGCACACACCTGTAGTTCCTGCTACTTGGAAGGTTAAGGTGGAAGGTTACTCCCCTAGGACCCCTCATTAGAAAATTATTTTCCTTTTAAGACTATTTCGGCACATATGATTTTAAATGTAATTTTTATTTTTTTTATTTACTTATTTTGAGTTGGAATCTCACTCCATCGCCCAGGCTGGAGGGCAGTGGCACGCTCATGTCCATCCCAGTGTCGACCTACTGGGCTTTGGCAATCCTTCCACCTCAGCCTTCCAAGTAGCAGGAACGACAGGTGTATGCTACCACTCCCAACTAATTTATTTTTTTCAATTTATTGCAGAGATAAGGTCTTGCCTAATTGCCCGAGCTGGTCTCGACCCTGCATGCTCAGGTAATCCACTCGCCTCAGCCTCCCAAAGTGCTGGGATTATAGGCTGAGCCACCAAGCCCAGCCTAAATACAAGTTTCAATTAGTAGTTTCTTAGTTACACAGTAATGCTGGTTCCCATCAGAGGGCAGGTCCAAATTGATGTGACAGGATCAGCTGCAAAACAGAGCAGACTCCTAAAGACAGAAACGGAATTCTCACAACCGATTCTGAAATCAGCAGAAACATCCACAGTCTCTAGAGCACCTTCTCAACTTCTACGGGATTCACTTAACCTAAAACTTCCCAGTCGGCTGGATTTACCAATAGGTTTATTTCATACACTAAACTGTATTTTCCTAAATTGTATAATGCATTTTTAAACCAGGTGCCAATTAGCCCATTTTAGCACTAATTACAAGAATTATACATTCAGTTGACCATGGTGGCTCATGCTTGTAATCCCAGCACTGTGGGAGGCTGAGACAGGAGGATTGCTTGAGTCCGGGAGTTGAATCCAGCCTATGCAAGATAGAAAGACCTCATCTCTACAAAAAAATACAAAAATTATTCAGGTGTGGTGGTGCATGCCTGTAGCCCTAGGTACTCGGGGGACAGAGGTTATAGGATCACTTCAGTCTGGGAGGTCAAGGCTGCAATGAGCCAGGTAAAACAGTGATACTACAACTCAAAAAAAAAAAAAAAAAAGGAGGAGGAGGAGGAAACTGACCATAGATTAATTTTGTTTTTCTGTGTTTTTTGAAGAACAATTTTTTGCACTTTCAAACACCTTTTAGCCATAAATATACCAGTAATCCTTAGTGACACATTTAGCAATAACAACTATATTCTTCTTCCAGAACTGTTTTTTTCTAAAACTGGTTTTGAATTTCAGAGGAGCAGCCAGATCCACTTTATGCTAGTGCTCAAGGAGTTATATTATTACTAACAATCTTTAGCATTTTCTTTTACCCCATGTGCTGCAAAAAGAGGTCAAGAATTTTCTAGACCAAAATGTCTCCCAGAAGCCAGAATATTGAAATTCAGGTAATGAATTCTTACTACCAAATATCTCTCTTGGAGACATCTCTTCTTTGTTCATACTTCTTGCGTGTTAAACAGAATGAGTGTAAGTAAAGATCAGATTAAGCATTCAGATATCAATCTTGTGAGGAAAGCATCAAATCCAGGGCTACTTCCAGCTGGTGTTTTGTCAAGTACCCTAGCTTTGGTTCAAAAAGCCTCTTGAGGAACAGAACTTGGGATATTAAGGGAAGTTTGCAACAACTAATCACAAATTTGCTATTCGCTGTTTCTCTCTCTCTCTCTCTCTCCTCTCTTCTCTCACCTCTTTTCCTCTCTTTCCTTCACCATTCCTGCTCCCAACACCACCCACACATATTTCAAAACTGATACCTATTCCTAAAGGTATGTCAGAGGGTACACATAGTTTTACATATATGTATAGGGAAATTATTGAAAGGTGAACTATTTTTATACATGTGTCCCCTGATAAATCTTTCCAGGGGGAAAAAAATCACTTAGCTTTTGGTAGTAGGAGGAGAGCGTAGTGCTGCTGTTTAAATTGCTTCAGTTCTGTTTCTTGAACACTCACTGTATTATACTACATTTTGAGGCAGTGTAAAAGACTTTGTAAGTTAGTTCTGCATTCTTAAGAACTGTATTATAAAACAGGAATCACAATGAAATTCATGAAAAAGTCCCCAAAACATATAATTCAAATATGCATTTAGCTAGCTAAATAAAGCGATAAAAAGAATATACAGATGAGAGAAGCAGGTTTCCTGGGAGAATTATTATCAAAATATATGAAATTCACAATCTTTTGAAATAGGTAAACAACAGTATGGTATCAAGGAGAGTATAGCATTTAAAATGGGTATAATGCCCTGCATGAAAAATCCAAAGAAGCAAACAAACCCTGCCAATTCCCCAAAGCAAGGACCTCAGCAAAGTATTAACTCTAAATTTAGGTACATCCACAGGCTCAGAAAAATGTGTCAGCCAGGTTTTGCTAATGTGAGAGAGTCAAAGGCACACTGAAGAGGTATTGATTGACTAGTTTAATGACAAATAGTTGCCTCTAAGCAATCGAAGAATAAGGATGATCCCCTCAACCTCTAAGCAGTGAACAATGTATGTATCAGACAGCGAGGTCCCAGGCCAGAACAAGCACATTGTTGGGAGGTCAGTGGGAATCAGAGAAAAGAGATCATTTTCAGTAATTTATTGTATTGGATCACTGAGGACTCCAGGGATAATATACCAAGCCTCTTGGGATGGTAGAGAGTAATAAAGAATAAATCCAAAGAGTCTGGTTACTTATGATGACATATGTACTGAGACCATGAAGGAGACCATGAAAGCAACTACAGGGCATTGGATCTACAACCTCACTCTTTTTCCTCCCTTGTCAGTTAGATGGTTGTTTAAAACAGAGGTAGAAGAGAGGACTATTCTGGGGAGAGTATATCCTGAGTTCAAATTCCTAATTCTCTTTCTGGTGACTCTCTGTAAGAACAACTAAACAGCTAAGAGTAACCCTGACCACATGCATTTGGCACCTAGAAAAGATCTGTGATAATATCTGAGATATAGAGCCTCGCTCAGAAGTAGAACTTCATTGGTTTTATTGCTAGGAAGTTAGTTGACTAGAGCATAAAACTTTGTGAACAGGTTTGCCTCTCCAGAGGAGTATAAAGCACAGAAGACTCTATAGTTGCCATAAAGAGGTTGGGCAATTAGGGTAGGGAGGAGTTTAGTTCACCTAGTGGATTCACTCACTGCAGGGAGGGAAACCTCTGTGTGCAGTTCTGGGAAAGACTGGCTGTTCCGCTCAATAAGAGCAGGTTGAATATAATCTAACAAAATCTTAATTGTATTTAAAAACAGTAATTTTTTAAAATCTGCAGTTCATATGGAACCACAAAATCCCTGAATAACCAATGTAATTTTGAGCAAAAAGAACAAAGCTGGATCCATCACATTTCCTGATTTCAAAATACATTACAAAGCAACAATAATTAAAACATTATGGTTCTAGCATACAGATAGGCATATGGATCAATGGAACAGAATACACAGCCCAGAAACAAACTCATGCATATACAATAAAATGATCTTCAACAAGGACGCCAAGGATACATGATGGGGATATAGATAGTCCTTTCAACAAATGATACTCAGAAAACTGTGTATCCACATGCAAATTAATGAAATCTGACCCTTATATGACACATGAAAGTCAATTAAAAATGACTAAAAGATTTAAATATAAAACCTAAAGCTGAAAAATTTCTAGATGAGCACATAACAAAAAAGCTTCATGACATTTGTTTAGGTAATTATTTATTAGGTTAACACCAAAAGTCCAGCAACAAAAACAAAGATGGACAGATGGGACTACATTGAACTAAAAGCTTCTATACAGCAAAATAAATGGTCAACAAAATTTAAAGGCAACGATGTAATGGAAGAAAATACGTAAAAAACATATATTTGATATGTTCTAAAATATATAAGAAACTCCTACAAGTCAATAGCAAAAAAAGTAAATAATCCAATTTTAAAATGGGCAAAAGCAGCAATATGGGAGGCCAAGGTAGAAGAATCTCTTGAACCCAGGAGCTCGAGACCAGTCTGGGCAACATAAAGAGACCTTGTCTCTCTAAAAAAAAAAAAAAAAAAACCTAACCCTGAATTGTGCCCCATTTTAGTATAAAAATTTTTTTTAAAAATAGCCAGGCATGGTAGTGCATGTCTGTAGACTCAGCTACTGAGGAGGCCGAGGCAGAAGGATCACCTGAGCCCAAGAGGTAGAGACTGCAATAAGCCATGACTGTGACACTGCACTCCAGCCTGGGTGACAAAGTGAGAGTCAAAAAAAAAAAATCAACAGACAAAAAACTCGAACAGACATTTCTCCAAATAAAACATACAAATGGCCAATGCAGATATGAAAAGATGCTCAACATCTCACTAACCAATAGGGAATTGCAAATCAAAACCACAATGAGACATCATCTCCCAATTATTAGGATAGTTATTATCATAAAAAAAAAGATAAGTGCTGGTACGGATAAGGAGAAATTGGAATTCTCATATACTGTTAATAGTCAAATAAAATGGTGCAGTTGCTATGGATCATAACATGGAAGTTCCTCAAAAAAATTAAAAATATTCGACTGGGCTTGGTGGTTCAGCCTGTAATCTCAACACTTTGGGAGGCCGCGGTAAGTGAATTGCCTGAGCCCGGGTTTCAAGACCAGCCCAGGCAAATTGGTGAGATCTCATCTCTACAGTAAATTTTAAAAATTAGCTGGGCATGGTAGCGTGTGCCAGGCTACCTGGAAGCCTGAGACCGATGGATTGCCCAGAGCCCAGCAGGTCAACATGGGGGTGGCCGTGAGCATGACATTGCACTCCAGCCTGGGGGATGGAGTGAGATTCCAACTCAAAAAAAAGAAAGTTAAAAATACAATTACCAGATGATTCAGCAATCTCACTTCTGTGCTTTTGTCCAAAAGATTTGAAAACAGACTCTCAAAGAGATATCTGTGTTCCCATGTTTATTGTATAGTCACAATAGCCAAGACATGGAATCAATCTTATTGTCTTCTGATGGACAAACAGATAAATAACATGAGGTATAAACATAGAATGGAAATTTATGTAGCTTAAAAAACAAGTAAAATCCTGTCATTTGTGACAATATGGATAAACCTGGGGGACATTATGCTAAGTGCAATAAGCTAGCCATAGAAGGACAGATACTTCATAATCTCACTTATATGAAGTACATAAAACAGCAAAACCCATAGAAGCACAGAGCAAATTAGTGATTGTCAGAAGCTGAAGAAAGGGATAAGTCTGGAATTATTTTCAATGGGTATAAAGTTCTGGCGACACAAGATGAATAAATAATAGAGATTTGCTGTAAAATACAGTGCCTGTCTTTAACTCTACTGTATTGTGCACTTAGAAATTACTTGAGGGTAGATTTTGTTGTTGGGAGGAGTGGATATGTTTACTACTTTGACTATAATGATGGTTTTATTGGTGTATGTATGTATCTAAATGTATCAAACTGTATACATTCAATATGTACAAGTTTTTGTATGTTAATTTTACCTCAATAAGGCTATTAATTTTTCGTTTAAAATAAAAGCCAACATATATTTTTAAACATCATATTTTTTGGAAGATAAAGAGAGGAAAATTCCAATAGTAGAAATAAAAATTTCGAATAATTGACTTAATTAATAAAATGATAGGACACTGAGGAAAGATCCAGTAAGGCAAAGATATGATTACTAGGAGCTTCATGAATAAAAAAAGGAATAAACAGAAGTATACCATCAATGACATAATAGCAACAACTCTTTTGAGCTAAAGAACTACTTGAGTGTTGAGACTTTAAGAGTTTGCTTAGGCATAGGCAGGGTAAATGAAATAAAGACATATAGTCATTCCTCAGCACCATGGGGGATTATTTTTAGGCACCCCCCCGAGTCCCCCAGAAAGTGCCAAATCCAAGGATGCTCAAATCCCTTATATAAAAGCATGTACTATTTGCATTAAAATGATGTACATCCTTCTGTATATGTTAAATTATCATTCAATCACTTATAATACCTAATGCAATGTAAATGCCATGTAAATAGTTTTTGCACTAAATAGTTTCTATTTATATTATTGTATTATTATTTTTGCTGGTTATTTTTAAAATCTTTTTTATTCAAACTTACTTAAATCCACAGATATGAAGCCCATGGATACAAAGAGCCAATTGTGGTTGAATCTACCCTGATTAATTTTTTCAACTTCAAGAATGAAAAATAATCTTAAAAGCTTTAACAAAGAAATAATAGGTTTCTTGTTACCGGAAGATAAACAGACTAGCATCAATCTTCTTCTTGGCAATACTAGGAGCTAGAATAAAGTGCATTTACATCTACAGTTTGCTTTGAGAAAAGAATTGTGACCTAAGGATCACAATTTAAATCACAAATGTGATTTAAAGATCACAACAGGGAAGAACAAATAAAAGATATTTTAAGATTTATAAGGGCTTAATAAAGCACTTCCTAAAGAAATCGCTCAAATAAATACCTTAGTCAAATGAAAAATCAGAACAAAATCTCCTCAACAAAATACAAGAAACAGCACTGAACAATGCATTGTATCATATTTATAATTATGTATAAATGAATGATAATGACAATGGAAACTAATGAAAGGATTTTGTAAAAATTCTTGCAACAGAAAATACTTTTTCAAATTGCAAAAAATGTGGAACCTGAAATGAAAATCCAGGCTACCTCAAACAAACACAGAAGATAAAGTGTAAAGGTTGGGGGAGTTGGAAAGTATTCAGGAATGGGAAAGTAAAAGGCTTCCAAAGGCATTGGTGGAGATGAAAGAGTGGACAAATAAATGACTTGGGGAGAAGAGGGAATATACTCTATTTGAATAGACAACTATAGATACAAATGTGCATGTTACTACACAAAACTGAGATTGCATTTAAAAACATTGACGAAGTCACTATATATAAATAAAAAATGTCTACATGGACGAAAATCATTTAAAGACAAATAAACTGAAATAAAATTCAGCTACTTATACCACAAGAAAGCTATAATATCCATAATATAGAAGTAGAAACTTTACTTGGTTTTTTTTTTGGCTTTTTTGGTTTTTTTGAGTTGGAGTCTCACTCTGTCGCCCAGACTGGAGTGCAGTGGCTGCTCCCGGCCACCGCAGCTTCGACCTGCTGGGCTCCGGTGATCCTTCCACCTCAGCCTTCCAAGTAGCTGGAATTACAGGCATGCGCTACCATGCCCGGCTGATTTTTTTGATTTATTGTAGAGATGAGGTCTTGCTGCCCAGGCGGGTCTCGAACCCGCGGGCTCAGGCAATCCACTCACCTCAGCCTCCCAAAGGCGCGGGATTACAGGCTGAGCCACCAAACCCGGCTGAAACTTTAAATCAATAGGAAAAGATCACTAATTCAATCACAAAATAAGTATAAGAATATGAACAGAAAATTATCTTGGAAGATACAGAAGACATTTTTGGCTGTGTCTGCCTCTGAGGAAGGAAACAGTAGCTGGGAGACCAGAGGGGAAGGATAAATTATGTTTCATTGTATACATCTGTATACCTTTTAATTTGGAACCATGTATATTTTTCCATATTAAGGTATATTAACCACTATATTAAAAAATATTCACTCATATCGCAATCCAATTGGGTGTTCTGCGTGAAGCTTTCCATATAAGCCTGATGGCTTTCTCCAGGATTAGGTCTGCCTTCCACTAGGGCCTCACAGATCTTCTGTTGGACCATTTCCCCCTTGTGCAAAGAAAGAGAATGAGAACATAGAAGATCGCGGGGGACCTTTTAGGAGCAAGACTTTTAAGTGATATATATCACTTCCATCCACATTTTTTGACTAGACCAATTTTATGGCCCCAACTAGATGCAAGAGTACTGGAAAACATCATGAGCTATTGATCTAGAAAAAGAAGCCAGGTTGAGTGATTATCTAAGAACTTGCTCCAATTGCCTATTCTCAAAAACTTAATATTTCTAAAAGAAATACAATAAATAAAAGGATAAAGTTACATCAAGCAAATGCAAACAAAACAGTAATTTTATATATATTGAGTTGGAGTCTCACTATTTCACCCAGGCTAGAGTGCAGTGGCACACCCATAGCTACCCCAGCATTGATCTGCTGGGCTCCAACGATCCTTCCACCTCAGCCTTCCAGGTAGCCAGAACTATAAGCCTGTGCTACACACCCAGCTAATATTTTATTTATTGTAGCGATGAGGTCTCACCAAGTTGCCCTGGCTGGTCTCGAACCCGTGGGATCAGGCAATCCACTCTCTTTGGCCTTCCCACAAAAAGCTGGGATTACAGGCTGAGCCACCAAGCCTGGCCTGATATACATATTAATTAAATAATAGCTCAAGATATAAAATATTAAGTGGAACAGACAGAAATTTTGTGATGGAAAAACTATAGCCTACAAAAGTTAATGAACAAGACTAAATCATGATGAAACAAATAGCTTAGCATATTGACATTAATACATTAAGCAAAACCTTCTAAGAAGACAGCGAGAACTAAATAAAATATTGGATCATTGGTGAGGGTAGGAGGCCATGCCACAGAAATTCATAGAGTAATTGGATAATATCATTGACAAACACAATTTAATAAACACACACACACACAAATGCTTGCATACACACATCTTTGTGCCCTACAAACAGTAACAACACATTTTATTGGAACATTAATAAAATTGATCATATATCTGAACACAGTAAAGCTTAGGCCCAAATTTAAAGATAATTTAGTCCAGCAGTTCCCAATCTTTTTCGCATCAGGGACCGGTTTAGTGAAAGACAGTTTTTCCACAGACAGCGGTGGGGGAATGGTTTCAGGATAATTCAAGTGCATTACATTTATTGTGCACTGTATTTCTATTATTATGACATTGTAATATATAACAAAATATACGGCATCACCGCCTCAGCTCCACCTCAGATTATCAGGATTTAGATTCTCATAAGGAGTGTACAACCTAGACCCCTCACATACACAGTTCACAATAGGGTTCACGCTCCTGTGAGAATCTAGTGCTGCCACTGATCTGACAGAATGCAGAGCTCAGGCAGTAATGTGAGTGATGGGGAGTGGTTATAAATACAGATGAAGCAGCCGGGTTCGGTGGCTCAGCCTGTAATCCCAGCACTTTGGGAGGCCTATGTGAGTGGATTGCCTGAGCCCACAGGTTCGAGACTCACCCAGGCAACTTTGCGAGACCTCGTCTCTACAATAAATAAAAAAAAAATTAGCCAGGCATGGTAGCGCGCGCCTGTAGTTCCAGCTACTTGGAAGGCTGAGGTGGAAGGATCACTGGAGCCCAGTAGGTTGAGGCTGCAGTAGCCGGGAGTGGCCACTGCACTCTAGTCTGGGCGACAGAGTGAGACTCCAACTCAAAAAAAAAAATACAGATGAAGCTTCCCTTGCTAGCCCACTTTTTCCCTCCTGCTGTGTGGCCTGATTCCTATCAGGCCATGGGTCATTACCTGGGGGTTGGGGACACCTGAGTTAGTTAACATACTCTGACAGCGGTCCAATAAAAAGTGAAAATAAAAATCAGCAACTCAAAGATGACCTCATAAGTTTATCACTTAGAAATTAAGGAACATTGATAAACACCAAACTGAAGGGGGAAAAACGAATACATTTTTATAACTTAGCAAAAAGTAAAATAGCTCATATGGAAACCTAAAAAATGTAACTTAAGTCTAACTCAGGAAAACGTACAGAGTTAAAATATTTTATTATTAAAAATGAAGAAAGAAATATTGACTATAAATGAACTAAGTAGTCAGATAATACTTAGAAAAAACAGAACAAGAAAAACAACAAAATGAACCAAAAAGGTAGGAGAAGATAAGGAGAAAAGATGAAAGCTAAAACAAATTACACTAAATTCATCCAAAACAGTAGAAGAGGTGTGGATGCACCTTGCATTTAGTAACTTCTTTAATGAGAGAGAAATGGGGGTGGGTTCCTTGGTTACAGAGACTTTTCTGGTGGACCTTGAGTCAAAGACCGTTGTTTTATAAATTTCTTGTGACCATGAGTTTAAGGTACAGATCCACCAAATTATAACTTCAGTTCTCAAAGTTTCAATTCTTACTAGATGAGCTGCTGCTATCAGTTATAATGTTATTCAAAAATTTTAGACAATGATTTTATGGATATAAGCCAAATTCTCTCATTCCCTATAGGGACTAACGGCATTTTGAGAAACAGTATCACTTAACTGTACTTCCATAGCAATCTGTACACATCATTTTTATACCACTCATCACACGGCCTCACGAGTTAACTGCTTGTGTGTGTTTTTTCCTTTGAATTCCATATTCATAGGACCATGTCTTTTTCTTCCTGGAACCTCCCAATACCTCTCCAAAGCCTTACTCAAAAAGTATTTGATAAATAACAGAATGTAGCTATTGACCTAGAAAGAGAAGGCAAGTTGAGTGACTATCTATCAAGACTGCTCCAATTACTTTTCTAAAATTTTTTAAAAGAAATAAATAAAATAGTAATCATATACATATCAATTAAATAATAACTCAAGATAAAAAGCATTAAATGGGATAAACAGAAGTTTTGTGATGTTAAAAGCTATAGCCTACACAGATACTAAGAAAAAAGCCAAAGGCATCGGAGAATCAAAAAACCCTTTTTTTGTGTGCAAAGAATGACCTACATAATGAAGGTACCAAAGATCCATTAAGCTACAGATGACAAGTACTCAACTGACAAAACAGCAGAAGGAAAAAGAACACATTGGTCTTGTAGGAAAACTATCTTACAGTTTAACCAAGAGACAAAGATGTTTTTCAAGACCATTCAAAGATTTCAGAAACAATTTATTATTTTTAAAAACCACTGTCAGTCTTTAACACACATAGAGTGCTATTTTAAGCTTCTGGAAAAATCATTAACAAGACAGGAAACTGGTTGCTGACTAGGTTACCCTTGTAGTAATCATTAGTTTCTTTTCCTCCTGGGGGCACACATAAAATCTGAGTCAAAAGAAAAGAAAAAAAACAAAAACAAAAACAAAGAGGAAGTACGAAGTTTGGGGTAAATGAATGCTGGCTCACAGAAAACAGATGAAAAGATCTATTGACATATCACTCACACTGTTCACATTCACACAGATTAAAAAAATTTCAGAAGAAAATTTGGCTTTTTTTTTTTTAGTAGAGAGTTCTCATGTTATCCCACCTATCTACTGTTCCCATTGAACTTGTAAAATCTTTAAATATCGAACAAAAATGTGGATGATTTTAACAGTATACAAGAACTTAGTGAGCATAGCAAGTTGTGTAAAGCTCTGAATGGATGTAGCCAAAGGTAAGCCTTTCTTGATTAATTAGGGCAAGATCTTCTTCCTGTGAAGGCAATGATTTTTACACTTCTATTCCCCCCCACCAAGTACGACATGAGAGGCTGATAGGATTAGATGACAAGGCTCTGTGGTTGAAAGCTTAGCTGCTGTATGTTGCTGCATTGGAGCCCAAAGAAGTGCGGAGGAAAGAGCTAAAGACAGCAGTTGTTTGTCACCATTCACAATTCTGCATAGATATCAAGCAACATGTTTAACCTGCTCCCATATTTCACTCCCTTTGCTTTGAAATTTCCATTCATTCTTTAGTTTTCAGCTAACTTACTCATCACTTCTTCTAGGGGGTGACCTTTGTGGACTCCCTCAATTAGTTCCATAGCATCATCTACTGCCCTATCATAACAGCTGTCATATCTCATAGAAATTTCTTGATTCAATCTTCCTGGGCAAGAGCCTTGTCCATTCCATTCGCAGCTGATGTTCATAACAAGCTCATTTTCCTGGTATAAAGTAAATGCTTAAAAAATGTTGAGTGAGTGAATCAACCAATATACAAAAAACTGAGTAGAAATGTGGCCTAGATTTAGGTAGGACATGTGGTCGAACCACGTTTATATAAAGAAATCAGAGGAGTGAATATGCAATCCTGTAATACTAGTGATTGTTAAACATATTCTAGAAGATCATATTCTAGAAAACAAGGCTTAGAGATATTAAGTAACTTGTTCCAATGTAAAAAAAAATAAGCTAATTATCTACCTTGTCCTGTGGATCTTGAATCTCAGGTCTGATTTATGGGACTGAGCTTATTGGTCTATTTGCTACTTAAACAGAAATACTTGTTCTCAGGAACAAGAAGGCTGAATACTGGTAAATATTTGAGGCGACTTCCCAGGTCTGAAAGCAGGTGAATAACTAGATTGAAGATGCGCTTTTTAATTGTATTAAACAATAGGGATTTTTACAGAGCAATGATGTGTGGTGGGGAAAAATACAGTTAAAAGCCAAAAGACATATTTTATTCTTACCCTATATGTTATTATTTGTAGGATCACTTTGGAAAGGTGATCACAAGCTTTCTGAGGCCCACAAATTTTACGTATAAAACAGGGAAAATAAAACATTATTTTTTTCTTTTATTTTGAAGAGTAACTGCCATCCAGTGCCTATCGCAATCTGTGCTTCACATTATAAATTCAGTACATTTCCATAGGAATCTGAAAGGAATAAAATAGAATTAAATTGAAATATTTATCTCACATCCTCAAAACCTAGAGTTTCACTTACTCTATCCTCATTCCTGAAACAGTTTAGGAGGTCTATATCAGCTAATTGAAACTGAATGGTGTTACTGAAACACCAGGGGTTTAGTCAGGGTTCTGCTGCTCATTGCCTCACAGAAAGCCAATCACTGATACAACAATTAGTGCCAGAGAAGAAGACTTTTTTATTTAGGTGATATCAGTTAAGGAGAATAGAAGATTTATTTTCAAATCTGTTTCCTTGCCCCACTAAAGTCAGGGGTTTATATGGTAGAGCAGGAAAACAGGAATTAGGGAAGGGTGGTGAAGAAGAGTTGGCACACAGATGGGGTCTGGCATCTCATTGTCTGGGTGTGGTGACCTGGTGAGTTTCAGTTTCTTGAGACTACAGACCTGAGAGTCAGTTTCCTGAGAAAGGAACTCAGATAAGACAAATGTAAGTTTTCAGCTTTAAGGCCAGGAAGGTCAATTTCAGTTTCCTGAGAAGGGAATTTAGATAAGACAAACGTAAGTTTCAAGCTTTAAGACCCAGAGGGTTAATCACTATGTTTGTTCAAAAAGAAATTGTAACCATTAGTTCTGTGAGGAAGTTCAGCAGTTTCCACAGGCAGGCTCAAATAGAGAGGTTAGAATTAAATCCTGACCCAGGTAGATGTGCTTCTTTTAAATTTGTTTTGTGATTGCTAGTTAATCTGAGAAGATGCTCCTCTGAAGAAAGAAGAGCTGTTTTAAGAGAATTCAGGTCAGCAAATCTTCATTCAGCAACTACAATGTGCAAGGCCCTGTTTTAGGCTTTTTGGAAGATCATAGAGAGACAGTGGAGGGAGGGACAAGGACATAATATCTGCAATTTCTCTAAGCAACTGATACTTTTCCAGGCCACCATTAGAAAGACCAACTTATTAGATAAATTCCTTTCCTTTTCTGAAAATACCTTCACTTTCCTAGTCTAGCTCCCATCAGTACTACTTTAAGTGTAATCTGAATTAACATTCATTTTCTGTGCATTTGCTAGAACTGAGAAATGGAAGTCAACTGATGCATATGCATGGAATTGAATACATTAGACTTTCTTATTGAGGTAATCACTTCAAAGTTTCAAGAGCATAGAAATCTAATTACACTCAGTCTTCTTATTCGACATCTTTTCTTTTCTTTTCTTGGAAGAAAACCTTATTATCATTGCTCACTTCATAAGAGTAGTGTAGGTTTTATTTTAAATGTGGCCTACAAGCCATTACCTAGGTAGCCTGATCAGGAAGTTGCCATTTTCATCAAGAACCACTCACTCTACCTTTGGTTGGGTCCAATTTTCTTTTTTTCTTTTTTCTTTTTTTTCTTTGTTTAAAGTTTAATATAAATAATTTAATACATTAAAACTGGGCTACAATAATTTTTCTCAGCTGTAATACTTTTTTTAAAGTGTTAATGTGTCTTTTTATTTATGTTATACCTCAGTGTTTTTTATTTTGATATTGTGGGGTGCAGTTAAAGGTTAGGTATACAAATATGCTTCGCTCAGGCACCCTTGTTGATAAGAGGTGTCTCCCCGTCCCCAGCAGATACTGACTACCGTTAATCCCATCTCCCTTCCCCTCCCACCCCCATAGTTTCCCACCACTGTCAGTCCTTTTCTTATAGTATTACATTGGATATTCAAGGTCCACTATATGAGTGAGAACATGTGATACTCAGATCTTTGTTTCTGTGAGAGGTCACTCAGTATTATATACTGTAAGTCCATCCAGGTTGCTGTGAAGTTCATGATTTTTTTCTTCTTTATGGTTACATAATATTCCATCATGTATATGTACCACATTTTTTTAATCCAGTCCTCTTTTGATGGGCAGCATGGTTGCTTCCAGGTTCTTGCTATTGTGAAAAAAGCTACGATAAACATACGTGTGCAGGTATCTTTTTGATAGAGTTATTTGAGTCCTTCAGGGTATATTCCCTTTAGGGGGATTGCGGGGTCATATGGGAGGTTGATATTTAGAGTTTTTAGGAATCGCCACACTGTTTTCCACAGAGGTTGCACTAGTTTGCATTCCCGTAGAAGTGTTCCCTTTTCACCGCACCCTCTCCAGCAACTGTTGTTTTTTGAGTTATTGATAATTGCCATTCTGACTGGAGTTAGGTGGTATCTCAGTGTGGGTTTGATTTGCATCTCCTTGATGATTCGTGAGGTTGAACATTTCTTCATGTGTCTGTTGGCTGCTCGGATATCTTCCTTTGAGAAGCGTCTGTTCATATCTTTTGCCCACTTTACAATGGGGTTGTTTGTTTTTTTCTTTTCAGCATGTTTGAGTTCCTTGTAGAACCAAGATGTTAAGCCTTTGTCGGACCTGGAGTTGTCAAATACTTTTTCCCAGTCTGTGGGCTGTATCCCTGCTCTCTTGATGGTTTTTTTTTGCTTTGCAGAAGCTTTTCAGTTTAATGAGGTCCCACTTGTCTATCTTATCTCTTATGGCCTGTGGATTTTGGGTTTTGTTCAGGAATTGGATGCCAGTTCCAATTTCCATAGGGCATATCCTTCATTTTCTAAGTTTCTTATGGTTTGAGAATTTACATTTAGGTCTCTAATCCATTTAGGTTAATTTTGGTGTATGGGGATGGATAGGGGTCTTGTTTGAGTCTTCTGCATGTGGTCAACCAGTTTTCCCAGCACCATTTACTGAATAGGTTCTCCTCTCCTCAGTGGTAGGCTGTGGAGGCTTTGCCAAAGATGAGTTGGTTGAGAAATTGAGATTTTGCTTCTGGAATCTCAATTCTATTCTATTGGTCTATATGCCTGTTCCTGTACAAATACCAAGCTGTTTTGATTATTGTAGCTTTATAGTAAAGTTTGAAGTCTGGTAATGTGATACCTCCTGCTTTTTGTTTTTTTGCTGAGGATTGTTCTGGCTATTCTTGGTCGTTTGTGTTTCCATATGAATTCCTGTGTTATTTTTTCTAGGCCTGAGAAGAATGTTGCTGGTAATCTGATGGGTATTGCATTAAATCTGTAGATTGCCTTAGGTAAGATGGACATATTCACAATGTTGATTCTTCCAATCCATGAGCATGGGATATTGTTCCACTTGTTTGTGTCATCTTTGATTTCTTTGAGCAGTGTTTTATAGCTTTCATTGTAAAGGTCTTTCACGTTTCTGGTTAGGATGATGCCAAGGTATTTCATTTTTTTGTGTGTGTGGTTATTGTGAATGGAATTGTGTTTTTTATTTGGGTTTCTGCTTGTTTATTATTGGTGTAAAGAAATGTGATTGTCTTTTGCACATTTATTTTATACCCTGAGACTTTGCCAAAGTCCTTTATCAGTGTAAGGAGGTTTTGACAGATTCTTTTGGGTTTTCAAGGTATACAATCATGTCATCTGCAAAGAGAGATAACTTGACTTCCTCTTTTCCTATTTGGATACCACTGATTGCCTTCTCTTCTCTGATTGTTCTAGCCAGGACTTCCAATACTATATTGAAAAGGAGGGGTGAGAGTGCACATCCTTGCCTTGTTCCAGTTTTAGGGGAAATGGTTCCAAATTTTGTCCATTTAGGAGTATGCTGGCTGTGGGTTTCTCGTAGATGACTTTTACTATTTTGAGGTATGTTCCCTGTATGCCTAGATGTTCAAGTGTTTTTATCAAGAAAGGGTGTTGGATTTTATCAAAAGCTTTTTCTGCGTCTAGTGATATAATCATGTGGTTTTTGTTTTGACATCTGTTGATGTATTTAATTACATTTATGGTTTTACGAATGTTAAACCAGCCTTGCATCCCAGGGATGAAGCCTACTTGGTCATGATGAATGATTTTTGAGATGTGTTGTTTAATTAGGTTTGCTAGAATCTCGTTGAGAATTTTAGCATCTATGTTCATCAAAGATATTGGCCTGTTGTTTTCTTTCTTTTCTTTGGTCTTTACCTGGGTTGGGTATCAATGTGATGTTAGCTTCATAAGATGATTTGGGGAGAGTTCCATCTTTTTCAATCGCCTGGAATACCTTCGGTAGGATTGGTATCAGCTCCTCTTTAAATGTCTTGTAGAATTCTGCAGGAAAGCCATCTGGTCCAGGGCTTTTTTTTTTTTTGTAGGTAGTTTTCTTATTACTTAGTCAATTTCCTTGATTGTTATTGGTCTATTTAGGGTCTCAATTTCTTCTTGTTTTAACCTAGGCAGGTTGTGTGATGACAGAAAGCCCTCCATTTCCTTATGGTTTTCAAGTTTTTCCATACATGTGTACATAGCAGTCTCCAATGATCTTTTGTATTTCTTCAGGGTCAGATGTGACTTCATCTTTTGTGTTTCTGATTGTGTTTATTTGGTCTTTTTCTCTCTTTTTCTTGATCAGTCTAGCTAGGGGACCATCAATCTTGTTTATCCTTTTGAAGAACCAGCTTTTTGTTTCATTGGGGTTTTTTTGTATTATCTTTTTGTCTTCTGTCCTGGATTTGGGCTTTTATTTTGGTAATCTGAATTCTTCTGCTGAAATTAGGGTTTTTGTGGTCTTGCTTTTCTAGCTTCCTTAGGTGGCTTTTTAGACTGTTAATTTGTGATCCTTCCATTTTCTTCATGTGCATTTGTAGTGATATACATTCCCCTCTTACTACAGCTTTCATGGCATCCCAGAGGTTTTGGTAAGATGTTTCTTCATTTTCATTTGTTTCTAGGTATCTTTTAATATCTGTTTTGATTTCATCATTGACCAGGAGTTGTTTAGCATCATGCTGTTTAGTGTCCACGTCTTTGTGGGTTTTGGGGGTACCTTGTTGGTGTTAATGTTTAATTTTATTCCACTGTGGTCCGAGAAGATACATGGTAAAAGTTTGGTCCTTTTAAATTTGCTTATGCTTGATTTATGGCCAAGTATGTGGTTGATCTTAGAGTACGTTCCATGCAGTGATGAGTAAAATGTATATTCTGTGGTCCTTGGATGGAAGGTTCTATAGGTATCAATTCATTCCATTTGATCAAGAGTCACATTGAGGTATTGGGTCTCATTGTTGATTTTCTGTCCTGATGATTTGTCTAGGGTTGTGAGTGGGGTATTGAACTCCCCAGCTATGATGGTATTGGAGTCAATATTTTTTTTTAGTATACCTAGAAGCTGCTTTATGAAACTTGGTGCTCCTCTGTTGGGTGCATATATGTTTAGAATGGATATTTCTTGTTGATGGATTGTACCTTTTATCACTATGTAGTGACCTTCTGTATCTTTTTTAATTTTTGATAGCTTAAAGAGTATTTTGTCTGAGATTAAGATCATGACTCCTCCTTTCTTTTGTGTTCTGTTCGCCTGAAAATTTGTTTTCCGACCTGTTACTTTGAGTCTGTGAGTGTCCTTTCTCATGAGGTGAGCCTCTTGAAGGCAATAAATTGTTGCCTGGTGATGTTTTATCCATTTTGCCATTCTATGTCTTTTCAGTGGTGCATTTAGTCCATTCACATTGAAGCTAATTATTGAAATGTGAGAGTTAGTCCCTATCATAATGTTCTTATAGAGTTGTTGTTGTTCTTCCTGTTTGTGTGTTGTCTTTCTTTTGTTTTGGAGTTGGTTCATGTGTGTTTTTAATCTTTTGCCTGTACTCTTGTGAAGAATGTTGTTGTTCATTTTTCCTTTTCTTCTGTATTCAATACTTTCTTAAGTGTTTCTTGTAGAGGTGGTCTGGTGGCAGCATAGGTTCTTAGGGATTGGATATTTGGGAAAGATTTCAATTCTCCCTCGCTGATGAAGCTTAGCTTTGCTGGGTAGGTTATTCTTGGTTGAAATGGTTTATCTTTTAGAACTTTGAAGATAGGGCTCCAAGCTCTCCTAGCCTGGAGGGTTTCTGTAGATAAATCTGCTGCTATTCTAATTGGTCTTCCCTGGTAGGTAGTCTGACCTTTTTCTCTTGCAGCCTTTAGGATTTTTTTTTAATACCTACTTTGTTTAAGCGAATGATTATGTGTCTGGGAGTTGGTCTTCTCATTTGTTGTCTTGCAGGGGTTCTCTGAATCTCTTGTGTCTGAATTTTTCCATCACTGAAGCGATGAGGAAAGTTTTCTTGAATGATTTCATGAAATATTTTTTCCAGTGTGGCCTCTGTTTCTCTCTCTGCCTCAGAAAGGCCAATTACTCTTAGGTTTGGTCTCTTGAAGTAATCATTCATCTCTTGAAGGTTTTGCTCTGTCTTTTTCAGCTTCTTTTCTATGTTTTTGACAGTTTGGGTTAGTTCTGTGTTTTGGTCTTTGAGCTCTGATATTCTTTCTTCTGCTTGGCTAATTCTGCTTTCCATACTTATTAGTTTGCTATTTATTTCCATCACAGTATTCTTTACTGCTGTTATTTCTGATATCAGCTCCTTCCTATATTTTTCTTGTCTCTCCTCAATTTTTTTTATTCTCTCTATTAATGTCTTGATCTCTGGGTTTGTTGCATGTGACCAGTCGTTCTGGGGCCTCTTCATTTTTTATGTTCCGACGTCTGTTTTCTCATTCTCTGACCTCCCAGGGGTCTGTGTGAGACCTATACTCTTCTTTTGGTTTTTCTTCATTTGTGCAGTTTTCTTCCCCTCCCTACTTTTTCCTTCCCTCCACATCACTGTCTTCTTTAATTCTGTTATTCAGGGGTCGAGGGGTTGCTTTTACTTCTGTTTGTTCAATCTCTTATTCTTCTTTATGTGTATCCTCTTACTTTGTTCAATTCTGGGGTTGCACTGTAGGTTGGGGTTGGTCCTCTTTGCAGTTTTGAGGTTTACTTAAGGGGAAAGTTGTATTTCAAAATCTATCTGCAGGTTCTGATATCCGCTGACAGGTGTATGGATAATCTGAAACCCACTTCCCACTGCCTTGGAATCTGTCCATGCAGTGAGGTTGTAGGTTTACTCCCTGAAATAAAATGAGGTTAACAGAGGGAAGAGAATGGGGCAGACAGTGGGGGGAAGAGGGAGATGGAGAGAGAGAGGAGTAAGGGGGAAAACAGATGAGTGTATCAACAAATGGAGAGAGAGACATAAACTGAAACAGATAAAAACAATAGACCATGGCCACAGACTAACCAACTCCCACACAAAAAAATAAAACATACAATGATGCTAACCTACAAGCTAACTAACCTCCTTATTGGTGTGCTATTCCTCTATACAAATATATAGTTTACAGAGAGGAGAATAGAGAAGAAAAGAAAAAAGAGAAAAGAAAGAAAGAAAAAAAAAGAAAAAAACAATAGGAATAGAATCAAGTCAGTAAACAAACAAAATCAATCAAGCACACTCTGAGTCTTTTCGTTTAAGTCCAATGTCCTTTCAGCTCTGATTTCTGAATGTCTTCTCAGGCTGGTAAATTTGTTCACAGTTATGGTCAGTTGCCCCCGGCCTGCTGTTAAGGACAGTTTAAATCACCACTCAGTTCACCACTCGGATCTGGCCTGTGTCTGTCAAGCTTGCTTTCCAATTTCAGTATTATTACCTTGAATCGCCAGCAGGTGGTGCTATCTATCTCACTGCTCCAGATGGTCTTTATCTCAGCTGCTCGTCCAGAGGGAATGGAGCTGGACAGGAACCGGCTGAGGTGGGAGCCTGCCTCAAGGCACATGGGAGGAGACCCATGGCCTAGCAGGATGTCATGGTTGCAGTAGAGGCAGCAGCGATCTCAGCAGATCTTGCAGGAGCTTCAAGGTCTGAATTCGTGGAGTTGTGGGTCGCCTTGGGCATGGGTGGCACAATGTGTAATGGCCACCATGGGTGGGGGGCAGTGACGGCATGGCAGCTGCAGCATCTGCGACTGCAATGGCGGCTGTCCAGACCACCGTGATGCTTCAGTGGTGTTGATGACTGAGTGCCGTGTGAAGAGCAAGCTGCTGGCGATGGGATCCACAGCCTCTGGGGAGAGAGTCAGAGTCTTTCTGTGTTCTCCTTTGCAGAGGGTCTCACAGACCAGGCTGCTCCATCACCATCTTGCCAGAAGTCCTCCAACTTTCTATCAATGAACTATAGGCTTTATCTTCATATTTCTAAAATTCATCTATACATCTTAACCTATCAAAATAAAATTTTATACTGTAGTTGACAACTTATGTGAAAAGTGTATGTACTATGGGATTTATAACCCCCTAAAAAATGCATTGCTGTAATAGATTACTTGACAAGTCTTTAATTTATAATGCAGTGAACACCTTTAGTATATCATAACAGAATCTGAATAGATTTTGCAATTCCTCTCTGATGACAGTATAATTACTAACTCTCTATTTCTTACTTGGGTGTTCATTTAGAAAGTTTGAAAAATAAACTGACTTTATGACAAATCAGAGTATTGAGATCTAAAATAAGAATTAGTATATGAATCCTCCAACCTGGAAAACTTACATGGGAATAATTCAAGAGGGTGTTCATGTATGACTTGAGCTACTCTTTTTGGGGAGAAAGTCAGAAAAGAAGTGCATGAGTCAATGTCTAAAACTGAATCACAGTAAGGCATTTGAAATAACAGACTATTTGAGTTACAAATGGCCTCTGAAATCTTTTGACTTACCTATGTCCTTTTACTGAGGGAGAAACTGAGGTCTGAAACCAGAAAGGCACTTTCACTTAACTACTTAAGTACTAGTCAGTGGTAGAGGTATGGGGTAGGATCTGGTTTTTCTGACTACCAATCCAGTATCCATCCTACTATAAGGACATATGCCAGAAATAATAGGTCATATGACAACAGATATAATTAAGAGAGAAAAGAAAGAACGAAGCACATAGAAAGAAAAAGGGGCTAAAAAGGCATTTTACAATTTACCATGGAGTGAATATTGGCATCTCAGTCTTTGTGGCAGAGGTTGTTTGCTTTTATGTTTTTTAAAAAATGGATCACTCGTTTATAAGAGTATATAAAATATATATGCATAGTATGGAAGAGCCAGCAAATTATAGCTCTTGAGCAAAATCTTGCCTGATGTTTATTCTTTTCAATAAAATTTTATTGGAACACAATCATATCCAGTTGTTTATGTGGTGACTATAGCTGCTTTTATGCCATAACAGTAGTGTTGAGTAGTTGGGGCAGAGATCATATTGACTGAAAAGCTGAAAATATTTGCTATCTGACACTTTACATGAAGTTTACTAACCCCTAGCTTAAAGAATACTAATAAAATATACTCAAACTAATAATGCTAATCAAATTAACTCCCAAGTACCCAATACCCAGGTGAAGAACATAGACCCTTACCAATACTTTTTTAAAAAAAAAACCCATTAACCCCTCCCCATCACATTCTCCTACCTCCACCCACACATTGCTTTGTTTTGAAAAGCCAAGTATGGACAATGTTGCCATAGTTAGATAAAGTAATTCAAAAAATCCTAAGCTGAACAAAATAAAATTTTGACTTCAATGGAGTTTATAAGAGCCCTTTCTAGGGTAAACATGAGCAAGGTTATGAGTGAGACTGTGGAAACAAAAGGCTCATTACATTTGAGACATCTGGCAGAGCTATGAGCAAGGAAGTAGGCTGCTCTGTAGTTTTTGTTTCTAGGTTCCTCCTGGAGACAAAGCAAAACAACCCTATGAAATGAAATTGTTTCATAGGCTGATCCATGTAGAAGGTCTAGAGAACAGGGGAGGAAATTTACAGTACTCTAGCCAAAGGCAGATATGAATCTGGGCTAGGCTCACTGGGGAATCTCTCCTCAGGTTAAAGAAGAGGTTACAATGTGGGCAGTTTATCTTGAGTCACGTTACTACAATCTGAACTGGTTACATCTGGGGCACAGCTGTCATCCTGGAGCTCTGCTCACCATCCTGGGAATCTATTCAGCCCTTTCCAGTGTCCTTTATTTTTTTATTCCATGTTTTCTTCTTGGTTTCTTTCTCTCATTTGATGGAGAATAGACTCCAATAGTTAAGAAGAGTTAAAGTTGAGAAAAGTTAAATTCAGAAAGGGAGTATAGGAAGCAAACGTTTTAGAGACCTATAATTTCTGAAATATTTCTGTTTCATTAAATATGTAATGGATGATTTGGCTAATTTAGAATTTAGGTTGAAAACAACTGACACCAAAAACACATAGACACTTGCACCTAAGCTGTTAATCCCCTCACTTACTTAATCAGAGTTACAGAATTTAATGAAAGCAAAGAGGCCAGGAACAGGAACAAATATGGCCTCTCTTGCCACAGCCTCTCCCCTTAGGCCACTCAGAGCCAAAGATGATGACACTTTCCATGGTAGTAGACTACAAGAATTGAGAAAACAACTGTATACTTCCTTGCTACTGCCGTTTTATGCATTAGGATTACTCAATTATAGCAAAATAACATAATCTATGATTTACTATGTAAGAACAATTGCAGACATCAAGTTATCTTGTTACTTGAAACAAATTTAGCAGCCACTATGACATACACCACTAGTAATGGAATTCAATGCACTTAGATATTTGTAAATGACAACTCTTTCTATATATGATTGCATTAGTTTGCCAGGAGTGCCATAAGAGATTGGGTGGCTTGAACAACATGCATTTATTTTCTCACCTTTCTGGAGGCTAGAAATCTGAGATCAAGGTGTTGGCAGGGTTGGTTTCTTCAAAGTTGCATTATTTGTCTTGTAGATGGCCACTTTCTCCCTGTGTCTTCACATGGTCTCACTCCACTGGTGGGTATCTACATCCTAATCTCCTAATCTTATAAATTCACCAGTCACTTTGGATTAGGGCCCATACTAATGACTTCACTTTAGCTTGATTACCTCTTTAGAGATGGTGCCTCCAAATTCAGTCATATTCTGAGTTATTAGGGGTTAAGATTTCAACAAATGAATTGGAGGAGGGGCACAATTCAACCCATATCAATGACTGAATTTGATTATGTTTTATGTCATAAATGATTTTCATTAAGGAAATGAACTATGTGAGATTTAATTTTATGTGATACACTATGAGCTGTTCTTTATTCGTTGTCTCACCTGTGTTTTCTGTAATTTTAAAAATTATATTCACACTGGTCAAGAATTTTTCCACAAATTACTTTCAGAAGTGCCTTGTGCCTCGGTTAAACAAAATGATAACCTGAAGTAGTCAACAAATCAACTTTGCAGCAATATAATTTAATTATCTCTACAGGCATGCACTCTGAATGCATCCAAGGTCATATTAGTATTATTTAGCACAACACCTGTTGGATAATATCTGAGAGTCATTACAAACATGAAAATAATAACAAGTTATGTAAGTACAGTACAAATTTAGCTACTGTAAAATGAAACTTAATGCACTATAAGTTTCAATAACTTTCTCATAATTATAATAAAAGTATAAAGAGAAAAATCTAATGTTCTAAAATGACATTTAAATTGATCATATTTGCCAAAAATTATGATCAGAGAGAAGGTCAAGATGGTGACAGGATAAATCAGACTATGAAAATCTCCACAAAAGGTGGCTGCTACAGCTGGCCCCATGCAATGCGCTGCTGCCACCGCTGCCTCCGCAAAGTTACCTACTGCAGCCAGTTCCATGCACTGCACTGCTGCCTCAGCCCTCGGCTTCCAGCCTCATGGATTTCCTGGCTCCTTCCCCTGCCCCAAGCCGCCCCACAAGGGCAGGACCAGAGATCAGCTAGAGCATGGAGTCTGATCAGAGAGAGAGGATCGGAGAAGGCCAGAGAGGAGACCCATGCCCGGTAAAGAGGCACCCACCACAGCCATTTTCTCTGTCCCAGGACCAGGCAGAGACCTGCATCGCCCCTCCCAGCTCTGCACAGCTCTGCCCAGCCTCCAATTTGGGACCTAAGGTAATCGTGTCAAATAAGGAGAGACAGAAGCCCCTCCTCCATGCTAGATCTGAGACAGACAGGTTGGATCTGAGTGGCAGACCTGACAGGCAGCAGGCCAACTGAGTCCAGATCTGATATTCCACAGCAGGCCTGGGACATCTGGCTCTAGCTGTGAGCAACCCTACCAGAGTGTGATTAGAGCTAGAGACCACGTTGAAAGGACATTGGGTTCACAGGAACAATCTCAGAGGAAGCTTGATTTGTTGATTTTACTTATTTTTATTTTTATTCTGTGTCTGTTTTATTTGTTTTTTATTTTATTTTTTCTCTTTTGTCTCTCTTCTCTCTATTTCTAATAATGTTTTTGTACTTCTCTTGTTTCTGTTATTTTACTGATTTATCTTTTTTTTTCTTTAGACCTTCTGTTTGTGTAGGGGAATTGTATATCAAGGTTGGTTGGCTTGTGTGTTTATATGATTGTCTGTAGGTTATAGTTTTTTTTTTTACTCTTCTCTGTCTTAGTGTCTCTTTTCATTTGTTAGTTGGTACATTTGTCTGTTACCCTCTTACTTTTCTCTCTCTTCACCTTCCTCTTCCCTCCCCCTCCCCTGTACCATTCTTTTCCTTTTTATTATCTCATTTTGCTCTCAGGGAGCAAACTTACACCCCCACTGCATGGACAGATTGCAAGGCAGTGGAAAGAGTGTTCCAGGATACCTGTACACCTGTTGGTAGACACTGGGCTCTGCAGATAGATTTTGAATCACTGCTTCCCCCTCAATTAAATCTCAAAACTGCAAAAAAGTATAGCCCCCAAACCACAGTCCAGGCTCAGAATTGAACAAAGCTAGAGGATTCACATAAGGAAGAATAGGAGATTAAGCAAACAGAAATAAAAGCAACCCCCCACCATCCTTGGACAACATAATTTAAGAAGAGTGAGGAAAAGTGGGGAGGATAATCTACACAAATGAAAAAACCAAAAGAAGTATATGGATCACAAATAGACTCCTGAGAGGTCAGACACTGAGAAAACAGACTTTGGAACATAAACAATGAAGAGTCCCCAGAATGACAGGTCACAAACTACAAACTCAGGCATCAGACATTAATAGAGAGAAGAAAAAGAATTGAGGAGAGACGAGAGGAAAAGAAGAAGGAGTTGATAACTGAGATAACAGCAGTAAAGGATACTGTAATTGAAATAAATAACAAGCTAATTAGCATGGAAAGCAGAATTAGCCAAGCAAAAGAAAGAATATCAGAGCTTGAAGGACAAAATATAGAACTAACCCAAACTGTCAACAACATAGAAAAAAAGCTCAAAAAGACAGAACAAAATCTTTAAAAGATGAGCAATTATTTCAAGAGACTGGATCTAAGAGTAATTGGACTTCCTGAGGCAGAAAGAGAGACAGAGATCATCCTGGAACAAATATTCCATGAAATTATTCAAGAAAACATCCCTCATCTCATCAGTGATGATACAAGAGATCCAGAGAATGCCTTCAACAAATGAGAAGACCAACTCCCAGACACATAATAATAATTTGCCTAAACAAAGTAGGTATAAAAGAAAAAATCCTAAAGGCAGCAAGAGAAAAAGGTCAGACCTACTAGGGAAGACAAATTAGAATAGCAGCAGATTTATCTACAGAAACACTTCAGGCTAGGAGAGTGTGGAGCCCAATCTTAAAGATCTCAAAAATAAACAATTTCATCCAAGAATAACTTACCTATCCAGCTAAGCTAAGCTTCATCAGTGAGGGAGAAGTAAAATCTTTGCCAGACATTCAATCCCTAAGATCTTATGCTGCTTCTAGACCACCTCTACAAGAAACACTTAAGAAACTATTAAACACAGAAGAGAAGGAAAAAAGAACAACAATGTTCTTCACGAGAGCACAGGAAAAAGATTGAAAACACACATAAATTAATCCAAAAAAATCAAAAGAAAGACAACAAACAGGAACAATAACAACTCTATAAGAATATTATGACAGGGATAAACCCTCATATGTCAATAATTAGCCTGAATGTGAATGGACTAAATACACCACTGAAAAGACATAGAATGGTAAAATGGATAAAATATCATGAGGTAATAATATATTGTCTCCAAGAGACTCATCTCACCAGAAAGGACACTCACAGACTCAAAGTAAGAGGATGGGAAGCAAAATTTCATGCAAATGGAACATAAAAGAAAGCTGGAGTTATGATCTTAATATCAGACAAAATACCCTTTAAGCTATCAAAAATTTTAAAAAGATACAGAAAGTCACTACATAATGATAAAAGGTTCAATCCACCAATAAGAAATATCCATCCTAAACATATATGCACCCAACATAGGAGCACCAAGTTTCATAAAACAGCTTCTAGGCAAACTTAAAAAAGATATTGACTCTAACACTATCATAGCTGGGGACTTAAATACCCATTCACAACCCTAGACAGATCATCAGGACAAAAAATTAGCAAGAACATCCAGAACCTCAATGTGACTCTTGACCAAATGGATTTAATTGATACCTACAGAACACTCCACCCAATGAACACAGAATATACAATCTACTCATCACTGCATAGAACCTACTCTAAGATAGACCAGATCCTTGGTCATAAATCAGCATAAACAAATTTCATAAAATTGAAATTTTGCCATGCACCTTCTCAGGCCATAGTGGAATAAAAATGAATATCAACACCAACAAAGTTCCCCCAACACTCACAAAGGCATGGAGACTAAACAGTATGATGCTAAGCAACCCCTGGGTCAATGATGAAATCAAAACAGAGATTAAAATGTATCTGGAAACAAATGAAAGTGAAGAAACATCTTACCAAAATCTCTGGGATGCCATAAACGCAGTAGTAATAGGGGAATTCATATTTCTACAAACACACATGAAGAAAATGGAAGATCACAAGTTAACAGCCTAACAAGTCACCTAAGGAAGCTGTAAAAGCAAGATCATCAAAACCCTAACTTCAGCAGAAGAATCCAGATCACCAAAATAAAATTCCAAATCTGGAACATAGAAGACAAAAAGATACTACAAAAAAATCAATGAAATAAAAAGCTAATGCTTTGAATGGATAAACAAGATTGATGGTCCCCCAGCTAGACTAGCCAAGTAAAAGAGAGAAAAAGCCTTAATAAACACAATCAAAAACACAAAGGATGAAGTCACATCTGACCCTGAAGAAATGCAAAAAGATTGTCAGAGACTACTCTGTGCACTTGTATGGAAACAAACTTGAAAACATAAAGGAAATGGAGAACTTTCTGACATCACACAAACTCCCTAGGTTGAAACAAGAAGAAATTGAGACCCTAAATAGATCAATAACAATCAAGGAGGTTTACTAAGTCATAAGAAAACTACCTACAAAAAAAAGCCCTGGACCAGATGGCTTTCTAGCAGAATTCTACAAAACACACAAGGAGGAACTGATACCAATCCTATTGAAAGTATTCCAAGCAATTGAGAAAGATGGAACTCTCCCCAAATCATTTTATAAAGCTAACATCACATTGATACCCAAGCCAGGTAAAGACCCAACAAAGAAAGAGAACTACAGGCCAATATCCTTGATGAAAATAGATACTAATATTCTCAACAAGATCCTAGCAAACCAGATTCAGCAACACATCTCAAAAATCATATACCACAGCCAAGTAGGCTTCATCCTCAGGATGTAAGGCTGGTTCAACATTTGTAAGACCATAAATGTAATTAAATACATCAACAAACCTAAAAACAAAAACCACATGATTATATCATTAGATGTAGAAAAAGCTTTTGATAAAATCAACACCCCTTTTTTAAAAACCCTTGAACACCTAGACATAGATGGAACATACTTCAAAATAGTAGAAACCCACAGCCACCATACTGCTAAACAGACAGAAATTAGAACCATTTCCTCTGAAAACTGGAACAAGACAAAAATGCCCACTCTCATCTCTCTTGTTCAACATAGTTTTGGAAGTCCTAGCTAGAGCAATCAGAGAAGAGAAGGAGATCAGGGGTATCCAAATCGGAAAAGAGGAAGTAAGGTTATCTCTTTTTGCACACGACATGATTCCACACCTTGAAAACCCAGGAGAATTGGTCAAAAACCTCCTTGCACTGATAAAGGATTTTGTCAAAGTCTCTGGGTATAAAATCAATGTGCAAAAAACAATCACATTTGTATACACCAATAATAAACAAACAGAAACCCAAATAAAAAGCACAATTCCATTCACAATAGCCACAATAAAATGAAATATCTTGGTATCTTCCTAACCAGAGATGTGAAAGCCTTTACAATGAAAACTACAAAACACCGCTCAAGGAAACCAAAGATTACACAAACAGTGGAAAAATATTCCATGCTCATGGATTGGAAGAATCAACTTTGTTAAGATGTCCATTCTACCTAAGGGAACCTACAGATTTAATGCAACAGCCATCAAATTACCAGCAGCATTCTTCTCAGACCTATAAACAACAATACAGGAATTCATATGGAAACATAAAAGACCAAGAATAGCCAAAACAAACTTTAGAGGGGGGAAAAAAAGAAAGAAAGAAATAAAAGAAAGCAGGAGGCATCACACTCCTAGACATTAAACTTTATTATAAAGCTACAATAATCAAAACAGCCTGGTACTGGTACAACAACAGGCATATAGACCAATGGAAAAGAATTCAGATTCCAGAAGCAAAACCTCAATATCTCAACCAACTCATCTTCGACAAAGCCTCCACCAACAACCACTGGGGAGAGGAGAACCTATTCAGTAAATTGTGCTGGGAAAACTGGCTGACCACATGCAGAAGATTGAAACAGGACCCCTACCTATCCCCATACACAAAAATTAACTCTAAATGGATCAGAGACTTAAATGTAAAACCTCAAACCATAAGAACCTGAGAAAATGAAGGACATACCCTCATGGAAATCGGAACTGGCATCCAATTCCTGAACAAAACCCGAAACCCACAGGCCATAAGAGATAAGATAGACAAGTGGGACCTTATTAAACTGACAAGCGTCTTCAAAGCCTAAGAAACCATAAAGTTAGCAGGGAGACAGCTCACAGACTGGGAAAAAATATTTGCCAACTCTATGTCTGACAAAGGTCTAACATCTAGGATTTACAAGGAACTCAAACGTGCTGAAAAGGAAAGAAAAAAAAACAGCCCCATTAAAACGTGGGCAAAAGATATGAATAGACAGTTCTCAAAAGAAGATATACAAGCAGTCAACATATACATGAAAAAATGTTCAGCCTCACTAGTCATCAAGGACATGCACATTAAAACTACACTGAGATACCACCTAAGTCCAGTCAGAATGGCTATCATCAATAACTCTAGAAACATGCTGGAGAGGATATGGTGAAAAGGGAACACTTCTACACTGTTGGTGGGAGTGCAAACTAGTACAACCTCTTGGAAAACAGTGTGGCAATTCCTCAAAGTTCTAAAAATCGACCTTCCATATGACCCCGCAATCCCCCTGCTGGGAATATATCTTGAAGAACTCAAATCACTCTATAAAAAAGATACCTGCACACGTATGTTTATCGCAGCATTGCTCACAATAGCAAGAACACGGAACCCACCGTGCTGCCCATCAAAAGAGGACTGGATTAAAAAATGTGGTACATATACACGATGGAATACAACGCAGCCATAAAAAAGAACAAAATCATGAATTTCGCAGCAACCTGGATGGAACTAGAGTCTATAACACTGAGTGATCTTTCACAGAAACCAAGAACTGAGTATCACATGTTGTCACTCATAAGCGGACCTTGAACAACTATCGCAAAACTATAAGAAAAGGATTGACTGTAGCGGGAAACTGCTGGGGTGGGGGGTGGGGAGATGGGATTGGCAGTAGTGGAAATCTGCCTGTGGAAGGGAGGTCACACCTTATCAAAAAGGGTACCTGCACAGTGAATATTTGTATACCTAACCCTGAAATATACCCCACAATTTTAAAACAAAAAAAATTAAAACATAAAAAAAATTAAGATCATGATAATTCCAGGTTGTTCTTGTGTTTTAATAAAATTTTAATCATGGCTGATAATAACAGTTCATTTATCAATACTGCCACTCTTTTATACACCTTTTCTTATAAATAAAAAATTTACATTCATATGTATAGAGGAATCTAGTCAGCTTTATCATTTATGCTTTTCTTGATAATAATAGTGAGCTTAAAAAAATGTTCATCTATGAAAATTTCATTTTTAGTACTACCCCAGAGCTATTTTTATATCAAGTTGATTAAATAGCATTGTCTCTGGACAATGGGAATTGAAAGAATATATATTTCATGCATACCTTAATATATTTTTGTCCTCTGGGAAAAACACAGAATCATATTTTAGAGTATTCAAATAGATGATCATACAGCAAAGGGACTTTCAAAATATATCATCAACTCGACCAAATAACCTTATAGCAGGTTCTTGGCTTCAAAAAACGTCATTTTCGAATTGCGGCATGAAAACGGCCCCACTAATTACATAAGTAAACTACCTAATCCCATGGGCATGAAATTAAAATTATAATGGATATTATCTCCAACAAATAGAGGTTCAAACATAGGCAAGCAACTGAGGTATTAATAAATTCTAACTCCACGATTACCTTGGGCAAATTCCTTCGTGTCCCTGTCTTCTTTAACTACATTAACTGTAAGAATTAACCATATCTCCAAATGCCTACCAAAATACGTGATAGCTCAATAAAATCAGGCAGTATGAGTGAGCAAGCATTCTAAACAGACATATCAATTAAAATGTGATGAAAGTAGGGTTGATTGTTACTCTGAATATAGATGGTTCATATGATGCCTCCTTTGTTAATGTGGCCATAGGATCTAGATGCCATATATAATTTGAATACTAAATATAGACCATGTTCTGTCATTGCAGTGAGAAGGGGAAATGCTAATTTTGGGGATCAAGCACTGGTAAATGAGAATATCATGCATAAAGTAGGCAACTTATTTGGGGCTCTACATCCAAATTAGTAAATTTCAATACATTGCGCAAGCTCAGCAATTTACAACAATGAAAGATGAAAATGCGGGCTAGCAATAAATACATGACATTTCTAAGAAACCCTGTTCTAATGCAGATGCAAACCAAAAACTTCTTTGGGCAAGTATCTTATTTTCTATAAGCCATATTTCAGTGCACAGGAAGTTCATTTTGATAAGTGAACCTTCTAAGGGGTCAAAAAACAACAAAAATACCCATTTTATCCTGTCTGAAATGAATTTGACAAAAGTGATCATAGAGTTCTAAATCTTCCTTCAATTCCATAGAAGGAATATCTGTCCCCTATTAATAAAATGAAACAATATTATTTTCATGATATAATGACTATATATCCCTGAGTCTCCAGTGGCTTCTTTGGCCATAGAAGTAGTTGTCCTTTGTACTTGTCACTGCTCATCTGCCAGGTTTATGACTGGAAACTAGTGGCCTGTTACCTTTCAGCCCAGACAGGACCAGTGGACCTTCCTGTTAACTTGGCTTCACTTTAGTTCTAATTGTCACAGCTTGCCACCCTGAGATCTAGCTGTATCAGTCGCTGCATTTCATTCCCAGTCAGTCTGTCCTGTAGTCCTCATGTATTAATCCTCGTAGTTCACCATCAAACATGATCAGTTATAGTCTCCATTTTTACTCAAGACTTGTAAGGATCTCTGTTGCATGCAAGACTGAGAAACCGTGCTATGTTACTCATGTTACTCTGATGTAACTGCTTCATATGTCCATGATAGTACCTTGTATGTTTGTTCTGTTTCTCAAACCTCGTATCAAATCTCCAAGACTTGAGAAAAAGAGTAACAGTTTTCTTGTTTATGCTTCTTTTCAACCCTAGGTTGAATGCGAAACACAGTATCTCACCATTCTGATACCATATCTCTAATATCTTGTCTTTAATTCACAAGAGACTAGGAGGGGTGAGTATTCCTGTAAGAAGTCTTGACTGTAAGCAAAAGGAACCAGTTTTGCCTCATTTAAGCAGAAAGTAAGTTTATTACTAGACACTGGTTATCTCACAGATTCCAGAAGAGCTGAAGAACCCCAAGCACAGAAGCATCCATGACTATACCACAGAAGTAGTGGAAGACATTACTGCCACTGCTGCCAAACCTAGACGTCACTGGTGCTATAAACTATGAATGTGGCTGCCACCACACCGATACTGTGTTTGCCAGAATGGATTTTTCACAATCTCTGCTTTGTATCATTAATTTTTCACTTAGGGTCTGAGGTAGGGGTATCTGACAGGATAGACCAAACTGCAAAAGAGACCAAAAATGCAAGTATCTAGCATTTCCAATACTCTTTTTATTTTTTAATTTTTTATTTGCGTTAGAGTCTCACTCTGTTGCCCAGGCTGGAGTGCAGTAGCACACTCAAGGCCACCCCAGAGTCGACCTGCTGGGCTCTGGCGAGCCTTCTTCCTCAACTTTCCAAGTAACTGGAACTACAGGTGTGTGTTACCATGCCCAGCTAATTTTTGATTTACTGTAGAGACGAGGTCTCGCCAAGTTACTTGGGCTGGTCTCGAAGACATGGGCTCAGGCAATTCACTCATCTCCGTCTCCCAAAGTGCTGGGGTTACAGACTGAGCTCAAGATTCTTTCATGAGAAGAAAGTTGGTAAGCACTGCTCCAAACACAAGAAAATGATTTAGATACTAGGCAGAAAAAAACAAAAAAACATGCCAACTGTCCATTACAAGGTGGACTCTATCCCTCTACTTTGTTAACACTTTTCCTTCCTAGGTAGTACAATGAGGGAAAGGTGTCACTCCATGATTCCCAGGTACTACAATGTTTCATGGTAGGTTTATACAAAAATAGGAATTTGAATAACTATATTTTGTTAATTTTTTTACATAATATTTTGTCTCTGTTTAAGTCACAATGAAAAGCTGGCACGTAATTGTTAGGACCATGAAAATTTTCTATATTTATTCAGGATTATAGCTGCATTAACAAATAACTGAATGACTCCTCTGCAGAATGCCTTTGGGGATAATCAAGACACAAGTACATTTACATATGTAAATCAACTATTTAGTAAAACTTCTTTTTGCAAAGGAACAGTAGACAACCTCCACTAGAAAACGGGAACTCCTTCAAAGTGTTATCCATAAGCAAGCATACATATGCTCCTGAGCCTCAAAGGATTGTAGTGCATACAGTAAATGGCAAGTTTTTCATTTAAAGCACATAATGTCTTCATGGCTCCAAAGAACCTGAAGTCAATTATGAAAAATTATGAGTAGATGCAAATACTTGTTTCATACAAATCTGGGCATGGAAGTTGTCAACTGATAACCTCAACTTTATCCTATATTTTTTCCAAAATAATGCTCCTCAAAGCTAAGATTACTGCCCATGACATGCCATCCAACTTACTCCAAACAACAATGGAACCCTAGGTAACAAGACAAAACTCAAACAAATGTTTCAACTGTAAACGTTAGGCAAATTTGATTCTTAAGGATAAACAGGAAGGAGGACGATTTCAAAATGTATTACAAAGCTACAGTAATAAAGCCAGTATGCTACTGGTGTCAAACAGACATATAGACTAAAGAAACAAAAGCGAGAGCTGACAAATAAACTGTCACATATGTAGACAAATGATCTTTTTCAAGAATTCCAAGGCTACACAAAGAGAAAAGGCTAGTCTCTCCAATAAGTGACATTAGGAAAATTGAGTATGCAGATGCAAAAGAATGAATTTGGGCCATTAACTTACACCATAAACAAAAATTAACTCAAAATGAATTAAAGACCTGAATAGAAGACTTGAAACTGTAAAATTCCTAGACGTATAGAAATGGATAATCACCAGAAAAAAAAATGAAAAGAGTAATGATTTCAAAAGGTTACTTCTGGGTTGGCAAGTGGCACTGGAGAAAAGAAAACTTTACTTCTAGGAAGGTTGTCTGAAAACGGAGATAAATGAGACAGGTAGATATTGTGTTTCAACAAAAATCTGTACTATTTCATACATTGTTTGTTTGTTTGTTTTTTGAGTTGGAGTCTCACTCTGTCGCCCAGACTGGAGTGCAGTGGCCGCTCCCGGCCACCGCAGCCTCGACCTGCTGGGCTCCGGCGATCCGCCTCAGCCTTCCAAGTAGCTGGAACTACAGGCATGTGCTACCACGCATGGCTGATTTTTTTTATTAATTGTAGAGATGAGGTCTCACTGCCCAGGCGGGTCTCGAACCCGCGGGCTCAGGCAATTCACTCACCTCAACCTCCCAAAGGCATGGGATTACAGGCTGAGCCACCGAGCCCGGCTATTTCATACTTTTGATCTTACACTGTGCTACTTTGATAAAAATTAAAATAGAACATCCCAGCACTCCTCCCTGACTCTTGCAAAAAGAAGGCAGAAAGTAGAAACATATGGATAATAAGAAAGTATTTACTAGTCACAAGCAGGGACTGTGTTTACCCTGTGAGCTTTCCTAGTGAAAACTATCTCCTTAGTTCTGGGTTGAGACAATGCATTTTCTTAAAATACTCAGGGCTCAACCTCTTCAAAAAAAAAAATGCCTGGTTGTGATACAGAGACAATTAATCTTAAAGAACTATATGTGTCAGAAGCTATTCCAGTGGAAGGGGGTAGAGGGATGAAAAATCACCTACCGGGTGTAATGTGCACAGGTGGGAATTGTGGGTACACTTAAAGCTCAGACTTCTTTGCTACTATACAATGCATCAATGTAAACAAAAACCATTTGAACCTTTTAAAGTCACTGAAATAAAAAAGAAACTATTCCATACTGGTTCACATAGATTAACATAATTTTTTTAGCCACTGCATAGATGCACAGATTCTACAGTGTGGAGATACTGTAATTAACCTATAGGCCTTGGATGGAAAAAATAACAAATATTGATGAGGATGTTGGAAAGCTGGAACCTTTGTACACTGCTAGTGGAACTGTAAAATGGTATAACCCCTTTGGAAAATAATATAAAGATTCCTCAAAAAATTTAGAAGCTAAATGGTCTGGAAATCCCACTTCTGGGTATATCCCTAAGATAAGTGAAAACAAGATTTGGAAGAGATATTTGTATACCCACATTTATTACAGCATTGTTGACAATAATCAAGAGGTATATGTAACCCAACTGTCTAATGATAAATGAATAAAGAAAATGTGGCATATACATATGGTGAAATATTATTCATCCTTAAAAAAGAAGGAAATACTGTCATATGTGACAACATGGATTAACTTCAAGGACATTATGCTAAATTAATAAGCCAGTCACAAAAACTACGTAATTTCAATTATAAGTATTTAAAGTAGTCAGACTCTTAGAACAGATAGCAGAATGGTGGTTTCCATGGACTAGGGAAAAGGGGAATCATTGTTCAGTGGGTATAGAGTTTCAGTTTTGCAAGATGAAAAAGTTCTAGAGATGTCACACAAGGTACATATAGTTAACAATACTGTACTGTATATGTAAAAATGGTTAAGGTGGCTGAAAAAAAGATAATAAACAAGAACGGGGAGAATTAACAGGAAGAATCAATGAAAATGCTAAAATAAGAACAATATGAGCCTAAGCAAGCAGAAGAAAATAATAAAAATTAGAGCATAAATCAATGAAATTGAAAACAAGAATAGATAAGTGGATAAATATTGTTATGTCTTTCCAAAGGAATATTATTCAGCAATAAAAAATTAGCTATCTAGAATTTGAGGATACATGATCAGAAAAAAAGACCTATCAAGCTGTAAAAAGTCATGGATGAAAGTTAAATGTATATGGTTAAGTGAAAGAAGCTAGTCTGAAAAGGTTACCAACAGCATAATTGCAATATTTGACATTTTAGAAAGAGAAAATCTGTAAAGACAGCAAGAAAGATCAGAGGTTGCCAGAAGTGGGGAATAGGGAAGAGAATGAGATAGGAGAAGCACAGGGGATTTTTATAGAGCAGTGCCCATACTGATACACATAAAAGATGGGAAATGTCAATTATTGGCATGGAGAAAAAAATTTCCCAGACAAAGAATATCAAATAATTTATGTAGATACTCCATCTTCAAGGTTGTGAAACATAAGGTCCCACTTTTTAAATTTGAACTGTTTATACTGACTTTCTTCATCAAAGTGTAGAGTTAAAAAAATTAAAAATGAGTAACATGACAGGAGAGACCTGACAAGCACTACTTCATCCAGGTTATCAAGTCATAAATAATGGCGATATTATATAACCTTGGTATGAGCAGATGAGAATGGTACTTTCCCTCTGTAGTGTTTCTCCCCAAAACCTATAACCCCAGTCTAATCATGAATCATATAAAACATCATACAAATATCACCTGAGGGATATCTGACAAACTACCCGACTAGTACTCCTCAAAACCGTCAAGTTTATCAAAATAAAAGAAAGTCTGAGAAACTGTCACAGCTAAGAGGAGACAAATGAGACCTAATAACTGAATGTAATATGGTATCCTAAATGGGGTCCTGGAACAGAAAAAGTACATTAGGTAAACACTGAGGAAACTTTAATAAAGTATGGATTTATTAACATAGACATGTCCATTAATTGTAAAAAATACATCATATTAATTTTAAATGTCAACAGTAAGGAAAACTGGGAGGAAGAAATATGAAAACTTTGTTTTATCTTTGTAAGTTATTTATAAATCTAAAACTGTTCTTAAAAAGTAAAGTTTAAGCTTGGCATGATGGCTCATGCCTATAATCCCAAAACTTTGGGAGGCAGAAGCAAGAGGATTGCCTGAGACTAAGTGTTCGAGGCTAATCTGGGCAAGTTGGCGAGACCTCATTTCTATAATAAATCAAAAAATTAGCCAGGCACAGTGATGAGCGCTTGTAGTCCTGTCTACTTCGAGACTGAGGAAGAGGGATCACCTAAGCCCAGTAGGTTGAGGCTGTGGTTGCCATGATGGTTCCAATGCTCTCCAGTCTGGGAGACACAGTGAGAACCCGACTCTAAATAAATAAACAAGGTTTTAAAATGAAGGAATGCCTTACACCTTATACAACAATTAACTCATGGTGAATCAGTAATCTAAATGTAAGGATTATAACAATAAAATCTTTAGACGACTACAAAACTATGAAACCCTTAGATATAACATAAAACAGCAAACCATATAAAAAATATGTATATTGGACGTCATTAAAATCAACATTTTTTGTGATTCAAATGACACTATCAAGAAAGTGAAAGTAAACCCATAAAATAGAAAATAATTTCAAGTCATATATCTGATGATGATCTAGTATTCAGAATATACAAATACCTCCTACAAGTAAACAATAAGATGACAACCCAGTTTAAAATACACAAAGGTTGGGTTCATATTCCAACCTCATTGCCAAAAATGGGGAAGGAATTTAAATAGATATTACTTCAAAGATAATATACAAATGACCAGTAAGTCCATGAAAAGATGCTGAGCGTTATTAGTCATTAAGGGAATGCAAATCACAACAACCTTGAGAAATTAGCTCATACCCACTAGCACAGTTATAACTAAGAGACAGGCCAAAAAAGTGTTGTTGAGGATATGGAGAAATTGATACCTTCATATGTTGCTGGTGAGAATGTAAAATTATTCAGCCTCTATAAAAAACAGTTTGTCAATCCCTCAAATGTTTACTATAGAGTTACCATATAATCCAGCAATTCCACCCTTAGGTATATACTCAAAAGAGTTGAAAATAAGTCAAACAAATCAAACAAATACTTGCACACAAATATTCATAATGGCACTATTCATAATAGCCAAAAGGTAGAAACAACCCAAGTATCTATCAACTGGTAAACAGATGAACAAAATGTAGTATAAAATGGAATATGATTCAACCATAAAAAACCAATGAAATACTATTAAATACTACAACATGTACAAAAATTAAAAACATGATGCTGATAAGTGAAAAGCACAAGGCATAATAGGCTACATGTTGTATTAATTCATTTATGTGAAGTGTCCAGATAGGCAAATTCATAGAGACAGAGAATAGATTAATATTTGTCAGGGACTGGGAAGAACAAACAGGAAATGGCTACTAATAGGTACTGGGTTGTTGGTTTTATTAATGGTATCCATCCTTACTGGTATATCAAGTGGTTTTGATTTGCATTTCTCTGATGATGAGTGAGGCTGTGCACTTTTTCATGTGTCTGTTGGCTGCTTGTGTATCATCTTTTGAGAAGTGTCTATTCATGTCTTTTGCCCACTTTTTAATGGGGCTATTTTTTTTTCCTTTTGGCACATTAGAGTTCCTTGTAGATCCTAGATGTTAGACCTTTGTCAGATATACAGTTGGCAAATATTTGTTCCCCACTCTGTAGGCTGGCTCCCTGCTCTCTTGATGGTTTCCTTTGCTTAGCAGAAGCTTTTCAGTTTAATGAGTTCACACTTGTCTATCTTATCTCTTATGGCACGGGTACTTGGATTTTGATCAGGAACAGATGCTGGTGAGGATGTAGTGAAAAAGAAACACATTGCTGGTGGGAATACAAACCAGTGCAAGCTCTTTGGAAGACAGTGTGGTGATTTCTGAAAGAAACAGAAACTGACCTTCCAGATGATCTAGCAATCCCCCTATTGGGAATATACCCAGAGGAACTCAAATCATTCTACAAAAAAGTACCTGCACACGCATGTTTATTGCAGTTCTATTCACAATAGCAAAAACATGGAATCAACCATGCTGCCCGGTGAAATTGGACTGGATAAAAAAAATGAGGTATATATACACAATGGAATATTATGCAGCCATAAAGAAGGACAAACATGAAATTTGCAGCCACTTGGATGGATTTAGAGTGTATCATACTCAGTGATCTATCACAGAAACAAAGAACAGAGTACCATATGTTCTCACTCATAAGCAGATCTTGAACAATTATCATAAGAGTGTAAGAAAGGGATTGGCAGTAGTGGGAAACTGCCAGGGGAGGTGGGGGTGGATTGGCAGTTGAGGGAAACAGCCGGGGGGGCACACTTCATCAACAAGGGTACTGGCATAATCGTACCCCACATCTTTAAAATTAAAAATTAAAAAAAATAGGTACTTCGTGTACTTTGTGATGGTGAAAACATGCTGAACAAGACAGTGATGATGGTTGCACAACTCTAGAAGTATACTGAAAACTACTTAACTGTATATTTTAAAAGGGTGAATTTCATGGTGTGTGAGTTATATTTCAATTTTTAAAAAATAGAATAAACAGAAAGGAAATGGGAGGAAGGTCTTTGTGTCTAGTAAATGAAATACTTTATTCTTGGGCACAACAAGGTCTGATTAATCAATCCTCTTTCCCCATAATGAGGTCATCTGCAATAAAAATTGAACCAGTAGTTCAGATCTCAGGTCAGTTAGAACTGAAAGTCAATTCCCCTATTAAAAATATTGTGCTTTCAGGGATGGTATAATTATTTTTATATAAAGTAGGCCATGAAAAATGCAAGATAGGCACTGAGACTTCTCTTGGGCCAGTTCAGAACCAGGAGGTGATGGAGCTCCCAGATAAAATTTGGAATCAAGATTTAAAACACCCTGTACCCCATGTCCTTTAATCATAGATTTGGAAGACAGAAGTACTCACAGAGATATCTTCAAGCCACCATAGCCTGAGAAAGGAAAGGAAAGATGAATTCAGGGGTCACCTGGGTAGATGGGCCTCTCAGAAACCACATGAATTCCCATGGTGTGTGGGAAACAGTTCAGTGCTTGTCCTGTAGCCCATGGTATCTTGGATCTGAGAAGGCCTCAGAACTCAGATAGAAGGTCACTTTCAGCAGGTGCAAAAGGAACTTGAAGGCTGGGACTAGATGGGAATGAAACATCCTGCCAGGCAGCAGCATGGAGGGGGTAATAATGACTAAAAACAAGATGAGAATAAGAACATTTCAGGACAGAGCAGCATAGGCAGATGCCAACTCAGGGCCTAGTATTCACCCAATATGTGTTTTAGCTGAAGCTTTCTGGAAGAAAGTTCTAAGGCAAAAACTTTTCTGGGAAATGTGATACCAGGGATCCAGGATGGGATACAGGGGAATGAAGCAGAGAAAAGGGCAGAGCGAAAATAACAATCTATTATTGACTCAGCCACTGCAAAGGCAAGAGACTGCTTAATCTCATGGAATGCTAGAGTCGCTATATGAAATGTACCATTCAGGGGAAGAAAGGAGGAAGTAATCATCGACTAACCCCCATGCCCCTTGGGTCAAAGTTTTACCCCATTGGGCAACTCCTCCTAATTTCCCTGCTGTACATGCACAGACTGAGTATTTTCTGAGATGTCCCATACTTCACTGAAAGATGCTGCTGTTGGGTTGTCCCCACAAAGCAAGTGCCAAGCTGGTCACCTCAGTGGTGGTTGAAGTAACAATAAGAACTTAAGGGATGCACAAAAGTTGTCAGATACACCTAAGTGAGCACATTAGATGTAGGTAGCATTCTGTAGAGAGGGCGAGAAGAATCCTAAATTAACTATGTGTTCATTCCAAATCAGCTGCTAAAATTTAGGTTACAAAATTGACCTTGAATGGACAAGATTATGTTTTCTTCTTTGGAACTGAGAAGATGTTCAAAATAGAGACTAAGTTGAGTTACACAAAAATCATTACACTACTTCAATATCTGACCTGTAAAATTAATATTGTATATAACTCTATTAAGTATTCACTAACTATATGCATTCAAGTAATATGTATTGAGTGCCTACTGAGAGCTGCCCCTGCAAAAGGTGTCATGGGGAATATAAAGATAAGTAAATCTTAGTCCCTATTCTCAAATTGCTCACAGTCTAGTGGGGAGTAAGACAGCTGAACACCAAAACCAGGCAGCAAGAGTTACTTATCTGAGTAACCATAACCAAGCCCTCCCCACTTCTGGACCTCAGACTCTCATCAATAAAATAAAAGATTGGACTCCCAAGTTGACCCCCAAGACCTCTACCTTCATTGACACTGTGTGTCTTTAAATATCACACAAAAATGGATAACTGCAATATAAAAGCTATATTGGTTAGCTGTAATCAGACTCCCCTCCCTCTTACAGGGAAAACTGTTCCAGAGAAAACAGGATGAGAATGTGTTAGTCATCATGCTCACTTATCTAAAACAAGGCCTAATTGGTATTAAAACCATTTCTAACCTCACGTAGATGGAAAAAAAGAAAGCTTGTATAATTAAATCCAACATTGTATACATAATACTGTCATAGGCAACCATGAAGTATCTTTAGTGGTTGAAAAAACATACAGTACAATGGGTTGCTAAACACATTATTTATTTACTGCTTGCCTGACTTGTCTTAACCATTGGTTACCCAAATTCACTTCTCTATTCATTTAAATGCTCCTATTTCTGGTCTCCAATTTTTGCTCCACTGTTTCATTCCCCAAATACTACCTACTCTAACCATTCTTTCATGACTCTTTTGGTTGAAGGATGGACTCAAACAGACCTGGCTAAAAATTCTGACTCCCCAACTTATTCTGTGCAACTTTAGGAAAGTTACCTAAACTCTTAAGTTTTCCTCTAGAAAGTGGAAGTAATAACATCTGTCTCAAAAAATTGTTGTATGATGTAAATTAGAATTCATATGGAAAATGCCTAATAAATAGTAGTTATTTAAAAATAGCAATAGTTTGAAACTGATTTGAAATTGACTAGGATTGGAGTCATACATTGGAAAAGTGGACCAAAGGAACCAAAGAGCCATACCTCTTGACAGTACTCTTCCAACCCAATAACTAGAAGGTAATCTCATCTTTTCCTTCTACTATGGTCAGAATAGATCATTACTATTATAAAATGTACAGGAATGGGCTAGAAACAAAAGATGTCTTCTTCACCTCTAGCTCAATGCTTTTCAGATGTTAATGTGCTAAAGAACATACACTTGTACCTCCTTAATCTAATTATCATCATCATCATCATCACCGCCGCCGCCACCACCATCACCACTACCACCACCACCTAGGGATTTTATTAAAATGAAAACTCAATGTTTTGCTTCATTTCCTCTCCCCCTACCTCAGGTACCTGGTCCACTATAAGGGTTGAGAGGGTCAGTTATAAGCCCAAATTTCACCTGCATGCAACTTACTTATGTAGTAAATCCCCACAACTAATATAAAATAAAATAGAAATGCATATTTAGTAGGTCTGAGGTAGGGCCTGACATTCTGCATTTCTAACAAGCTCCCACGTAATGCTGATACTACCAGCCCATGGCAATGGGGAAAAGTTAGTGTCCAATGGGGTGGGACTTTAACCCATCTTTCACATGCAAGATATGTGAAAGTAGATGAGTTGCTAAATGTCAAGGGATCAGTTTTGGCTGCCTCTTAACAAGTTCTTCATGAATGGCTTAATATTACTCTTAAGAATATGAGAGTAGTTTTCACTGCTTAAACAGTGACTCAATAAAAGTTTATTGGATAAATAGATGAAGCCATACTAACTTACATTACAAAAATCTAGATGCGCCCCTAATTTAAATGCATAATATAAAACCATTAAAAGGATCAGGAGGAAAGGTAGAAGAAAGCTTACTTTATAATCTCATAGTCATACTAAACATGACACAAAATTTAGAAGCTCTAACATAAATATTTAATACTTTGACTATACAAAGTTTTATATATAAAAATAGAGTTAACTAAGTAAAAATCTAATGGCAAACACATTTTAAAAGTCTTGACATAGATGATAGAGTTCAAACTCTCTTACTAATTACAGTATCCCTACAAATTAAAATAAAAAAACCTTATTAGAAAAATGGGTATTGGATATGAACACACAATTCATAGACTAGGAAGTAATAAATGTTTTTAAATGTGTGAAAAATAAATATTGAGCCTCACTCATTATTAAAGACAGGCAAATTAATAACTACTAAATGCCACTTTTCTTCAAAGATCAAAAAGCTTAATTATGCATTGTGTTGTCTAGAGTGTAGAAAAACAGTCTCTTAAGTTGTTGGTATAAATGCAAATTGGTAAAGCTTATATGGGAGAAATTTAACAATATCAATCAATATTAAAATGCTACCAACCACTTGACCCAGCAAGTCCACTGCTCAGAATTTTTTCCCGCAGATATAGTTACATGCATATACAAAGATTGTTCAAGGTTATTTAATAAACATTGTAACAGCAAAGACTCAAAATAACCTAAATATCCATCAGTAGAGAACTGGTTCAAAAAGCAGCCACAACAAAGACCTCATATAGCGATAGCTCTATATGCACAAAAATGGAATGATCGTTAAATATTTTTCATATATATATATATATATATATATACACACACACACAGACACACACATATATGTGAATGCATTGAATGCATTGCACTGCATACTAAAAATAATGGGGAAAATTCCAATAAGATTGTATAAGCAACTGGAAACTGCCATGTCACTGGTAACCAAATTTATTGTCACCATGTAACTATGATTCATAAAATTTTACTGAAATATCTTAGATAATAACAATTATTTTCAAGCAAATATTTAATAATATGAATTACTGGATCTGGGTAAAATTGCTGACATATACTCTTAACTCTTAATGGCTAATCAGACTAAATACTTTAAAATGTATCAGCCTTACTTCTACTAATATAGTTTGAATGAATGCCCTGAATTCTCTTATACAAGACAGAATTGATCCAGATTTAAGGTATATCTTCAGTTCTACCAATGAACGGATCTTTGTATTTCAGACTTTACAACAAAAAGTGTCTTTTGGCACATTCATCTCCCTCAAAAATATTGTTTCCTTAAATATCGGATAGAAAAATATACAGCAGCATGTCTACCTTTATACATTACAGAAAACACTATAGAACATTTAGAACTAACAAAAAATAGTTCTGTCCCATTTGTTCTTTTTAAAGTCTAGTGATTTTGTGGAATCACTGCATCATGGTGTAAATGATGTATGAAATGAAAAATGGATAGTTTCCTTTGCATGGAGAATATAGAGGCTGCTTTGTAATTTATTTCCTGACTGTACTATTCACTACAGTAAAGATAGTTTCTCACTCACAAGCTAAGTCAATGCAGTATTTGACATTCAGTTCTACTGAAGACCTGAGGGAATCTGAGGTTAGGGTCTTGGTAGAGGAAGCATAGAGATATCAATTCTTGTGACCAGGTCACTGGTTTAGTTGTCAGAAAGGCAACCTTCAGGGTAGAATGATCAGGAACTTAAATGTGCACAATGCCACACTAATTTTAGTATTTAGCAAATTAATGGAGATAGTAATAAAAAAGCTCAAAGAAGTGTCAGTGTTTTGTTATGAATGTATTAAAATATCACTTCAGTTTTAGATTTGGATTTGCCATTGGCTTGTAGACATGTGTATTCATATACTTTTTTATGGCAATGATGAAATCTCTGGGATGACTCAATTTCCAAAGGAATGTATTTCCCAATGCCCAAAGTCCTAGACTATCAAAGATTGTTGTGAAATATAGCAGATGTTTAATAAAATGCTAAACCCATGTAAGGAATGACAATAAAAAAGGAACAGAACCATGCTTCTTTCACTTAACTTTGTTTTCTCACAAAGTTTAGTGAAACAAGATGTCAAAACAAACTTACCAAGAAGCTATTGTGTAAGGTGTTTCTATGTATACTCACATAGAGTATTTTCAATTAATATAACTTACTTTTTGAATTTGCTACCTCTCAGACCAAGATGACATAGAATATATTTTTTCACGATAAATTACTTAGTGAGTGGAACCAATTGCCCCATGCAGATCCCAGAGCTTGAGGAAAAGCAGAATTTAACAAGGTAACTGTAGAAAAGATTACTGCATAACTGTTCAAAAATCACTTAAATTTAAAAAGATTTTATGCTTATGAAAAAAAGTACGTGTCAGCAGCTGACTGCTTGATTTCTTTAACAGAGGTTGAAGGATTAGGTAAACGCGTCTTGTGGTGAAAGAACCATTCAGGAGCTCAGGCAGAGGTGATGAGGAGGAGCAGAGAAGACAGAGAGAAGTGATGGGGGGAGAGTAACGACGAAAGGGATGTTGTGGGCTGAATGCAGACCAGCCGCCCCACATTTCCATCTCTTGATTAGGTCCTTTTGCTGAGGGAAAGAAATACAGGGTGGGCGGTTGGACCGTTGCCAAGGTCTCCCTTTTGAACTCAGTCTAAATTGATTCTGATGGTGGGAAGGCACAGGAAGAACTCCTGACTGCTGTAGCAGGAAAAAAGAGACTTCAAATAAACAAAGGACGTAGTCAGTTAGTGATGTGAAAAGACAGCTGTGGTTTTTGAGAGTCTTAAAACTCAGCAGCTCAGGAAAGGGGGTGCACAGGCAGAGGTGCAGGTCAAAGGAATGTTGGAAGGGTTCTGTTCAGGAGACAAGGCTTAAAAGGGAGATGTGCTATAAAAAAGGGACATTTTTTTGAAGTCCAGAGGTGGAAAAATATATGCAGTTTACGTAAATCTAGAAGTCATTCTTGATTCAAGCTTAATAGTATATAACCTTTATACTTTATTAACCAATGGTAAGTCTCGCTTTGACTTAGTAGTTTTCTTTCCATGATAGTTTATTTTCACAAAAAAGCCCTCCAAATAGTATCATCCATACAATTTCTAGGTACAAGATAATTATACCAAAATGAATACTTTCCTATGGACTAGAGATCACCAATTGACTAATCTGCTAATTGTATAACAGGACATATAAGAAAATTATCCGAAGAAAATTATAAAACTTTGCTGAAAAATATAAATGATCTGAGAGACAAACTGTATCTGAATGAAATGAGTGTCTACTAGCAAAATAACAATAATTCCTAAAATAATATTCATTTTTAAAATATTTCTAATACTAATACCAATAGAAAATATAGCATCAAAAATACTTGAAACTTTCCAACATTATTCTAAATTTTATGTAAAAGAAAACTTAAAGCAATTGTATGACATATTTGAAAGATAAAACCAAAAAAAAAAATTAATTTATCTTGCAAGATGTTAAAAATCTAGTATAAAGCTATAATAATTTAAATAGTGGGTTAATAACACAGAAATTTTAAAAAATGAAAAAAAATCAGATATCCCGAAATGAATCTGGAAACATGCATGTTAGCATATTATGAAGAAAACATATTATGAAGAAATTATTTCAAATAAAAGAGGGAGAGAGAGATTATTCAATAAATGGTACTATGAAAATTAGCTATTTAGAAATGAACAAATCTAACTTTTCATTCTTTCCTCATATCATGGGCCAAAGTAAAATCCAGATGGATTAAAGATTTAAGCTTTAAAAAACCTAAAACCATAAAAACATAGTATTCAGCTTTCTTGAAATGGAAAAAAAAGACTTCCTAAGCATATGAGCAATGAAAGAAATCACAAAGAAAAATACATAAATTTTATTACATAGAAACTTTAAAATTCAATATGAATAATTAGGAAAATGTCAGAAAAGAAATATGTTTTCTACAACTATTTTGTGTGTTGTTAACACAAAAGTGGTAACATTCTAAAAGTGAGAGATAACTCACATACATTGAAATTCCTTTATATTCCTCAAAATGCAACATATGAGAACATATTCAGCTTTGTTAGTACTTGGAACCGTAATCCAAATCAACTTAGAAATACATTTTCCCACCTATTAAATTTTCAAAATTATTATTATTATTATTATTATTATTATTATTATTATTATTATTGACTCAGGGTCTCACCCTGTTTCCCAGGCTAGAGTACAGTAACAAGATCAGGGTTCACCACAGCCTCAACCTCCCCGGCTCAGATGACCCTTCTGCTTCAGCCTCTCAAGCAGGAGGAACTACAGGTGTGTACTACCATGCTCAGCTATTTTTATTTTTTGAGAGAAAGATGAGGACTACATTACCTAGGATGGTCTCAAACTCCTGAGCTCAAGTAATCCTCTTGCCTCGACCTCCCAAAGTGCTGGGATTACAGGTGTGAGCGGCTCCACTCAACTAGCAAGTATTATTTTAATGTAATCCTCTATGGCTGTGGTACAACGTATGGTAATGACTAGCCACTTGAAATGTAGCTGGTTTGAACTGAGATGTGTTGTAAAGTGTAAAATATACACTGGAATTTGAAAACTTAGTAAAGATGAAAAATATCTCAATAATTTTATATTGATTACAAGTTAAAATAATATTTTAGACATATTGAGTAAAATAAAATATACCACATAAAATTAATTTATCTATTTCTTTTTACTTTTTAATGTGGTTACTGTAATTTAAAATTATAGATTGGGCTTATATTTCAAGTAGATCATCCTGCTATATGGTATTTAGGGACAAATAAATAGTTATTATTATACACTACTGGTGAGAGTACAAATAACTACAACATGTTTCTGGATAACATTTCAGTAATATGTATTGAAAGTACTTAACTTTTTAAAAGTACTGTACCGTTTGACCTAGTAATTCTATCTCTAGGGTTCTACCTTAAGGAAGAAATCAGAGACAAAACAATTATTAGACAGACAGATAAATATAAATAATTTGTATAAAACATACATAACTAATAATGAAAGATTAGAAAAAAAACATATGCTCAATAATAGGGAAATAATTATAGCATGTCCATTTATTAAATATATATGATACACAGTGAAAAATAACAAGATATAAAACTGCATTATTATTCCAAATGTGTGAAGAACATACACACAGAGAGTCAAAGGACTGAATAAAAATGCACTAACATATTAACAGTTCATTTCTGGGTTATAAAACTAACAATTATTTGTGTCATTTTATATGTTTATTTGTATTTGCAAAGTTTCGATAATAAGCATATATTCATTTTAACTAATACATTAAATTTTTTGAAAAAAGTTTTACCTTTCAATTTGTTCAAACTGACAGAAATCATAGCTAGGCAATAAGGAAACCATTAGCAATAAAACTCTTGAGCAGGGACCATGTGTTTATTTTGGAAATATCTCAGTTGTATTTACATGACAATACAAAAATAGTTTAGAAAATAATACAAAAACAGGGTGCGATTTCAACATAAAGGTATAACTAGCTTAACTAACCCTTTGTCTTGGTCTAGGCTTTTCTGCCTGCTACCTGTTGGTTCAGAAACTTAATAAGCAAAGGATGTCTCTCTTTGTCTCTGTATTTCTGTCTCTCTCTGTCTCTGCTTCTGTCTCTCCCTCTCTCTCTTTCTCTGTTTCTCTCTCTGTCTCTCTCTGTTTCTGTTTCAGTCTCGGTCTCTGTCTCTATGACTCCCTCTCTCTTTGTCTCTCTCCCTCTCTGTCTCTCCTTGTCTCTCTGTCTCTGTCTCTCTCTCTGTCTTTCTCCCCCACCCCTTTCTCTCTCTCAAAAAAGAAAATTAATAATAATAAGAAGAAGGAGGAGGAGGAGGAGGAGGAGGAGAAGGAGAAGCAGCAGCAGCAGCAAAGGAGATCATACCTAGAGCAGATGACTGATGGGTAAAACAGACACATAAGCTTTAAATGCTTTTCTACCTCATTGCTCAAGATAAAGTATTTAAAGTGCTCACGTATTGCATATTTTTTATTTGTATACATTTAAGGGGTACAAGTGCAGTTTTGCTACATGGATATATTGCATATTGGTGAAGTCTAGGTGTTTAATGTGTCTATCACCTAAATAGTACATATTGTACCCATTAAGTAATATCTCAACCCTCACCCCCTCCCACCTTCTCACCCTTCTGAGTCTCCATTGACTACTATTTCACACTTTATGTCCATGTGCATACGTTATTTAGCTCCCACTTATAAGTGAAAACATGCAGTGTTTTACTTTCCATTTCTGAGCTGTTTCACTTAGGAAAATGACTTGAACTTCTATTCCTGTTACTGTAAAATACATGATTTCTTTTTAAATGGATGAACGGTATTCCACTGCATGTATATGTTTGTGTGTGTGTGTGTGTGTGTGTGTGTGTGTGTGTGTGTGTGTATAAATATATGTATATATATTTATCACATTTTCATTATCCAGTCATCTGTTGTTAGGCACTTAGGTTTACTCCATGTTAGTGCTATTGTGAATAGTGCTGTGATAAACATGAATGCAGGTTTCTTTTTGATATAACAATTTATTTTCCTTTGGGTAGATACCCAGTAGTAGTACTGTAGGATCAAACAGTAGTTCCATTTTTAAGAAATATCCATAATGTTTTCTATAGATGTTGATTTCACTTACATCCCTACCAACAGTACATAAGTGTTTTCTTTTCTTTGCATCCTTGCCAACATCTGTTATATTTTGTCTTTTTAATAATAACCATTTTGAAGGATATAAAATGATATCTTGTGGCTTTCGTTTATATTTGTCTGATAATTAGTGATGTTGAATAGTTTTTCATATGCATGCTGGCCATTTGTAAGTCCTCTTAAAAAAATCCATTCTTGTCCTCTGTTCACTTTTCAGTGAGATTATTAGTTTTGTTGTTTTTGTTGCTATTCAGTTGCTTGAGTCCCTGGTAAATTCTGGATATCAGTTTACTGTCAGATGTATAGTTTGCAAACATTTTATCTCATTCTGCTAGTTGCCTATTCACTCTGTTGATTATTTCTTTTACTGTGCAGATGATTGCATTTTAATTAAGCCCCATTTGTTTATTTTTGTTTTCATTGGCTGTGCTTTTAAGGTCTTAGTCATGAGTTCTTTGCCTAGAACCAATGTCCAGAGAGTTCTTCCTAGGTTTTCTTCTAGCATTTTTATAGTTTCAGGTCTTAAATTTAAACCTTTGATTCATCTTGAGTTGATTTTTTTTGTATATTGTGAGAGATAAAGGTCCAATTTCACTCTTTTGTAACATTTATTGAAAAGGGCATTCTTTTCCCAGTGTATATTTTTGTCGACTTTGTCAAAGATAGGTGGTAAACATGTAGCCTTATTTCTAGGTTCTCTAATCTGTTACATTGATCTATGCATTTACTTTTACACCATTACCATGCTATGTTGGTTACTATAGTACTAGCATAATCTTGTTGTATAATTTGAGGTCAGGTAATATGACACCTTCAGCTTTGCTCTTTTTGCTTAGCATTGTTTGGGCTATTCAGGCTCTTTTTGGTTCCATATACGCTTTAGGATTTTTTTTCTAATTGTGTGAAAAATAACATTGGTATTTTGATAGAGATTGCATTGTATCTGTGGATTGCTTTGTAAATGTCCACACATTATTTAGCTGTATAAATAATCAGCCTCATTGTCTACTTATCTATTAATAATTAGCTTGCTTTTCATGCTTTCTGTTGCTAAAGAAAATAGAGGCATCTCTAAGCATGTGATTGATGGTCAAAGATTGATTTACCATAAGTAAGGACAAATATCCAGCTTTGTTCTAAGTCATCCGTGTTTGTTCAAACTCATCCTGAAGTCTGTTACCAAAAGAGATGTGTTACTTTTATGTAAGTGGACCTCAGAAAAAGGCTAAGACTTTGTGACTCCAAAATTTGAGTCAATAAAACAATGCAGAGTCATTCATCCAAGAAACCAAAAAGGTGGAGTAGAATTAACTAGCTGGATTTATCCACAACATTAAAAGTGAGAAAAGGTGGCCAGGCTCGGTGGCTCAGCCTGTAATCCCATGCTTTGGGAGGCCGAGGGGAGTGAATTGCCTGAGCCCGCGGGTTTGAGAATCGCCTGGGCAACTTGGCGAGACCTCATCTCTACAATAAATCAAAAAAATTAGCCGGGCATGGTAGTGCGCACCTGTAGGTCCAGCTACTTGGAAGGCTGAGGTGGAAGGATTGCCGGAGCCTAGTAGGTTGAGGCTGCGGTGGCCGGGAGTGTGCCACTGCACTCCAGTCTGGGAGACAGAGTGAGACTCCAACTCATAAAAAAAAAAAAAAAGTGAGAAAAGGCTTGGTTTACCATATAATATGTGGATCTTCCTTAGAAGGTATTTATGTTTTCCAAAGACAGGGTTTTACCCTGTTTCCCAGGCTGAAGTTCAGTGGCACAATCATACCTCACTGCAGTCTTAACCCTCTGGGCTCAAGTGATCCTCCTGCCTCAGCATGTGCCATCATACCCAGCTAATTTTTAAAAAAATTTTGTAGTGATGAGGTCTCACTATGTTGCCCTGGCTAAAAATATATTTTAAATTCCACAAGAGAAATATTTTAAATTCATAACTGCTGGAGATCATTGTAAATCTCACTAGTTACTATTTGACCCAGTATCTGTAACTATTGTTTGTCATCGAAATATTTCCATTTTAACATTCAAAATGAACATCATAAAATAATGATCTTACTATTGTGCATAGAGGAAAGCCACTTCACAAACTCCAGGTAGACTAATTCATTAATACTAAAAATCTTGATGAATATTTTTTTGCCTGAATTCTTCAGCTCTGATAATCATAATCTGATTATTTGTGAAAACAAGGGTTAGAGGGGCCAAGTTGAGGCAAAATCTTATTTCCCTCCCTAATTTCACACAGAAAAAAAGTGAGCTGTATCTAGAAAAGAGAAATTGATTGAACATCACTCCCTGACTCACAGTTCCCTCATCTCTTCAACTCTGACAATCTGTGATTTACACTCCTATTAGAAAACATTCTCAGAAAATTATAATCATACTACCCTGTATTTGTGTGTCAATAAATCACAGGTAACACCTATTACATAATCACATTCATAAATAAATATCACTTTTAATTAAAATATATCTTAACTGAAATTATTTATAACTGCCTCTCTCTCTTGTTGCCACTCTAATTAATCCTTAAAAACTCACTACAAAATTAACCTTTCTATATCTGATTGTATATCTTTTTAAAATTTTTATTATAAAGATGCGGGGAACAATTCAGGGTTAGATATACAAACGTTGATTATGCAGGTACCCTTGTTGATGAGTTATGTCCCTCCGTCCCCTAGCAGTTTCCCTCAACTGCCCATCCCACCCCCACTCCCCTGACAGTTTCCCACTACTGCCAATAGCTGTCTTATAGTATTATAATTGTTCAAGGTCCAACAACAAATAGGCAGAGACCCAAATTAAAAGCACAGTCCCATTCACAATAGCCACAAAAAAAAAAAAAAAACTGAAATGAAATACATCGGCATCTTCCTAATCAGAGAAGCGAAAGACCTTTACAATGGGAACTACAAAAAACTGCTTAAAGAAATCCAAGAAGACACAAACAAATAGAAAAGTATTCCATGCTCATGGATAGGAAGTATCAACATTGTTAAGATGTCCGGCCTACCAAAGGCAATCTACAGATTCAACACAATACCCATTAAGTTACCAACATCGTTCTTCTCAGACCTGGAAATGACAATACAGAAATGCATATGGAAACATAAATGACCACGGATGATTGTGTATCTTCATATTCACTTGACCTCACAAACAATTATTAATAAGTATTACACACACACACACACACACACACACACACACACACACACACACAAAGGGGGACCCAAAAAAGGAATTTATTTATAAAAACAATGCATTTATTCTTACATGTTTAAACTTTAGTCTCCTTCAAAGTACTCTCCGTTGGATGCAAGACACTTATTAAGATGCTTTTTCCACTGTTTAAAACAGTTTTTGAACTCGTCAATTTCGATGTCTTTTAGTGTTTCTGCCATTTTTTGTTTTACCTCTTCCACATCAGCAAAACCTTTCCTTTTGAGGATTTTCTTCATCTGGAGAACAAAAAAAAATTTTTGCTCTGGGTGAGATCGGGTGAATAAGGAGGTTGGAGCGCAGGGGTCATGCTGTTTTGGTCAAAAACTGCTGAACACTCATTGTGATGTGTGAAGGTGTGTTGTTATGGTGGAATAACCAGTAACCTGTTTGCCACAACTTGCTACATTTCTTCCACAAGTCATGATGTAACCTTCTCAAAACTTACAGATAAAAACTTTGGTTTATCATTTGGTTGACCTAAGGGGAACTTGTAGTATATATTGTACATATTGTGTTTCTTAATAAGGCGGGAGATATATATATATATTATATATATATATATATATAATATATAATATATATATATATATTATATATCCCAATACTGAATAGAGAATGCACACATCATATAATTCAAGTGAGACTTCACCTAATACAGAGCAGTCCTCTCAGATTGGACAAGATTCCCTTTATAGGAAAATCAATGTTCCCTGTCTATTGAAAAATTAACCTCATGAGTTTATATAAAGAAATCATTAACCCATTGATATCAACCACAGGCTGTTTCATCAAGGTAAAATTTTGATATTCAAATATCTTATGTCTTATTTCCATTAAAACACTTACTTTCACATTTTGCCAAAATTGGCTCAAACCAGGACTTTGTTTTTCAACCCATAAAATGAGTGACCAAATACTAATTGATTCTGTAAGCAAATAGTCCTGTTTTATACACATTAGTTTATCACTGGCTCTTTTTTTTTGTAATAGATTAATTTTACCAGATGGCTAATACTTTTACCATTCTTCTTTTAAATAGTTCTAAAGTGCAATTTTCAAAAATACTATGTTTATATAATTCATTTTCTGCTACTATTATTATAGTTAACAATGGGAAAACGTTTTATTTTGCAAAGGAAATTTAAAATATCTTGTGAACTAACACTATCATATAATTCAAATTATTTTAAAATAGACTGCATGGTATAGTGACAGAAGTAAAAAATATATAATCTATCAGACCAGTGTTCTCAGTTCAGCTTCACCACATAAATTCTGCCTGATGCAACTCAGACTAGGCTTTCCCTGTCTTTCAAATAAGGATTATAAAATCTACTTGGAAGATGCTAAAAGGATCAAATGACTAGTAACATCAAAGAGATACTTAGGACTATAGCTTTCTCAAAAGGAAAAGTAAAAAAATTATCCCTCTCTACCACTGAGGACAACTAAAACATAGTAAAAATACTAAAAACATCTTTTAAAGACATTAAAGTGCTAATAATACAATGAGAAATTTCTAGCAGCCAGAATCTTGGGAAGGAAAATATCCTGAAGAAGAACTCAAAGCTATATTGACTCTAAGGGTCTACACTGATCCAAAGGAAAAAAGCTGAGGTACTGAGCTGCACTTTTTGTAACTTTGCAGTCGGATAAAACCAAAGTAAAAACCCAGGACTTACCAAATCAAGGGCACTGTTAGACCCTCCCTCTTTTAGGTTAAGAATCCAAAGGACCTAACTTTCCAGGTTAAGATAAAACAAAAACAAACAATCCCTCACACTGAATTGCAGCCAAGTTTTGAAACATTTGGGATGTCCAGGGAAATTTAATCTCAAGAACAGCAATAGAATATGTAGTTTTCAAACCAGTTGAGGAGGGGAAAAAACGGAATAAAAAAAATCAGTCTGACTGAAATCAAGAAAGAAGATGAAAAAAACAAGAAACAAAATATAAACTAGGTAAGACAAATAAGCAGCTCAAAATAAGATGATGAATTTAACCTAAATATATCAGTAATAATAATCAATGTGATGAATGAACTACTTCAATTAAAATAAAAGGATTGTGACTGTAAGAAAAAAAGAAAAAAAAAACACCAGCATTGGCTGTTTATGAGAAACAAATCTAAAGTATACTGACACCTAAAGGCGTAAAGGTAAAGGATAGATGAATATATCATGCAAACACTAACAGAAGGCTGGTATACTTACATTAATATCAGACAGATTTTACTTTAAGGCAAAATTATTAACAAAGATAAAGGAGATCACTGTGTGTGTGTGTGTGTGTGTGTGTGTGTGTGTGTGTGTGTGTGTGTGTGTGTGTGTGTCAGAGTTTCACTCTGTCGCCCATACTGGAGTGCAGTGGCTGCTCCCGGCCACCACATCCGTGACCTGCTGGGCTCCGGCGATCCTTCCGCCTCAGCCTTCCGAGTAGCTGGAACTGCAGGCGTGTGCTACCACGCCCGGCTAAATTTTTTTTTTTATTTATTGTGGAGATGAAGTCTCGCCAAGTTGCCCAGGCGGGTCTCGAACCTGCGGGCTCAGGCAATCCACTCACCTCAGCCTCCCAAGGCGCGGGATTACAGGCTGAGTCACCGAGCCCGGTTGACAAAAGTTTTAAATAATTAATAAGCTTGAACAATTCTGAATTTGTACATAAATAATAACAAAAACTAAAAATACATTAATCAAACTTTAACGGAGCTACAAGTAAAACCAGACAGATATACAATTCTGCTGGAAGACTAACATATAATTCTCAGCAACTAATAAAATGATGAACAAGTAGGAATACAGAAACATATTAACAACATCATAACCACATGCAACTTAGTGGAAATATTTAGATCACTGTAGAAAACAACAGAAAGATAAACACTCACCTAAAGAAAAATATAGAATATTTGCCAAAAATATTAAAAATACAGTGGGCCATAAAGCATATCTCAGCAAATTTTAGAGCACTGAAATCTTAGTGTATTTATCTGATCACAGAATAATTTAAAGAGAAATAAATTACTTTTAACTAAAGCATTCCTACATGTTTAAAAAATTAAAAATTATCTCCCAAGAAATTTAAAAATATTTTGAACTAAATTGTAACTAATACATACCAAGGCCCATGGTATGTAGTTAAAGAAATACTTAGAGAAAAAATACGGCTTGAAGAACATAGATAAGAGAAAAATCTAAAAGTAAATAAATTTAAAAATCTGGAGGAGTAAAATAAATTCTGCAAAATAGTAAATGTTAGGAAATACTAATAAAATAGAAAAAAACATAAAAATCCAATCAGAACCCAAACATTGGTTCTTAAAAAAATAAACAAAATGTATGCTATGTGGAGAATGATTAAAATATAAAGCATACTATTAAGTGTAAGAAATAAAAAGAAAACATCACTAGAAATATAACAATAAGACGTTTTGGGTTTTTTTTGAGCTGGAGTCTCACTCTGTCACCCAGACTGGAGGGCAGTGGCCGCGCCCGGCCACCGCAGCCTCGACCTGCTGGGCTCCGGCGATCCTTCCGCCTCAGCCTTCCGAGTAGCCAGAATTACAGGCATGCGCTACCACGCCCAGCTGATTTTTTGATTTATTGTAGAGATGAGGTCTCACCAAGTTGCCCAGGCGGGTCTATGCTATTAATAATAACTTTATTATATATCTAAAATATAAAGTGGGTAATCTCAAAAAATTCATCTTACCAAAATGTTGTCAAGAAAAAATAGAATATAAAAACAATCCTATAACTACTACATACATGTGTAGGCACACAATAAAAATTAAAAGAGAAGAGATCAACTTCATAGTTATTTATCAAGTTCTGTTAATCACTTGAAGAAGAAAAATTTAAATCTTAGACAACTGTTCCAGAAAATTTAAAGAAGTTACACATCTCAACTTGTTTTATAAGGTTAATATAAAATTTGATATCTAAATCTGAAGAAATCACTTGTAAAATAAAAAATTATAAACCAATGTTACTAATGATTACAGATAGAAAGTCCTAAACAATATAGTATGAAACCAAATCCAAAAAAATTAAAAGGATAATATATTATGTTCAGGTCAGATTTAATCTCAGAAGTTTAAAGTAAGTAGAACATTAAATTGTCAAAAATGTACTTTACTATGTAATAGGTCAGAGAAGAAAAATCTTATCATGTCAATAGATACAGAAAAGCACTTGATAAATTTCAACATCGGGTCATTAAAAAGCAAATCTTAGAAAATCACAAATAGAAGGTGAATTCCTTATCATGATGATAGGTTTCTTCAAAATACCTATTAACTGGCATTGAATTTTTTGTTTGTTTGAATGCTGATCACAACCTTGGGTTTTTCATACTTTATTAAGAATTAGCTGACAACTAGCTAGTAACAAGACTGACTGCCAGCCATGTGAAAAGGAGTCTTTTAAAAATATTATTATTATAAAAATGCAGGGCACAATTCAGGGTTAGGTATACAAACACTGGTTATGCAGGTACCCTTGTTGATGAGGTGTGCCCCTCTCTCCCTGGCAGTTTCCCTCAACTGCCAATCCCACCTCTCTTCCCCTAACAGTTTCCCACTACTGCCAATCCCTTTCTTATAGTATCATAATTGTTCAAGTTCCACTTATGAGTGAGAACATATGGTCCCTCTGTTCTTTATTTCTGTGATAGATCACTGAGTATGATAAACTCTGAATCCATCCAAGTTGCTGCAAAGTCCATATGTTTGTCCTTTTTTATGGCTGCATAATATTCCATTGTATATATGTACCATGTTTTTTTATCCAGTCCAGCTTCGATGGGCAGCATGGTTGGTTCCAGGTTTTTTCTATTGTGACTGGAGCTGAAACAAATATATGTGTACAAGTATCTTTTTTGTAGAATGAGCTCCTCCGGGTATATTCCCAAAGGGGAATTGCTGGGTCATATGGAAGGTCAATTTCTAGTTCTTTCAGAAATCGCCACACTGTCTTCCAAAGAGGTTGCACTGATTTGCATTCCCACCAGCAATGTAGAAGCATTCCTTTTTCTCTGCATCCTTACCAGCATCTGTTGTTGTTTATTATATTAATGATGGCCATTCTTACTGGGATTAGGTGGTATCTAAATGTGGTTTTGATTTGTATTTCTCTGATGGCAAGTGACACTGAGCACTTTTTCATGTGTCCGTTGGCTGCCCGTATGTCTTTTGAGAAGTGTCTATTCATGTCTTTTGCCCGCATTTAAATGGGACTGTTTGTTTTTTTCCTTTCGGCACGTTTGAGTTCCTTGTAGATCCTAGAGGTTAGGCCTTTGTCAGATATACAGTTGGCAAATATTTTTTCCATTCTGTGGGCTGTCTCCCTGCTCTCTTGATGGTCTCTTTTGCTTTGCAGTTTGATGAGGTCCCGCTTGTCTATCTTATCTCTTAAGGGTATAGACATTTAGGGTTCTGATCAAGAATTGGTTGCCAGGTCCAATTTCCAAAAGGGTGTCTCCTGAGTTTTCTAAGATTCTTACAATTTGAGATTTTACATTTGGGTATTTAATCCATTTAGAGTTGATTTTTATGTATGATGATAGGTAGGTGTCCTGTTTGAATCTTCTACATGTGGTCAGCCAGTTTTTCCAGCACCATTTACTGAATAGGTTCTCTTCTACCAAGTGGTTATTGTTGGAGGCTTTGTCAAAGTTGAGTTGGTTGGGAAATTGAGGCTTTGCTTCCAGAATCTCTAACCTGTTCTATTGGCATATATGCCTATTCTTGTAGCATATAGGCTGTTTTGATTGCTGTAGTCTTACAGTAAAGTTTGAAGTCTGGAAGTGTGCTACCTCTTGCTTTGTTTATTTTGCTAAGGATTGTTTTGGCTATTCATGGTCATTTATGTTTCCGTATGAATGTCTGTATTATCATTTCCAGGTCTGAGAAGAACGATGTTGGCAACTTAATGGGTATTGCGTTGAATCTGTAGATTGCCTTTGGTAGGATGGACAGCTTAACAATGTTGATTCTTCCTATCCGTGAGCATGGAATACTTTTCCATTTGTTTGTGTCTTCTTGAATTTCTTTGAGCAGTATTTTGTAGTTCTCATTGTAAAGGTCTTTCACTTCTCTGGTTAGGAAGGTGCCGAGTATTTCGTCTGTATGTGTGTGGGTGGCTATTGTGAATGGGATTGTGCTTTTTTTGTTTTTTTTTGAGCTGGAGTCTCACTCTGTCACCCAGACTTGAGTGCAGTGGCCGCTCCCGGCCATCACAGCCTCAACTTGCTGGGCTCCGGCAATCCTTCCACCTCAGCCTTCGAAGTAGCTGGGACTACAGGCGTGCGCTACCATGCCCGGCTAATTTTTTGATTTATTGTAGAGATGAGGTCTTGCCAAGTTGCCCTGGCAGGTCTCAAATCCACGGGATCAGGCAATCCACTCACCTCAACCACCCGAAGCGCGGGATTACAGGCTGAGCCACCGAGCCCGGCAGGATTGTGCTTTTAATTTGGGTCTCTGCCTGCTTGTTGTTGGTGTACAGGAATGCAACTGTCTTTTGCAAGTTTATGTTATACCCTGAGACATTGCCAAACAAGTCCTTTATCAGTACAAGCACATTTTAGGCAGATTCTATTGGGTTTTCTTTTTTTTTTAATGTCTTATTTCCAGTTTATGTGTACAAATAATTTAAAATTTACAAATGTAACAAGGATGGTTTTTCAGCTATGAGGTTTATTAAGTTTATTCCTTTGTGTTGAACTGGAAAATACTTAAAATGGAAACAGAACTCAGTTTTGCTACAGCTGGTTGGAAATGGGTTTTATATAGTTTGGAATTACCATGAAAATTTGGATGAAATATGGTGGTTTATTATTCAACAAATAATTATTGTGTATACAAATTAAAATTTTATTTTTTATTTTTATTTTAAAAAAAATTTTATTATAAAGATATGGGGTACAATTCAGAGTTAGGTATACAAACATTGATCATGCAGGTACCCCTGTTGATGAGGTATGTCCCTCCCTCCCCTAGCAGTTTCCCTCAACTGCCAATCCCACACCCCCCTGACAGTTCCCCATTACTGCCAATCACTTTCTTATAGCATTATAATTTATTCAATGTCCTCTTATGAGTGAGAACATATGGTACTCTGTTCTTTGGTTCTGTGATAAATTATTGAGTATGATCAACTCCAAATCCATCCAGGTTGCTGCAAAGTCAATTTATTTGTCCTTCTTTTTGGCTGCATAATATTCCATTGAGTATATGTACCACATTTTTTTATCCAGTCCAGCTTTGATAGGCAACATGGTTGGTTCCATGTTTTTCCTATTGTGAACAGAGCTGCAACAAACATACGTGTACAGGTATCTTCTTTGTAGAATAATTTGAGTTCCTCCGGGTATATTCCCAATAGGGGAATTGCTGGGTCATATGGAAGGTCAATTTCTAGTTCTTTCAGAAATCAGCACACTGTTTTCCCGAGAGGTTGGACAAGTTTGCATTCCCACCAGCAGTGTAGAAGCGTTCCTTTTTCTCCACATCCTCGCCAGCATCTCTTGTTGTTTATTAATGATGACCATTCTTATAGGGGTTAGGTGGTATCTCAATGTGGTTTTGATTTGCATTTCTCTGATGATGAGTGAGGCTGAGCTCTTTTTCATGTGTCTGTTGGTTGCCTGTTTGTCTTCTTTTGAGAAGTGTCTATTCATGTCTTTTGCCCACTTTTTAAAGGGACTGTTTACTGTTTTCTCTTCAGTGCATTTGAGTTCCTTGTAGATCCTAGATGTTAAGCTTTTGTCAGATATACAGTTGACAAATATTTTTTCCCATTCTGTGGGCTGTCTCCCTGCTCTCTTGATGGCTTCTTTTGCTTTGCAGAAGTTCATTAATTTGATGAGGTCCCACTTATCTATCTTATTTCTTAAGGTATTGGCCTTTAGTGTTCTGACTCGGTATAGTATCATATCATCAGCAAAGAAGGATAACTTGACTTCCTCTTTTCCTGTTTGGATACCCCTGATTTCCTTCTCTTGACTAACTTCCCTAGCTAGGACTTCTAACAAGAGGGGCGAGAGTGGGCAGCCTTGTCTTGTTCCAGTTTTCTGGGGAAATGTTTCCAGTTTCTGTCCATTTAGCAATATGTTAGCTGTAGTTTTATCGTAAATGGCACTTATTATTTTGATATATGTTCCTTCTATACCTAGGTGTTTGAGGGTTTTTATCAAGAAGGGATGCTGGATTTTATCAAAAGCTTTTTCTGCATCTAATGAAATAATCATGTGGTTCTTATTTTTACATCTGTTGATGTATTTAATTACATTTATGGTCTTGCAAATGCTGAGCAAGCCCTGTATCCTGGGGATGAAGGCTACTTGGTCATGGTGGATGAATTCTGAGATGTGTTTTTGGATCCAATTTGCTAGAATCTTGTTGAGGATTTTTTGCATCAATGTTCATAAGGGATATTGGCCTGTAGCTCTCTTTTTTGTTGGGTCTAACCCTATTGTGTTCCAAGAACAGGGCACACTGCAAAGGATCACCCTGCATTCACATAAAATCCTCATGACACTGTCCACCTTTCCTCAGGACCACCTTTTTAGTTTCTTCTGTAAAACTCCAGGTTTTCTCCCATACTTTGAGATGAAACTCTACCCTTTTAAATCGGAAACAAGGAGGATACCCACTATCATTAACTGCTATTTGACATTGTTCTGGCCAACCCAGTAGGATAAGAAAAAGTTATTAAAAGTGTAGGATAAGGAAGAAATACAGCTGTCATTAGTCATAGATGATAGGATTTTCAAATAAGAAACTCATAAAAATCTACAGTGAAATAATTATAATAAGATTAAAAATATATTTATTAATAAGCAAACATACTTAATAAGAATTAATTTAACAAGTTTCTTGGATAAAATATCAATAGAGCAAGGTACAGTGGCTCAAGCCTGTAATCCCAGCACTTTGGGAGGCCAAGATGAGAGGATTGCCTGAGCCCACAGGTTCGAGAACAGCCCCAGCAACTCAGCAAGACCTCATGTCTACAATAAAAAAAATTTTTTAAATTAGCCAGGTATGATAGTGCTTGCCTGTAGTTCTGGCTACTTGGAAGGCTGAGGTGGAAAGATCGCCAGAGCCCAGCAGGTCGACATTGGGGTGGCCATGAGCATGCCACTGCACTCTAGCCTGGGTGACAGAGTGAGACTCCAACTCAAAAAAAAAAAAACCCAATATAATAGAAATAAGTGTATTTCTCTACATAAGTAATAACAATTTATATATATATATATAGTTATTACTTATGTATATATTTTAGAAATACTAAATATATATATTTTAGAAATAACCACCATGTACAATAACATAAAAATATCAGGCACCTAGAAATACATCTGACAAAAACTGAACAAGACTTTTAATGGGGAGGATTATAAAAGTTATTTAGAAAATATAAATAAAAAGATACGCTATAGTCAAAGGTTTGAATACTCAATATTGTTTAAAATGTCATTTCTCTTCAGAAAACCTGGAGACTTTATACAATTAAAATCAGTCACAATAGGAGAATCCCCAATGCCAACCAAAGTGGAATAAGCCCCTTACAGCCCATCTCTCCTACCGATTACAACTAAAATCTCTGGACCAAATATCATAACAACTGCCTGAGAATTCTGAAAAGTATATAATAAGAGATAAATTGAGGAGGTGGTTTGAAACTTACAAAAGTAATTGATACAGGAATTATTCTTTTTTATTTTTAATGATGTGCAAAAGTCTCCTCACACTGATAAACGATTTTGGTAAAATCTTGGGTTAAGAAAATCAATGCACAAAGAAAATGGCATTTCTATACACCAGCAACAAGAAGGTGGAAAAACAAATAAAAAACACAATATCATTCACAATAGCCACACACACACACACACACACACACACACACACACACACACACACTGAAATATCTTCACATCCACCTAATCAGAGAAGTCAAAGACCTTTATAAAGAGAACTACAAAAACATCTCATGCTCGTGGACTGGAAGAATTAATATTATCAAGATGTCCACACTACCCAAGGCAATCTACAGATTCACTGCAATACCCATCAAATTACCAACATCATTTTTTACAGACCTGGAAATGACAATACAGAAATTCATATAGAAACAAAAAAAGAGCAGAAATAACCCCCTCCCTTCAAAAAAACAAACAAACAAATCAGCAAAAGGAACATAGTAGGAGGTATCATATTTCCAGATTGTAAATTTTATTGCAAGTCTACAGTAACCAGGATGGCATGGTATTTATACAGGTATAGGCACATAGAAAATAGAACAGGACAGAAATTCTGGAATAAAAACACAATCTTTTAACAAACTCATCTTCACCAAAGCTATCAATAACAATCACTGGAGAAAGGAGACCATATTTTGCAAATGGCAATGAAAATTAGCTAGCCACATGCAAAAGAATGAAACTGGACCCTTACCTATCACCATATATAAAAATCAACTCAAAATGGATCAAAAACCTAAACAATAGAGAAATGGAGTATTATGCAGCCACAAAGAAGAACAAAATTATGACCTTTGCAGCAACTTGAATGCAGTTGGAGACTCTCATGCTAAGTAAACTATTACAGAAACAAAGAACTGAATACCACATGTTCTTACTCATAAGTGGGCCCTGAACATCAATCACATTAGCACAAGAGTGGGATCGGCAGTCTCTGGACACTGCTAAGGGAGGGAAAGTTGGAGGAGGGCAGGTGGCAGGTGACAACATGAAGAGTACTTTGTCCACTATCAGGAAGAGTGAGAGCCACCTAGAGGTCTAAACTTCAGCTACATGCAGCCTACTTATGTTGTAAAGCCTCACTTATACCCCACAGCTCTATAATAAATACATAAATTACATAAAACATGAGAAAAGACTGAACAGACCCTTTACCAAAGAAGATATACATATAGCAAATAAACATGTAAGAAGATCCTCAATTTCATTTATCATTAAGGAACTGCAAGTTAAAACCTCAACAAGATACTACTACACATATATTAGAATGGCTATTTTAAAAAAAAAAAAAAAAGACAATAGCAAATGTTGGTGAAAATGCAGAGCAACTAGAACTTTGCTATATTTCTAGTGAGAATACAAAATTGTACATTTATTTTTTTTTAATGTTGGGAAGTTTCTCACAAAGTTAATGGTACAATTAAAATATGACTCAGTAACTCCACTCCTGAGGAATGAAAATTTATGTGCACACAAAATTTTGTAAAGTCAAAGTTTATACCAACATTATTCGTAATCTGCAAATACTAGAACCTCATAAATTCCCTTCAATGTATGAATGGATAAACACATTGTGGTAAATCCATATAATTTTATGCTACTCAAATAAAATGGAATGAATTATTGATACATACAACACTTGGAAGACTCTCCAAAGCATTATGCTAAATGAAAGAAGTCAGATTCAAAAGCCATATCAAGGGTTGCCAGAGATTAGGAGTGTGGGAAATATTTGACAACAAACAGGCAAAATGCTTCAGAAAAACCATGACATAATAATCTCAGATTTTCTGAAGGCTAGGTGTTTTAATTGCCTTTTCTTCAATTCATGGATGAGGGAGTGAATCACCATATCAGGAGTATGGAGATGACCGAACACATAATGCCAGACACTGCGCAGATGAGATCAACAGCAATTTATTAATCTCATATTATCCTGCACAGTGGAAGAGGATACCTTGCACCAAGCAGGGCCACACAGGGGTTGCACTTGGGAACAGAAGGATCATGCATTGACTGTGGGAAGCAAGGTTTATAGTATCAAGAAGGTAGAATGCCTCTGGTTCCTGTGGGAATATGTGATTGGCCTGTTTGCCAGCTGCAGATGGGCAAAGAAGGGAAACTCATTACTCGGGAAGAAACGGAGAATGCACTTGATTCCAGTGGTAAGGGGGATTGTTTGACACTGCTAATGGAGGAGGTCAGGTGACACGTGACAACATGAAGAGTACTTGGTCCACTACCAGTACTTATCTGCAGAAGCAGAGTTAGGAGGAGAACTTGCGGTTAGGCCATTTGAAGCCCTCCTGATTTTACCAGACACCAAGGCAGCATATTACTCTAGTCCTTTGTTTTAAGCATTATACAGCAGTAGGTTGACAAGACGTATTAACAGTCTTGAAACCATATGTAAACTTTTACTTTCTAGCTCCTCTTATAAAAGTTTATTCTTATAAAAAGTAATGAGATATTTGCATAATATAGGACTGCTTTCAACAGAGAAAAAAATCAAGGGAATGTAAATGTCTATCATTGGGGAAAGAGTTAAATGTTTGTACACTCAAATAATTGAATATTTTTCAGTCATTAGTTTATAATACAGAAGAAATACAATCATATGATGCAAAATAATCTCTAGCTTTTAAACAGTTTTGAACAGGTTTTAAAGTATACCATATATAATTATAGGCACTGTATATTTACATAGAAAGAAAACTGAAAGAATAGTATAAAATGTTGCCAGTGATCCTCTCTCTATGGTGAGGTTGTAGATGATTTTTATCTTTTTTCTTTTGCTTGCGTATAGTTTCCAAAAATTTCTGCAATAAGCATATGGTTTCTTTTGTAATAACAAAAGACATTCACTCATTCCCCAATTGCTTATTTGACTTAACACAAAAGTAACCATAAATCCTATAGAGGTAAACAATTTGGGAGAAAAAAAAAGATATCATTAAAAATAAATGCTGATTGTTCACAGTAGCAAGAACATGGAACCAACCGTGCTGCCCATCAAAAGAAGACTGGATAAAATAAATGTGGTACATAGACACAATGGAATATTATGCAGCCATAAAGAAGAACAAAATCACGAACTTCACAGCAACCTGGATGGACTTAGAGTCAGTAATACTGAGTGATCTTTCACAGAAACAAAGAACTGATTATCACATGTTCTCCCTCATAAGCAGACCTTGAACAATTATCATAATACTATAAGAAAAGGTTGGGCAGTAGCGGGAGACTGCTGGGGTGGGTGGGGAAGCGGGATTGGCAGTAGTGGGAATCTGCCTGGGGAAGGGGGGGCACACCTCATCAACAAGGGTACCAGCATAATGAACATTTGTATATCTAACCCTGAATTGTACTCCATATCTTTAAAATTTTTTTAAAAAATGCTGAAATCCCACTACTAGGTATCTTGCCAAAAGAAAATAAATCATATGCAAAAGATACCTGTACTCATATATTCATTGCAGCACTATTAACAATAGCAAAATCATGGAACCAATCTAACTGTCCACCAGTAATTGACTGGAAAAAGAAAATGTGATACACACACCTTGGAATACTATGCAGCCAGAAACAAGAATGAAATTGTGTCTTTTATAGCAACATGGAGCAACCTGGAGACCATCATTCTAAGCAAACTTACTCAGAAGCAGAAAACTCAATGCCAAAAATTCTCATTTATATGTGGGAGCTAAATGGCCACAAATATGAAAATAATAGATATTGGGGATGCTAAAAGAGGAGTGGGGAGGGGGGTTAGGGTTCAGAAGTTACCTACTGGGTATAATGCTTACTATTTGGGGACTGGGTCACCTGATACCCAATCCCCAACTATATATAATATGTCCACGTAACAAAACATGTACTTGCACCCCCTGAATCTAACATAAAACCGAGAGAGAGAGAGAGAGAGAGAGAGAGAGAGAGAGAGAGAGAGAGAGAGAAAGGATGCTGACCTGGCCATTCACTTTTGAAATGGGCCTGTGAAATATAAGCTATGTTGAGCTTAATAACTGTAAGGGTTCATTTTCGTCTAAAAAGATATATTCTGGCCTTATTTGTCACCCATTATATATTTAAACAATGTTCTTTCTGTCAGAGAGAGGCAACATTGTTAGCTTTGAAAATGGAGGAAAGGGTCACAAGCCAAAAAATTACAGGCAGTTTCTTGAAACTGGAAAAGGAAAGGAAATATTATTTTAAAATCCACTCGAGGATTTAGAGGCTAAACCCTTTAAAAAGAATGTAGCACTGTGAATGCTTTAAATTTAGCCCAGTAAGACCCATTTTAGGTTTCTACCCTACAAAACTGTATTATAAACTGGTGTTGTTTAAGATACTAAGCTTGTGATAACTTGTTACAGCAACCATAGGAAACTGATTCAGTCAGTAAAGAGGTTTAACACTTTCCAACATCCTCCCTCCTCCAAACCTCTTTTTTCTTCCTAGGTGCCTCATTGTTTCATAATCTTATTTAAATGCTGATAACTCAGGGATACAAATAAGGGGATAGCAAATGTCAACGAGCCTGCTTTAATAGATATCCTCTGTGAAGACACAAGGACTAGGAAAACATATTTTTAATCTTTTGCTCACTTAAAATTAACCAGAAAAAATATTGTGACAGATGGTGTCCCTCATGCTGCCTTAGCATTTTGGCATGTTCCATTTAATATATCTCTTATGTTCTCAACTCAGAGCAGAAAATCCAATTACTGTGAGGGTATTGTAGTGTTTTTGACAACTTCACTTTGGTACTTTTTAATAGGAGAGGTAAAAAGACGTAGTGGACAGATACAGGTGAGAAACAGGGAGCTGAAAGACAATGTACTTTGAACAAATATAATGAATACTTCATGTCTAGGCTGTGAACCATTGCTGAGGAAAGAATGGAAAAAAGGGGTGGCATAGAATATGCTTTAGTTCTTATGCTTGCTTGGAACATAGTTCTCTAAAACTCATCCTGCAAGTTATAACAAGTAAGTGAATTCTGTGGCATGGTTAATATTCTTAGAAAATGACAAATATCCAATTGTCATTATTGCAGTTGCCTTTTCCAATGCCAGTCTTCAGAATAACCTGCTTTGGAAGTAAGACTGGTGCTATGGTATAAAAGTTTGTGTCCCCAAAATTCATTTATTGAAATTCTAACCTCAATATAATGTTATTTAGGAGATGTGGCCTTTGGGAGGTGATTAGATCTTGAGAGTGAGCCCTTCATGAAAGGGATTAGCTCCCTCATAAAGGACCTCAAAGAACTCTTTTGCTCCTTCCACCATGGAGGACATGGTGAAAAGACACCATATACGAACCAGGAACTAGGCTCCCACCAGACATCAAATCTCTCAGTGCCTTGACTCATTAATAATATTTAACAATAACTCTAACTTCCTAATTACAAAAACTTCACTTTGGAGTAAATCAATAAATAGGTCCTTAGCCAGTTTTTAAATCTTCACTTCTTAACAGAAAACATTTCCCAAACATGTTCAAATACTCTTAGATGTTCAGTGATGTCATCTGATAAAATTTTACACTCTTCAGTGGTTGTCTTTACTAAATAGTGCTTTAAAGTTTTAAAAGAACCAAATTTCAACACTGACACTTCATTTGCAGCTATAAATAAAGTAATTCTTCAACACGACATTGCTAAATTGAGACTGTTCTACTCATTAGAAGTTTCACAAAAATATAAAAGTTAGAGCAACCATTTTGTATTTGAAAAAATAATGGAGTTATTTGTCAAAAAAGAATGTTTATTACCCAATATGAACTACTCATATCCTTGACTCAGTACAGTCAATGAACTGCAGTAAAAAATAAACTCTGGAACTCACTGCCCATATCATTAGAAATAACTGACCACTGTCAAATAAAGTTAATGTCTTAAAGAAAATGACATATTATATGCCATCATTTTACATAGTTCTGAAATATGTTCATAACTTACTTGGACAGAGAAACACAATGAGAGAAAAGAGAGAAGGGGCTGGAAGAAGGAGGAAGAGCGTCAGACCACGATGAGAGTCCAATCCCTGTGAAGAAGGGTTAGGTAGGAAGAGTATCAGATTGTCCCACAGTGCTAGAAAAGTTCTAAACAGGTCAATGAGGATTCCTTCATGTAAAGCATCCCATCAGAGAAATCTTGAATCTTATAGAAATCGACCTGTCTTTGTACCCTGGCCATACTTAGTCATTGGCTAAGAAGCCAATGTGAAAGATGACATGGGAAACATGGTTTTGACATAAACTTGGCAATATATTTCTGAGCAAAATAACTAGAGTTGTCTGTTAATTTTTTCCCAGTTGCAGGAGATCTCAGAAGCACATTTTCATCACTGACAAGGTGGTAGCATACAAGGAAAGAGAGGTAATAAGTCAAGATCACATAGGTCCATGTAGGTCATTTTAGGGACATTGGCTTTTATTCTCGGTGAGATGGGACCATTGGATAGTTTCAAAAGTGGAGTTATGTGATTTGAATTACATATTAACAAGACTATTTTAATTGTTATGTTGAAATAGTTAAAGGGAATAAAGGGAAAAGGCTGGGAGGTGAGTCAAAGGCTATTTTATTAATTCAGGTAAGAGATGACAATGCCCTGATGTTCTAGTCTGCTTTATGTTACTATAACAGAATATCAAAGATTGGGTAATTTATAAAGAAGATAAATGTATTTAATTCACAATTCTGGAGGCTGGGAAGTCTAAGATAAACGGTCTAGCATCTGGGGATGGCCTTCTTGCTCAGTCATACATAATATGTTGAAAGATATCTCATGGGCAAGAATAGGCAAGAGGGGGATGAACTTGTTTCTCTAACAAACTCATTCTGACAATAAGAAATCCACTCCAAGATAATCCATTCATGAAGACAATGCCCTCATGACTTAATCACCTCTTGAAGGTCCCACCTCTCAACATATGCATTTGGGATTAAGTTTCCAACACATCAACTTTGGGGGACACATTAAAATTATGGCACTTGGACATTAGCAAAAGTGGTAGTAAGATGTAAGTGGTGTCTAGATATGTAATAAAAGTAAAGTCAATAGGAAGGCCTAGCCACAGCAATCAGGGAAGAAGAAAAGAAGGAGGAGGAGGAGGAGGAGGAGGAGGAGAATCCAAATTATAAAAGAAGAAACCAAACTATCTCTGTATGCCAACGATATGATCTTTTACCTAGAGAACCTCAAAGACTCCTCCAAAAGACTCCTGGATATGGTAAATGAATTTGTTGAAGTTTCAGGATACAAAATGAACATACAGAAGTCAGTAGCACCTATACACGAATAACAAGCAGGCTAAGAAACAAATCAAAAACTCAATTCCATTTGCAATAGCTGCCAAAAAGTTAAAATACCTAGAAATATATTTAACCAAGAAGGTGAAAGATCTCGACAAGGAGAACTACAAAACTCTCATGAAAGAAATTGCAGAAGATAAAAACAAATAGAGAAATAGCCCATGCTCCTGGACTGGAAGAATCAACATCATAAAATGAGCATATTACCCAAAGTAATCTACAGATGCAATGCAGTCCCTATCAGACCACTAATGTCATTTTCACAGAATTAGGAAAAAAATCCTAAAATTCATATGAAATCAAAAAAGAGCCAGAATAGTCAAAGCAATCCTAAACAAAAAGAACAAAACTGGAGACATCACATTACCTGACTTCAAATAAAACAGCATGGTACTGGTATAATAGCAGACACATTGACCAATGGAACAGAAGAGAAAATTGAGAAATAAACCCAAATGCTTACAACCAACTGATCTTTGATGAATTAAGACAAAAAATATACACTGGGGATAGGACACCCTAATTTAACAAATGGTACTGAGAAAATTGGATAGCTACATGGAGAAAGATGAAACTTGATCCCTCTCTCTCCTCATATATAAAAATTAACTCAAGATTTATTAAAGACTTAAATGCTAGACCCGAAACCATAAAAATACTAGAAGAAAACCTAGGAAAAACTGTTATGGACATTGGCCTACACAAAGAATTTATGACTGAAGCTCCAAAAGCAAATGCAACAAAGATAAAAATAAACAAGCAGGACTTAATTACACTAAAAAGCTTCTGCAATCAAAAGAAATGATCAACAGACCAAATAGGTAACCTACAGAATAGGAGATGATATTTGTACACTATACATCTGACAAAGGACTAATGTCCAGAATCTATGAAGAACTAAAACCAATCAGCAAGATAAAAGCAAATACTCCCATTAAAAAGTGGACGAACAACATGAAGTTCAGACAGCTCTCAAATGAAGATATACAAATGGCTAACAAACATATGAAAAAATGCTCAACATCACTCATCATCAGAAAAATTCAACTTAAAACCAAAATGAGATCCTGCGTTACACCAGTCAGGATGGCCATTATTAAAAAATTTTAAAAAGCAATAGATGCTGGCATGGGTGCAGAGGAAAGGGAACACTTATACACTGTTGGTGAGAGTGTAAATCAGTACAAACTCTGTGAAGAGTGGTACAATGATTATTCAAAGAACTAAAAGTAGATCTACCATTAGAGCCAGCAATCTCACTACTAGGTATATTCCCAAAGGAACAAAGGTCATTATATAGCAAAGACACCTGTGTCTGCATGTTCTTCACAGCACAATTCACAATTGCAAAGATGTGGAATCAACCTAAGTACCCATCAACCAATAAATCTCACACACACACACACACACACACACACACACACACACACACACACACCCCATGGAATACTACGCAGCCATAAAAAAGGGATGAGATTGTGTCCTTTGTAGCAACATGAATGGAACTGGAGACCATAATCCTAAGTAAACTGACTAAGAAACAAAAAATCAAACACTGCATGGTCTCACACTCATTTGTGGGAGCTAAATGGTCACAAAGTTGGAAATAACAGACACTAGGGACACCAACAATGCGGTAGGTAGGAAGGGGGTTAGAGTTCAGAAACTACCTAAGGGGCACAATGCTCATTATTTGGGGAATGGGCCACCTGAGACCCAGTCCCCACCACTACACAATATGCCCATGTAACAAATAAGGATGATACCTACTGAATCTAAAATTTTAAAAAAATAATAGAACCAACAGAATCTGCTAATGGATTAGATGTGGAGTGTGAGAAAGAGGAGTAAACATATATTCAAAGGGTTTTGACTTCAATAACTGGAAAAATTGAGTTTCCATTAACAGAGATGGAGAAGACTGTGAGAAGAGCAAATTTAAGGAGGGATTAGGAGGTTTTCTGTTTGAGCAGGTTAAATTGAAGATGTCCAAATAGAGATACCATGTTGGACATATGAGTCAGAGGAGAGGTCTAGGTTAGAGACAGGAATTTGAAAGTTATGATTGTATAGATGGGACTTGATGTTATGAAATTAGATGGAATCACCAAGGGAATTTAGACAAGAGAAGAGGACCAAAAACTGAACCGGGAGCACTCAGCATTATGAGGCTAGGAAAATCAAAAGGGACTATCAAGGGTGCTGAGAAGAGGCAACCAGTGAAGCTGTAGGAAATGTGGTAACAGCAGCCAAGACAAGAAGATGTTTCAAATGTGTCCAACTGTGTCAGGTACTGTTGCTAAATCAAATATGAGGTCTGAAAATTTCACAATACTGGTAATCTTGACAAGAGCAATTTCAGTGATGGTACAAGCTTGAGTAAATTGAATTTAAGAGAAAATGTGAGGAGAGGAACTGGAGACAGTACAGAAAACTTTTGAGGAGTTTTTTCCTTCAAATGGGAGCAAAGAACATACTATCAGCGGAAGGGTGACGTGGAGTCAAAAAAAGGGAGTCTTTTTCCCCCCATCTGTTATCAGTTAGGCTTATTTAAATGATTGCTTTACACCTGGAGTCAGAAAACTTTCTATAAAGCTCCAGGTACCAAATATATTCAACTGTGTGGGCCATATAGTCTGTGTCACAACTATTTAGCTCTGCCATTGCAGCGCAAAATCAGCCCTGGACAATATGGAAACAGATGAGCATGTCTGTATGCCAATAAAACTTCATGTACCAAAATAGGTGGCCAGATTTGGCCCGTGAGTTGAAGTATACCAACTCCTACTTTACACAATGTAGCTCCAGTAACTATTTACCACAGCCAATTTGCAAATATGTATTAAGTGCCTACAACATGGCAGGCAACTTTCTAATTGCAATGGATATAGTGGTGAATGAGAAAGATATCGGTTCTGCTTCCAAGAGCTCCCATTGTAGGTCTAGGCTTCCTAAAGCTCCTCCTTATTCCTCCTGCATTCAGTCCCCAGGACACCTCCCAATTTATTTATGTGGGCCCATCCTGAGGCTGCTTTTACCTTTGCTAGAAGTAGACTCAGAACTCCTTTTCCCACTCATGTTTTCTTTCCCTAAAAGAAGTAATTCTGTATTTTCACAAGGCAGGAACTTTTACATGACAACCTACAACATCCTTTGCATTTAACAAATTATGAAAATGTGGCATTTCTCTGCCTCTTCCAACCCCAGAGATTCTCGTTCACATTATATGAGTGCAGGCATCTGTCACTGTACAAATGTGACAGCCCAGTTCATCGTCTCTTCTGGCTGACCTGCCAAAGCATCTCATTTATCTCCTGTGGCAGCAGGTGCAGCCATTTTTATGAAATTCAGGTTTGTTGTGCTTCTGGAGCAGTCTTGCTGAACTGACACGGTCTCTGGAAGGTCCTTCTATGCAGACAGGGAGTAGAAAGGTGAGTCTCTCCTTAGTATCCATTGAAATAGGACATTGCAGGTTTCAGTACCGGTTATCACTGAGCATTTCAGTGATATTTCCCCATGTTCCATAATCCCCATGAGCTTCCAGTTATAACTCCTGATACCAAGTATATCATCTGAAAACAGCTGAGGTCTATATAAGGTCAAGGGCAGAACCCATAATATGGCTATAAGCTACAAGTGTTAGGAAAATGATTCTAATCTTCCAAAAAACAAAAAGGAGGAGGAAAAAAAGTAGGAGATAGAGAAGGAAGCTGTCATACAATGGGAAGAACTTTGAGGTTGAATCTTAGCTCTTATCTCCATATGACAATGGGTAAGTGCCCTTAACATTTGATTCTCCATGTCTTCAATTGTCCAAATGAAGATAGTGCTACCTCTATTAAATAAGGTAATTTTTGAAAATTGCCAGGCTCGTATAAATATGTTTAGTAGATTGTGTTCTGTATCTGAAAAGCAATCAAGGAGTCTGCTGTGTTAACTGATTCCTGTCACAGCTGCCTGCTGAATGAAGAAGTCACTACTACAGCTGTTGACTCTAGAACCATGCTGGTATTACTAGAATTCTCACCAGCCAAAGTGGATGTCTCACATGCTGCCTCTTTCCTCTTTACCTCAGTTCCAAGTTTAAGTCTCATGTGAGTATATCTGATTGGCAGAATCTAAATCACATTCAGATTATCAACTGCAAGAGAGGTTCTGGCCTCTAAAGTACAGGGAAATGTTCTCCAGAGAGTCTAGAATGGCTGGTAAATTCACCAATCCAGTTTTCTGTGCACTTTATGATTGGTCCAATGTCAAATCATAACCCTTTAAAAGCTGAACAAGAAGTGGAAAGATGCAGCAGACGAGGAATGTAGAGAGATTTCAAGCCTGAGAAAGTCTCTACCCATTGTTGTCTGAGAGATGGAGGGAGTCACATGGAAATCATAAGAAGAAACTGAATTCTGCCAACAACCTGAATAAGCTGAGAGGCTGATTCTCCCTAGCTGAGAGCCTCAAGATGGTCAAGTGGGCTCAGGCCAGCCACCACTTTGACTAGGCCTGTGCTACCCTGAGCAGGATACTTAGTTGAGACTGCCTAGACTTCTGATAGAATAGTGATCATAAAACATGAATATTGCTTTAAGCTGCTAAATTTGCAGTTGGTTGTGGCAACAATTGAAAACTGATACATTCTCCATCCCATTACTGAACTCAACTCCTTAGGCTCATGTTCTACCCCTCTTCTCATCCCATACAATAAATTTACCGTCAAGTATTTTTCATGCTTTCTGGAGAGTAGGTCTCACATCCAGCCTTTCCTATACTCCTTTTTATTGACCTGACTCAAATCTCTTTCTCTTGGACTACTGTAACAGATTCTTTTTTTTTTCTCGTTAACCTACAGAAATGTTCTGTACTGATTCTTTTTTTTTATAATCAATATTTTTTATTATGATATTGTGGGGTACAGTTAAGGGTTAGGTATACAAATACGTTTCATTCAGGCACCCTTGTTGATAAGAGGTGTTTCCCCATCCTCAGACAGATATTTGCTACCATTAATCCCATCTCCCTCCTCCCCCCAGTTTCCCACTACTGTCAGTCACTTTCTTATAGTATTACATTGAACGTTCTAGGTCCACTATATGAGTGAGAACATGTGATACTCGGATCTTTGTTTCTGTGAGAGGTCACTCAGTATTATAGACTCTAGTTCCATCCAGGTTGCTGCGAAGTTGATGATTTTGTTCTTTTTTATGTCTGCATAGTATTCCATCATGTATATGTACCACATTTTTTTAATCCAGTCCTCTTTTGATGGACAGCATTACCTACCACCTGTCCCTCCCAATACTTGTCAAACTACTTTAAGTCCATCAGTCACCCTAACAAAGTATTGACTTTACACATTTCTGAATTATTTCTTTATATCTTTATGAGTATACTTTCCTTGTATTCAAAACAATAAGACATATTACTAATCTTTCGGGGGAAAAACATTTACTTTTACTCAGCAAACATTTATCAAGTGTCTATTATGTGCTAGGCACTAGAAACAGTGAGAAAGTGGTAGAGACAAGCTGATTGCTGAATAAACCCATTTCCTCTTCTGGTAACACAGACTACATCTCTCAGCCTCCCTTGCAATTTGATGTGGCCATATAAGTGGATTCTAGTCAATGGAATGTGAGCAGAAATGTTATGCTCCACTTTCAGGACTGTACTTGAATACCTTCCCACAAGCCACTTTCCTTTCTCTTTCTGTTTCTTCCAACTTGGTTCAGAAGAGCACAGCAATGTTGGACGTCATGTGGTAAAGCTCATGGAGCATCAAGGAAAAAGAAAGTTGGATCCCTAAATCCACACTTGGGATAAAGTCATCTCTCAATCAAAACTATGACTTTAGATTGTGGGTGAACAAAAAATAGCTTTCACCATATTGTATTTGGACCAGTGTACATTTGGGGATTTGTGATAGCAGCTAATGTTACAGTGTCAGCTCTCATGGAACTTTAAATTCTAAACTTCTTAAATCAGTATACAAGTCCCTTCACAATCTTGCTCCAATTTACCCTTCCATCTTTATCTCTTACCATTCCTCAACATGTACTCTGTATTTCTGTCTCAGCTGATAGAACATGATCTCTTCTAACTCCATGCATTTGTGCATATTGTTCTTGTGCCCTAATAAAAATCTCTTCCTTACCTTCTTACCATAAGAAACTTCTACTCATCATTCAAATCTGATTCAAAAAGTTTTCACTTAGCTGGCATCTTTCTTTACTTCCCTGGGCAAAGTTATTTGGTTTTACTAGACATGTCTTTTAGTAGTTCATTAGTGAGCTACTGTAATTTGTGGTATATGGCAAATATGGTCTCAGAACATAGTGTTTATTTCCTCATTGAATAACTAGTGACTGGTATTTATCAGGTAACCAACAAATCTTTGTTGATTAATTGAATTTGCTGGAAGTCCTCATGTATGGGTGTGTGTAGTTACCCACCGAGCCAACTTCCTTCTGGGCTATATGTTATATCAGATTCATAATGACCTATCTAGAACCCTGACTCCACAGTATCTCAATGAAAATATTTAGTGTTCATATGTCATTTCAACCTTTCCCTTGGCTCCAGGACCATTTCTTATCCTCAACATGGATTTGCTAAGGTGCTTGTCATTTAGAAGCTGGGTTCACTGCTACCTTAGTGCCCCAACTGATTTTTACCTGAGTTCTCTACTTCATAGTCATATCTCTCAATGACTAGACATCCTGGTTTTGACTTTGAATCTCAACAGCTAAAATGTTTGCCTTATACCCCAGTCTTCTTATGAATAAGTCTCTGATATTTGACTTACTTCTCCAACAAATGGCTGCAAGTTGGACTTCTATCAATTGCCTGCCACTCTTGGATAGATAACACATATATACAGGCTTCTAGTCAGGCCCTGACAAACAATACTAGTCTGGTGTCTTATCTGTCCTTTCTTACTTGAAATGTTCTTTCAGGCTTGAAATCTGTTTTCTAGATGTCTACAGATGTAGGCAGGAATATAAATATATTAGACAGGTACATTATGAGATAATAGGGAGTGGTGAGAATCGTATTCAATAATAGCAGTGTTTGGCTATTCATTGGGTTCAAGTAGTATGTCCTGTACAGCAAAGAGATGGTTAATGATTCATCATGCCCTTCAATGAAATCTGGTAGTATAGTATTTTAATATTAAATATGCATATGAATTTGCAATATTTGTATCTTGATACTCTCCATTAGCAGATTTTCAAAAGTAACAATTCTTTTCTGGTGTGTTTGTAAAAATATATATATATATATAGTGATTCATACCTCCTAAATGCTCAATAAATATTTGATGAATAAACAAATAACAAAATGAATGAATGAAAAGGAGGGGCAAATGTGGCAAATGGTTCACTGAGTCTTTTGCCTTCCAAATATGGTCTTCCAAGCAAATATGGCCTCCAAGCAATATAGGCACTATCACTGATTATAAAGTATTTGTATTTCTTGTCCTCAAATGACATTTAAAACTTATACCTGCACACATTCCCTTCAGGTATAAGATGTATAGACACATTAATGAACAGTTCACAACCACTTACTCTGTTCAGTGGTAGGTTGTGGGTATTAGTTCTAGCATGGAAACCATTTAGTGAGAAGTTGTGGAATATTAAGCCTGAAAGCCTGGAAAGTTTATTCATGAAATTAATAAATATTAATAGAACAAATCCTCTGTGCCAGTCCTGACCTCTGCTCTGGAAGAGTCCACAGCCTGGTAAGTGTAAAGCTAGACTGAGAGAGGTACCATAATAGAGACAGAAACAAAGAGACCAAGAAAACAGAAGAGGAAGATTACACAAAGCTTCATAAAATGCAGGAGAGACAAAAGACAAACAATACAGAACCTTTTTATTTTATTATTTTTGTTGGTACATAATATTTGTATATATTTATGGGGTGATGTAACATTTTGACACATGCATACTGTGTGTAATAATCAAATCAGGGTACGTAAGATATTTATCACCTCAAACATCCATCATTTATTTGTGTAGGAACATTTCAAATCTTCTCTTCTAGCTATTTTGAAACATACAATATATTGTTGTTAACAATAGCCACCCTACTCAGCTATCTAACATCGGAAGTTATTTCTCCTAACTGTATGTTTGTACCCATTCACCAGCCTTTCTTCATCCCCTACCCACACACCTATCCCAGCTTTGGTAACTATCATTCTACCCTTTACTTCCATGAGATCCACTTTGTTAGCTCCCATATAGGAGTGAAAATATGTGATGTTTGCTTTTCTATGTCTGGTTTATTTCACTTAAAATAATGATCCCCAGTTCTATCCATGTTGCTGCAAATGATAGGAATCGTTTTCCTTTTTTATGGCTGAGTAGTATTCCATCGTGTACATATACCACATTTTCTTTATTCGTTCATTATTGATGGGCACTTAGGTTGCTTCCACATCTTGACTATTGTGAGTAGTACTGCAAAGGGCACCAAAGAGACTGCATGCTCAAAAGATACCTTAATATAAATGGTAATTTTCAAAGATCTTTGTAGATAAGTATTTTAATATAGCATTGCTATTATCATGATGATTAAACTAATAAACAGCACAGAATCACAAGTTCTTAAGAGCTTCTAAGTACCTTAAAGAGCACCTAAAATTGCAACCCTCACCTCTGCTAGTGCTCCAAAAACCCTTTACCTCACTACTTTTTTCTCTTTTCCATCACACTTTTCATATAACATAAACACCTTCTTATGTATTATATTTTGTGTTTGCCTTCCCATGCCCAACTAGAATGGAAACCTCATGAGAGCAGGGATCTTTGCCTGTTTTATTTACTGATATATCCCAAGCAGCCACAACAATGCCTGAGCAGCTACTTAATAAATATTTGATGAATAAAACCCAACTAACAACTCCCCCCGCCTTTTTTAATAGTTGAACAAAATTTTGTCAGCAACGTCAGCACTATGGCTAAAATTCAAGTCTAGTTCACTTTGATGCTATAGTTCTAAATAAAGGAAGGAAATTATTTTTTCCCTCCCACATACACACTTTACATTTTACAGGCAATAGAACTCAAAGGCTTCCTCCTTCCTAAAGAGCTTCCTATATATCAAAAAACCTTAGGTAATGTTACCCTGCACCAAACAAACAAACACACACAAATTTGCTTCTGTGATTAAAAATGAAAAGCTAGCCGGGATCGGTGGCTCAGCCTGTAATCCTGCGCCTTTGGGAGGCTGAGGTGAGTGGATTGCCTGAGCCTGCGGGTTCGAGACCCGCCTGGGCAGTGAGACCTCATCTCTACAATAAATTAAAAAGCCAGCCAGGCGTGGTAGCGCATGCCTGTAATTCCGGCTACTTGGAAGGCTGAGGCGGAAGGATGGCTGGAGTCCAGCAGGCGAGGCTGCAGTGGCCGGGAGCGGCCACTGCACTCCAGTCTGGGTGACAGAGTGAGACTCCAACTCAAAAAAATAAAAAATGAAACTAACTAAATAAATAAATAATAAATAAATAAATAAATGAAAGCTTCCTAAGTGCAGTAAACGACATTGCTAGAAAAACATACTCTCCTTTTGAAGCAGCACAAGTAGCATGTCATTACGCAACCTGGCTTATCCAGCCACAGTCAACTGCTGTCTCATCGGTCAGGTAGCAAAGCAACTTGTTGGCAACTTTTTAAATACATTTGCTCACTTTGGTGCACTGCTCTCAGATCCCCTAAAGAATCTGTGGCTTTCCTTCAAGGTGAAGAACAAAAGAGTTTGTTTGACAATTTTTCTAATGATGTGTTAAAAAACAAAAACCCTTGTAAACCACAGAACTGGGAACATCCCCTAATCCAATTGTCAACAGGGATAATATCACAAATTCTCTTTGTTAAACCAGTTTCTTAAGTCTTCGTGCTATAATTAGCTCTGGGTCTTCTATCAGGATTTAGCTTTCTAATTGTGGCAATTCTAAGTACATCAAAATGAATTCACACCTGGGGTTTACTACTTTACCTGAGTTGCTTTTGCATCTGTTATATAGAAATAAAGCCACCTATATCCTGCACACATTAGGTAAAGAGGAAGTTATATTTTTAGAACAGATGCAATATAGATAATTCGGCTCAAAATTTTTCTTTGCATTTGAGTTAGCAGTATAATCTCCAGGCACAAAAGGGAATCACATCTTCCCAAACACTGCTATGTGTGGTGGTAGAGAGTTGATGTGAAGAAATGGAGAAAAAAAGGGGGACACAAAAGCACTAGGAAACCAAAAAGTGGGACACAGGCAAAATCCTTACTGATGACCTCAACCCAGAAGCTGACCACAGAATAAATATGACATTGGCATGTGATTTTTGTGATATGAGATTAACAGAAAATACCCACACCTGAAGCCGCACTAGTCATATGTCTGACAGTCAGTAAAGGCAGAACAAAACTTATCTCAGTATGCAGGCGCAGTCTTAAGAACATTTTTAAAAAATTATGCCAGGTCCCCTTCGAGAATGGGGAGCGAAATGAATTTTCCTCCATGCGGGTATGTTTGAGCTGAGGGCTTAGGTCTGACCACAGAGAGACTGAGGTAATAACACTGTCCAATCATGTCCCTTGGAGTTTTCATCAAAAAAAGGTTTGTGTGTTGCTCCCAAAGTGCCTAAGAAAGCCCCACTCTGCAGCCTGAGCAATGGGATCTTTCCTTTTTTCCTCAGGATCCTCAAGCCCTATTCATTCCCCTGGCCAAGACAATATTCCAGACCCAATTATTAATAATAATTACTTACCTGTGTATGGTTCCTTACATCTGACAAATTTTCAGAAATACCATTATTCCACTTGCTCCAAAAAATTATCTTCAAAATATCCCAAATCCTGTAATCCCAGCACTTTGGGAGGCTGAGGCAAGTGGGTTGCCTGATCCCATGGGTTCGAGGCCAGCCCGGGCAACTTGGCAAGACCTCGTCTCTATAATAAATAAAAAAAATTAGCTGGGCATGGTAGCGTGTGTCTGTGGTTCCGGCTACTTGGAAGGCTGAGACATAAGAATCACTGGAGCCCAGCAGGTCAACACTGGGGTGGCCATGACTCCAGCCTGGAAGACAGAGTGAGACTCCAACTCAAAATGTGTGTGTGTGTGTGTGTGTGTGTGTGTGTGTGTGTGTGTGTGTGTGTGTGTGTGTGTGTTTCCAAAATCCAACCACTCCTTACCACTTCCGTTGCTGCTGCTTGGTTCAGGTTGCCATCTTGTCTCCTAATCCATCATTTCAATGCTTCCTAATGGGTTTCCCTGCTTCTAAACTTGTCTTCCTACTATCCATTCAAACAGCAATTCCAGTGATTCTTTTTAAAGATTAAGTTAGATTGTGTCACTCTTCTGCTCAACATCCTCCAATGGCTTCCTGTCTTGTGATGACCTATAAAGTCCTACATGATCTGGCACCCCATTACTCCTTGAGTAATTACTCACCTCCTATTCCTATTCCCTGTCATGGACTTTACTCCACAAACATTAACTTCCTTGCTGCTCCTTGGTCATACAAGGTATGTTCTTGATTTTATGTCTTTGTTCTAGCTGTTTGTGGTAACAGTTATGAATACTCTTCCTGTATCAGATGTTCCACACCTTCTTAAATTCATTAATTCACTAGAGGGAATCATAATTTTTTTGTTTGTTTTAGAAAGCAGGATTTATTGAGAGGACAGAAAGGCTCCCACAGTGGGAGGGGACCCAAGGGGATTGCCTTGGAATCACAACTTAATAGCAGGTTAGATGCATGGCTAAGATTTATTACAGCAAAAGATATAGAACCAAAGCAGTAGGAAAAAGATAGGCATTACAGGAATCCAGAGAAGTCCAGCGTAGACTTCTGATGCCCTTCCTCATCCAAGGCCACATAGGATGAGCTTTTTCTCTGACAACAAACTACAGAGACAAATGTAGAATGACTCTGCCAAGGGAAATCCATTTGATTCTCAAGGCCTGAAGCTTTTATTGAGGGTTGGTCACATAGGCACATCTTGCTAGCAATTGGCCATGACAACTGATACTCAGAAACTCAACAATGAAACCAGGTGCACATAATCAATCTTGATGCTTGTGCAAAGCAATCATGACAAGCTAGTATAGCATGGTACACAACAAAATAATCAATCCATCAGTGATACAAAAAACATTTTGAGGGCAACATTTTCAGGGATTGGTCAAAAATAAATTGAGGATACTTAGAGACATTCAAGGAGTGAAAAATCAGACCTGCTGTGTTAACTCTTTCTTCCCTAATCATGCCATACTTCCCTGTAGTGGCATATATGTCCCAGCCTCTGACAAGCCTAAATACTTGTAATTCATTCTAAATAATTAAATACCTTTAATTAAATCTAAAGAGAAGAAGTCTCTGAAATAATTGTGGGAGAGGCTTTGGCCATGTAACATAAGCAGAAAACAAACATTTGTGTTTGTCAGAGTCTGGGAAATTAGGGTTATTGTTTCTGTAGTAGATGTTGACTAACACATTATTCTTTCTGTCCGAAATGTTCTCCCCAGATATCTCTTGCGTTAGTTTCTCACCTCCTTCAAGTCTTTATTCAAATCTTACATTCGCTGTAAAACATGTACTAATCAGCCTGGGAAATATTGTAACAGACCTCCCAAACACTTTCTGCAGGTTTTTGATTCCTCTTAACCAGTTCTATTTTTCCTGTAGCATTTAATCACCTCCTACTGTATAATTTATTCATTCATTATGTCTTCTCTCCACTTGCTTTCTGCTGCCCCCACCCTTGCTAAAATGTAAGTGCCAGGAAGACAGGAATATTTATCTGTTTAGTTCATTAATTTATTGAAAAAACACAGAATAAGGCCTATCCATAATGGGTACACAATAAACATTAGACATCTATTGAATGAGTTAGATAGAACATGTCAGGGGCTAATACCTCTATTTTTAAGATGAAGAAATTGAGGCACAGAGAATTAAGTAACTCAAGTAAGTAATTTTTTAAGTGGATAGAGTTGAGTCTAAAACCAGACAGTAGAATGATTTAAGCTGTGACCACACAATAGCCAAATCAAAAGTAATACACAAAATTAAGTTTAAATTTGATATTTCAGGAAATTGTATGGTCCTATAAGTATGAATAATTGCAAAAGTACATCAAGTTCAAAGATTTTAAAAATTAAATGGAAAACACATTTACATATCTTAGGATCCCTCCAGTTCAAAGATTTTTAGAGTTAGAAGGAAACTACATGCAATGAGAACATTTAACACCCATACAGCACATACTATATAAATCAGGGACTTTTCAAAGGATTTTACATATATTAACACATCCAATGTTTTTGAAAATTTTATGAGGTAGTTTTGGATATTTCCATATTTTGCAGATTAGAAAAATGAGACACAGAGAGTTTAAGCTTCTTATCAAAGGGTACACAGTCAATCTGGCTCCAGAGTCTATGTTTGGGCACTAAATGCTACAAAATATCTTAAGAAGTACAGAATTATAAGTGAGCAGCTTGGATGAACATTGGTGAACTTCTCTGAGAAACAAATATACTAGGTTATTTGAGTTAGGAAATGCATTTTATTTTAAGTAGAGTTGTCTGATACACCGCACTGTTCTAAAAGGGCTCAGATGGTGATGGCGTGGGTGCAGAGAAAAGGGAATGCTTCTACACTGTTGGTGGAAAGTACAAGCTAGTGGGAAGGCCAGTTAGAAGCCCAAACTCAACCTTCATGCAGCCTGCTTATGTAGCATATCTTCATTTATACCCTAAAACTCTATAATAAATAACTTGTTTAAAAAATGTAGGCCAGGCTCAGTGGCTCAGTCTGTAATCCCAGCACTTTGGGAGTCTGAGACGAGTAGATGACCTGAGCCTACAGGTTCTGGACCAGCTTGGGCAACTTGGCAAGACCTCATCTCTACAGCAAATCCAAAAATTAGCCGGGCGTGGTAGTGCATGCCTGTAGTTCTGGTAACTTGGAAGGCTGAGATCGAAGAATTGCTGGAGTCCAGCAGGTCATTGCTGGGGTGGCCATGAACATGCCACTACACTCCAACCTGGGCAACGGAGTGAGACTCCAACTCAAAAAAAAAATAATAATAATTAGGGACTTCTGGGCAAGATGGTGTTGGAACAGGTCTGAGTGTGTGAGTCCTCATAAAAGTGAGTGTCCATAAATACTCTCTGCATGGGTGGGTGTGTGCCGGTGAGTGAGTGAAAGTCTGTCTGAGGGGAAACTTGAGTTGATGCACCCGGGTGCTCCTCCAGAGGTGACTACAATCCCTCACTGCCCTGAGATTGGAGACCCAGGTGCACAGGATTGTCTGCCGTTCTCAGGGCTCTCTTGAGAGGAGGAAGCAGAGAATAGTCACCTGTCAGCACTGGCACCCAGGCCATGCCATCACCTGAAGTAGCAGAGAGCACAAGCAGGAAGAGGCAGATCATGGAAATCTGGAATAAATCTCCAATGCCAGTGACGAGACACTGGTGGATGCCATCTTCTCAGTCCCTGGACTGGGCAGAGACCTGCGTTGCTCCACCCAGCTCTGCCCAGTCTCCATCTTAAGACCCAGAGGTTATCTTCTCATCAGACTCAGGGAGACAGATACCCCCCTCCCCATGCTGGTAAAGGCACAGATACATCAGAACTGAGTGGGAGACTTAACAGCAGCAGCAGCAACAAGTAGGGTGAATCCAAATTTCACTCATTCTCCTCCCACAGTAGTCTGTTGGGCATCTGACCCATGCTGAGAGCAACCCTATCAGCCTGCACTGAGAGTGGAGGGGAGGGGCTGGAAATCAGAGCTGCTCCCTAAGGCGGAGGCCTGAAAGGAACCTGGAGCCACAGAAATGACCACAGAGAGAGTTTTTATTTTTCTTCCTTTTTTTTTTTTTTAAATCTTGACTTTTTTTCTCCTCTCTGTTTATTTTTTTTCATTTTTTTACTTGTTTTGTTTCTCCTATTTTAAAGTGTTTTTAGACCTTCTGTTTATATATGGGTGTTTTTGAGGGAAAATATGCCAACAGAGGAGTTTTTGTTTGTTTGTTTGTATAATGGCATGTATGATTTTGTCTTTTTGTTGTTGTTGTTTTCTATTTGTCTCTCTGTTTATTCATAAGATGGTATGCCTGTCTATTTTCCCTCTACTTCTCTCTCTCCATCTCCCTTGTATCTTTCTCTTTCCTTTTTTCCATTCTTTTCCTTTTTCTTGTCTCATTTTGCTTTCAGGGGGCAAACAAAGCAGATGCCCACACTGCATGAACAGATTGCTAGGCAGTGGGAAGTGGGTTCCAGAGGGGACACACACCCATCAGCAGATACTGGAATCTGCAGATAGCTTCTGGATCACAGATCCTCCTTAATTAAATCTCAAAACTGCAAAAAGCACAGGTTCCCACCCCAATCCAGCTTTAGAATTGAACAAAACCAGAGGATCTACATGGAAAAAAATAAGAGATTGAGCAAACAGAAATAAAGCTAGCCCCCCATCACTGAACAACAGAATTAAGGAAGAGATAAAAAAGGAGGGGTGGAGGAAAACCTACACAAATGAAGAAAAACCAAAGGAAGAATATGAGACTCACACATACCCCTGGGAGGTCAGCCACCGAGAATACAGACTTTGGAACTCAAACAATGAAGAGTTCCCAAGATGACTCGTCTCAAAGCACAAATCCAGATATCAAGATATTAATACAGAGAAGAAATAGAAATAAGGAGAGACAAGAGGAAAGAATGACGGAGTTGATAACCAAGATAAGAGCAATAAAGAATACAGTGAATGAAATAAACAACAAACTGATATGCATGGAAAGCAGAATTAATCAAGCAGTAGAATCTCAGAGCTTGAGGACCAATTTATGGAACCAACCCAAATTTTTAAAAACATAGAAAAAAAGCTTAAAAAGACAGAACAAAACCTCCAAGAGATGAGCAATTATTTCAAGAGGCCAAACCTAAGATTTATTGGAAACTTTGAGGCAGATAGAAAGACAGAGATCACCCCGAAACAAACATTCCATGAAAATATCCAAGAAACCTTCCCTCATATCATCAGTGATGCAACTATTCAAACACAAGAGATTGAGAGAACCCCTGCAAGACAACAAATGAGAAGATCAACTTCTAGGCACATAGTAATTCACCTACACATAGTTAGGTAAAAAGTAAAAAATCCTAAAGGCCATAAGAGAGAAAGGTCAGACTACCTACCCCAGGGATGACCAATTAGAATAGCGGCATGGCTGGGCTCGGTGGCTCAGCCTGTAATCCCAGCACTTTAGGAGGCCGAGGTGAGTGGATTGCCTGAGCCCGCGGGTTCGAGACCCGCCTGGGCAACTTGGCAAGACCTCATCTCTACAATAAATCAAAAATTAGCTGGGCATGGTAGTGCACACCTGTAGTTCCAGCTACTTGGAAGGCTGAGGCGGAAGGACCACCGGAGCCCAGCAGGTCAAGGCTGCAGTGGCCGGGAGCGGCCACTGCACTCCAGTCTGAGTGACAGAGTGAGACTTCAACTCAAAAAAAAAAAAAAAAAAAAAGAATAGCGGCAGACTTATCTACAGAAATACTTCAGGCTAGCAGAGCTTGGAGTCCAATCTTTAAAGTTCTCAAAGATATACAATTTCAACCAAGAATTACCTACCCAGCTAAGCTAAGTTTCATCAGTGATGGAAAATTAAAATCCTTCCCAGACATTCAAGCCCTACGAATTTATGCTGCCTCCAAACCAACTCTATAAGAAACACTTAAGAAATTATTAAGCCGGGCTCGGTGGCTCAGCCTGTAATCCTGCGCCTTTGGGAGGCTGAGGTGAGTGGATTGCCTGAGCCCGCGGGTTCGAGACCCGCCTGGGCAGCGAGACCTCATCTCTACAATAAATCAAAAAAAAATCAGCTGGGCATGGTAGTGCATGCCTGTAATTCTGGCTACTTGGAAGGCTGAGTCGGAAGGATCGCCGGAGCCCAGCAGGTCGAGGCTGCGGTGGCCGTAAGCGGCCACTGCACTCCAGTCTGGGTGACAGAGTGAGACTCCAACTCAAAAAAAAAAAAAAGAAAAAAGAAATTATTAAACACAGAAGAAAGGAAAAAAAGAATATCAGTACCCTTCCCAAGAATGCAGGAAAAAGATTGAAAACACACATGAATCAACACAAAAATCAAAAGAAAGACAAGATTAGCAAACAGCAGCAGCAACAACAAACTCTATAAGAACCTCATGACAGGGATAAACTCTCGCATCTCTATAATTAGCCTGAATGTGAATGAACTGAAAAGACACAGCATGGCAAAATGGATAAAATATCATGAGAGAACAATATATTGTCTCCAAGAGATTCATCTTACCAGAAAGGACATTCACAGACTCAAAGTAAGAGAATTGCAAACCAAACTTCAGGCAAATGGATCACAAAAGAAAGCAGGAGTAATGATCGTAATATCAGACAAAATACCATTTAGGCTATTAAAAATTTTTAAAGATACAGAAGGTCACTAGATAATGATAAAAGATTCAATCCATCAACAAGAAATATCCATCCAAAACATATATGCACCCAAAATAGGATTACCAACTTTCATAAAGCAACTTCTAAGTAAGCTTAAAAAAGAAATCGACTCTAACACTATCAAAGCTGGAAACTTAAACACCCCACTAACATCCCAAGACAGATCATCAAGACAAAAAGTCCGCAAGAATCTGGACCCGCAACATGATGCTTGACCAAATGTACTTAATTGACACCTACAGAACACTCCACCCAACAATCACAGAATATACATTCTACTCATCACCACATGGAATGCTCTCTAAGATCAACCACATCACTGGCCATAAATCAAGCATAAACAAATTCTATAAGATTGGAATTCTGCCATGCACCTTCTCAGATCACGTGGAATAAAAATAAATATCAACACCAACAAAGTTCCCCCAAAACCCACAAAGATGTGGACTCTAAACAGCACGATGCTACACAACTCCTGAATCAACACGAACATCAAAACACAGATTAAAAGATACCTGGAAACAAATGAAAATGGAGAAACATCTAACCAAAATCTCTGGGATGCCATGAAATCAGCACTAAGAAGAGAATTCATATCACTAGGGACACAAATGAAGAAAATGGAAAGATCACAAGTTAACAGCCTAACAAATCACATAAGGAAGCTGGAAAAGCAAGACCACCAAAACCCTAACTTCAGCAGAAGAAACCAGATCACCAAAATGAAAGCCCAAATTTGGGACATAGAAAACAGAAATATAATACAAAAAAAAAAAAAATCAATGAAACTAAAAGCTGTTTTTTTAAAAGGATAAATAAGATTGATTGACCCTTATCTAGACTGACAAAGAAAAAAGAGAAAAAGCCCAAATAAACACAATCAGAAATGCAAAAGATCAAGTTACAAGTGATCTTGAAAAAATACAAAAGATTATCAGAGATTACTATGTATACTTTTATGGAAACAAACTTGAAAAAATAAACGAAACTGAGGACTTTCTTATATCACACAACCTCCCCATGTTGAAACAAGAAGAAATCAAGACCGTAAATAGACAAGTAACAACCCAGGAAATTGAAAATGTCACATAAGAAAACTACCTACAAAAAAAAAAAAAAAAGCCCTGGACCAGTTGGCTTTCCAGCAGAATTCTACAAAACATACAAGGAGGAGTTGATACCAATCCTATTGAAGGTATTCCAAGCAATCAAGAAAGATGGAACTTTCCTCAAATGATTTTATGAAGTTAATATCAGATTGATACCCAAACTGGGTAAAGATCCAACAAAGAAAGAGAACTACAGGCCAATATCATTCATGAACATAGATGCTAAAGTTCTAAACAAGATTCTAGCAAACAAAAATCAACAACACATCTCAAAAATCATCAACCATGACCAAGTAGGCTTCATCCCCAGAATACAGGACTGCTTCAACATTCACAAGACCATAAATGTAACTAAATACATCAACAGATACAAAGAAAAAAAATCACATGATTATATCACTAGGTGTGGAAATAGCTTTTGATAAAATCCAGCACCTCTTCTTGATAAAAACCCTCGAACATCTAGGAATAGATGAAACATATCTCAAAATAGTAAGAGCCATCTACAAGAAACCCACAGCCAGCATACTGCTAAACAGACAGAAATTGGAACCATTTCCCCTGAAAACTGGAACAAGACAAGGATGCCCACTCTCACCCCTCCTGTTCAACATAGTACTGGAAGGCCTAGCTAGGGCAATCAGACAAGGGAAGGAAATCAGGGGTATCCAAATAGGAAAAGAGGAAATTAAGTTATCCCTCTTTGCAGACAAAATGATTCTGTACCTTGAAAACTGAAGAGAATCTGTCAAAAACCCCCTTGCTCTGATAAAGAACTTTGGCAAAGTCTCAGAGTATAACATAGATGTATAGTCATATTCCTATACACTACAATAAACAAACAGAAAACCAAATAAAAAGCACAATCCCATTCACAATAGTTACCAAAAAAAAGAAAAAAGAAATACCTTGACATATTCCTAACCAGAGAAATCAAAGACCTTTATACAATGAAAACTCCAAAAGCTGCTCAAAGAAATCAAAAATGATACAAAGAAATGAAGAAATGAAGAAATATTCCACGCTCATGGATTAGAGGAATCAGCATTGTTAAGATGTCCATCCTTCCCAAGGCAATCTACAGATTTAACACAATACCCACTAAATTACCAGCAGCATTCTTCTCAGACCTGGAAATGACACTACAGAAATTCATATGGAAACATAAATGACCTTGAATAACCAAAACAATCCTAATAAAAGAAACAAAAAAATCAGAGGCATCATGCTTCCAGACTTTAAGCCTTATTATAAAGCTACAATAATCAAAACAGCTAGGTATTGGTACAAGAACAGGCATACAGGACAACGGAACAGGATAGAGATTACAAAAGCAAAATCTCAGTTTCTCAACCAACTCATCTTTGGCAAAACCTCCACCATCAACCACTGGGAAGAGGAGAACATACTCAATAAATGGTGCGGGAAAACTCTCTGACCACATGCAGAAGATTAAACAAGACCCCTACCTATCACCATATACAAAAATCAACTCTAAATGGATCAAAGACCTAAAGGTAAAACCTCAAAATATAAGAACCTTAGAAAGAACAGGATACACTCTTATGGAAATTGGAACTGCCAACTAATTCCTGATCAAAACCCCAAGTGCCCATGCCTTAAGAGATAAGATAGACAAGTGGGACCTCATCAAGCTGACAAGCTTCTGCAAAGCAAAAGAAACAATTGAGAGAGTGGGAGGACAGCCCACAGACTGAGGAAAAATAGTTGGCAACAGTGTATGTGACAAAGTCCTAACATCTAGGATCCACAAGGAACACAAATGAGCCAAAAGAAAAAAACAAAAAACAAAAAACAAAAAAACCAGCCCCATTACAAAGTAGGTAAAGGATATCAACAGACACTTCTCAAAAGAAGACATACGAGCAGCCAACAGATACATGAAAAAATGTTCAGCCTCACTAATCATCAAGGAAATCAAAATTAAAACCACACTGAGATACCAACTAACTGCAGTCAGGATGGCCATCATCAATAACAAAAAACAAAAGATGCAGGAGAGGATGCAGGGAAAAGGGAACACTTTTACAGTGTTGATGGACGTGTAAACTAGTACAACCTCTGTGGAAAAAAGTGTGGCAAATCCTAAAAGATCTAAAAATCAACCTCCCATACTACCCCACAATCCCCCTAGTGGGAATATACCCAGAGGAACTCACATCACTCTATACCTGCACATACATGTTTATTGAAACATTATTTACAACAGCAAAAACATGGAACGAACTGTGCTGCCCATTGAAAGAGGATTGGATAAAAAAAAAAAATGTGGTACATATACACGATGGAATATTACACAGTCATAAAGAAGAATAAAATTATGAACTTCTTCACTTTTAGAGTGACAGCCTTGTAACTCCAATTCAAAATATAGAACTAAATAATTGATTATATTTATGATTTTAAGCAGATTTTTTACTACATTCTTCAACACTTAGAACATCTAAGATAACTTTTGGTTTACTGTGTGTATAAATTCAATTTATTATAAGAATTATTTAATACTCTAGAGACTTTGTTTGGTGTGAGACAATTAAAAGACCTAAGAAAGGAAAATGAGTACTGTACATTAAATGTATAAACGCAGTTTAAAATAATTGAAGGTGTTTAATTAACTAAGTTAGTAAATGAGACCATACATTATTTAAAAGTCATTGAAGAAATGTTAAAATCCATTAGATTTTTAAATAGAATAATATTTGTATATAGAACTCTAAAACAAAAGAAAAACTAATATTGGGGATTTATAACTTTAATAAACTGAATATCAATATTTAAAATACAAAAAAATTTCTTCTGAAAATTCTGTCTTAAGAAGACCAAAAATTCATTTCTAGAATACCTAGACTTTCTGACCTGGTTCCATTGTCTTTCTCAAGCCATTAAAATGGACTAATATTTTTCTCCCATCAAAGAAACTGTACCTAGTCTGTTCTTCAGTGTGAGGCCAAATTGAGCAGATCTAACCTATCGAGCAAGGTGACATTTTTAGAAAAACCTCTGAGGAGTTTTGAGAAATTTTCTTGCGTGGAATCTAGGAACCCTCAGGGACAAGAAGGGTATATTTATGTCTCTTTCAGCTTCCTTTTCTCAGACCATAGTCTACCTGCTAGTAAACTGTCTTTGTAATTTAGCTAAATGAAAGATTTGCAAATGTTCTATTATAGTCCATTCTGTTGTGCTTTTTTCCTCTGATGATAAAGTTATTTGGATAGTGCTCCCTGACTCTGGTAATCCATATCTTTAACAATGGACCTCAGTACTAATTTGCTTATCTTTGCATTGTTTTTAATGTTGCAGCTCCAGAGAGGTGGTTTGTGGTAGGAAAATCTATTTCCATTAAAACGATAATTGTCAGCCGGGCTAGGTGGCTCAGCCTGTAATCCTGCGCTTTGGGAAGCTGAGGTTAGTGGATTACCCAAGCCCGCGGGTTCGAGACCTGCCTGGGCAACTTGGTGAGACCTCGTCTCTACAATAAAATAAAAAAAAATTAGCCGGGCGTGGTAACGCACACCTGTAGTTCCAGCTACTTGGAAGGCTGAGGCGGAAGGATCCCTGGAGCCCAGCAGGTCGAGGCTGCAGTGGCCGGGAGTTCTTACTGCACTCCAGTCTGAGCATCAGAGTGAGACTCCAACTCAAAAAAAAAAACAAAACTATAATTGTCAATTCACTAAAATAATTTTCTTTCAGATTTGAAGAAAAGGTTCAATTGAAGAAAAAGGTTTTGTAAGTCCCCTCCAATTGAATCATAAATCTGAAAAATCACCTTCTGAACACCATAAAAAGTACTCCCTGAGAATTAGCCATCCTTCAACTATGAATCTTATGAATCAGAATATTCTCAGGTATCTAAAGAACAGTGAATGTGGATCCTTTATTTAAATTCAGAAAGTTGCAACTATGTTGCATATATTGTAAGGTAACTTTAATTGTGAATTTGTATATGAGTATGGTATTTAATATTTAATAGAATTTATAACTCGATTTGAAGCTAAAAATATGTTTTGTTTGAGATAAAATTCAGCAACTAAAGCAAATTAAAAGATATAGCATGGGAAGACCTGGACCTTTAACTTTAGGGAGGCAATTCACTTCACCTCTAAGTTTCAGAATCTTCATCTAGCAAACGGGTGTAGATGTCTCTGATCTGCCTATCTCTCAAAGTTGTTATAAAGATCAAATATTTAGAACCGTATTAATTAAGTCAAATGTGGCTTTCCTTTCTCTGTAAAATCCTGTGCAGTGATCATATTGTTTGTAGAAAACTGAAGCAGAATAACTGGCCAAATGCATGATATGATATATACATCATTAATATTTCCAGTGATAATGTTTGAATCTTTCAGAAACATGTTGTCCCTAATCTAACCTCCTGCAGTGATTCTGATTGTGAGCACCATTAAGCCCATTATGATGGATGAAATCTCTCACTGACTAATCTGGTATTAGACCACAGAGTGACACAGTGAAAAATAGTAGGTTACATGCTGGATTCCATTATCTCTCTTTTGGGATTTCTTGTTTGTTTGTTTTTAAATTTTTTATTTTAAAGATGTGGGGTACAATTCAGAGTTAGGTATACAAATGTTCATTTTGCAGGTACCTTTGATCACTCTTTTGGACATAAAAATAACTCTTCTTCATTTTCAATTACCTCTATTTTTACCTTCCTCATTTTAAAAAAATTTTTACCTACCTTTTAAAATTATTCTATATATGTGGGGTCATCAATAACATCCAGATATAATATAGCCCACAATATTGCGGGACTCAAAAAAAGATTTGCTAGCACTCAAAAACTAATTACAGAGTGTTTATGAAAGGGTCTCAGTCTTCATTAAAGGCACTATTGTTATTTCCCCAGTTACTTTCTAATTGCACTCTTTATTATTGTTGACAAATTCAGAAGCTTAAGACTCAATTATGGAGACTGTTTATTGACTGCAACTCTGTTCCTATTAACTGTTCCTATTATAAAGAATTAGCAAAACTGTCAGATGCTATCTCTAATTCATGAGGAATAGTTCTCTTGATGAATTAGAACTTGAACATCTGATTAATGGTCTCCTGGAAATACATTCTCTTAAAATGGTTTTCAAGTCATAAATTGGCAATCCTCTTGTATTCTGAATTACAACCAATATAATTCTTTTATTTACTTTTTTATCTGACTCCTGTCACTGTGATTGAATTCAAGGTTGGTTATGCTTTTTGCACATACTGTAGGACATTTTGCTGGTACAAAAATCAGAGAACCAATAAAAATTGGTTTAAACTGTGTATCCTTAAATCATCACCTCTACATGTGTGAAAAAATACCCTCAATTGAATGAAAGAGATAAAAGAATAGTAAGAGGTGCAATGTAGAAATGTTAGTGCATTGTGTGCTGGGATGGTAGATAAGGCCTTCCCTCCTGAGACTTGGACCTGTTTTCTTACCTACCTTTACCACGAACTGCTACTTGGACACTCTAACCTTGGTTTTCTCTTCTAGTAAATAAGAAGTTGGGACTAGACAATTATAAAGGTCTTTTAAGTTCTATAATTTTAGGATTCCACACATTGCATTTTTTTTTTTTTGAGTTGGAGTCTCACTCTGTCACCCAGACTGGAGTGCAGTGGACGCTCCCAGCCACCGCAGCCTCGACCTGCAGGGCTCCGGCAATCCTTCTGCCTCAGCCTTCCAAGTAGCCGGAATTACAGGCATGCGCTACCACGCCCGGCTGATTTTTTGATTTATTGTGGAGATGAGGTCTCGCTGCCCAGGCGGGTCTCGAACTCGCGGACTCAGGCAATCCACTCACCTCAGCCTCCCAAAGACGCGGGATTACAGGCTGAGCCACCTAGCCCGGCACATTGCAATTTTTAAAAGGGGAACACTGCTCCAAGAAAGTGTTCTCTATTCTTTACATTCTAAATTTCTAGTTGGTGGTTTACTCACAGAATAGATGTAAGCTTGCAGTGAATATTTCTTTTTTAATCATTTCCTATTTTTCCCCAAAGTCACCAAGGGATCTTTATCACACTTTCAGGAAGAATGAACCTGAGTTAATACATAATCAAAATTAAGAACCACATTAGACTAACTCCCCCCCATAAGCCCCCTCATTTTTTCATCTGTATCTCCCCAAATTTTTAATACAGACGTATACAAACTACACCAATAGGTCTTATTAGGAGAGAGAGTTTATCTTTTCTTACTCACCACACACAACAGAGAACATTAGGACAGTTATCCAAATAATTCAAGTCCCCTTATACATGCACACATACACTCACATCTCTTGCTCCTCCAGAGAGAGAGAGAGAGAGAGAGAGAGAGAGAGAGAGAGAGAGAGAGAGAGAGAGAGAGTCTTAATCTCACTCTGTGGCTCAGCCTGGAGTACAATTGCACACTCATGGCCACCCCAGCGATGACCTGCTGGGTTCCAGTGATCCTTCCGCCTCAGCCTTCCAAGTAGCTGGAACTATAGCCGTGTGCTACCACGCCTGGCTAATTTTTTGATTTATTGTAGAGATGAGATCTCCCCAAGTTGCTCAGACTGTTCTCAAATCCGTGGATTCGTGAGGCAATCCTCTCACCTCAGCCTCCCAAAGTGCTGGGATTACAGGTGTGAGCTATTGTGCCGGGGCCCACCCAGATATTTCAAGAGAGAATGTAAGCAAAAAAATAATAATAATAAGTGATATGTTAAACTTGCTTTCACAATCTTAAAGAATGCTGAAGAGGAGATTCAAATACTTGGGCAAGAATAGGACTAAATTTTGAGACAACTCTAGAGCAGTGAACAGTATAGTGGATCAGGAACCAGAAATCATTTTTTCAAGTCCAAGATCTGCACCTTATTAGGTAGGCAAAGCTATTCACCACTCTGAGTCTTAGTTTATACCAAAAAAATGGTAATTCCATCACCTTCATATAATTATTCCACCTCCACCAACTTGAGATCATTTTAAAAGTTATTTGCCAGCCGGGCTTGGTGGCTCAGCCTGTAATCCCAGCAATTTGGGAGGCCAAGGCTAGTGGATTGCCTGAGCCCGCAGGTTCGAGACTAGCCCAGGCAGCTTGGCAAGACCTCATCTCTACAATTAAAAAAAAAATTAGCTGGGCGTGGTAGCATGTGCCTGTAGTTCTGGCTACTTGGAAGGCTGAGGCAGAAGGATCACTTGAGCCCAGCAGGTCGATGCTGGGGTGGCCATGAGTGTGCCCCTGCACTCCAGCCTGGGCGACAGAATAAGACTCCAACTCAAAAAAAAAAAAATTATTTGCCTCTTGATTGTATTTAATTGCTAGACTTTCCTACCCTTGCTGCTGAGCAATATGGTTGAGTGGGGTAACTCTGAATTCTTGGTAGATTCTATGTCCCACAGCTCCTCTGTACATTTCCTTAGATGTCCTAAATCAGAAGCTGAAAGTCTGGTTACACTCGCATTCTACTTCCCCCTTAACCACTAAGAGAAATCCAGAACCAAAGACTAATAACTAAAAACTTAACTAGAATACACTTTTAAAATGGCTAAAGCTGCCGGGCTCGGTGGCTCAGCCTGTAATCCCGCGCTTTGGGAGGTGAAGGTGAGTGAATTGCCTGAGCCCGCGGGTTCGAGACCCGCCTGGGCAACTTGGCGAGACCTCATCTCTACAATAAATAAAAAATTAGCCGGGCGTGGTAGCGTGCACCTGTAGTTCCAGCTACTTGGAAGGCTGAGGTGGAAGGATGGCCAGAGCCCAGCAGGTCGAGGCTGCCGTGGCCGGGAGCGGCCACTGCACTGACAGAGTGAGACTCCAACTCAAAAAACTAAATAAAATAAAATAAAATGCCTAAAGCTAATTCTAGGTCATCACATGAAATTTAAAGGCCTATGAAACACATCTCTGGAATAATGAGTGTGAATAATCTTTTTAGATATGCTCAGAGCCTGATGGAACAGGAATTGATTTTTAGATTTAGACCAGCAGAGGATTAGGGAAGGATGACTGGGTTTGACAAGATGAATCTTTACTGGAGAAAACAACTGCAGATAAGGTCTGAGATTATGGGAGGGTGAATAATGACCTCCAAAAATATCCACATCTAGAGACCTGGAACCTGTGAATGGGACTTTATATGGCGAAGGGACTTTGCAGATGTGATTTAGTTAAGTTAAGAACCTTGGGGTTATTCAAGTAGTCCCTAAACGTAATCACAAGCATCCTTATGAGAGAGAAGCAGAAAGGAAATTTGACAGGTAGAAGATGTGACTACGAAAACAAGGTGTTAGAGTGATGCAAGGGAGGCGTCAAATAATGCAGGCAACTTCTAGAAAATAAAGGCAAGGAGACAGATTGTCCCCTAGAGTTTACAGTGGGAATACAGCCCTGCACACAACTTGCTTTTAGTCCAGTAAAACCCAATTTAGACTACTGGCCTCCAGAAATTTAGGCTAATATATTTGTGTTTTAAGTCTCTACATTTGTAGCGATTTGTTCCAACAAAGGAAGCTAACAAAGTGACATTTGATTCACTCTCACTCTGGCTATGCCCTTTCAACATTCTTGGCTTGAAATCTGACTTTTTGTCACCTGCAGTTGTTCTCAGAAAAGGTCAGTGTATGGACCTCAGATTTTTGTGCCTATGACCTGCCCAAAGTTTTGGAGTAAAGAAAGCCAGCTTCAACATATGAATACTTCCTTCAACCTTGGTGTGTTGGCCGCTAAAGCTACTCTGTTATTTGTGGTTATATCATGGATTGGGAGCTGGGAAACAAGACAGGCTTCATCTTTCTGACACTATAAGAATAATTTCATTCAAAATACTTAAAATACATCCTAGTAAACACTTTTTGCTATATAAATAATTGCAAAAACTGAAATACAATTATCTTCTATTCTGTTGGTTTTACAGGAAGTGCTACTCACTTAAGATCATATTAACAGTGATTGATTTGACATCTCTTAATAGTAATTATGGTGCCACCATCTTATGTGTGTACAGCAGTTTACAGCTTATATAAATTATTTTACCCTCACTATAATTGTACTGGAGAAAATATCACCTTCATTTTATAGGAAAAAAATAAAAAACCCTGAATCTCAGAGAAAATTTCCCAATATTTCAAAACCTAATAAAGTCATAGAGCAAGGAGGCCAAACCTGGTCTTCCAACTACAAAGAGCACAAAATAGAATCATTATTCAAAAAAGATAAGTGGACTATTCCCAGCATTTCTACCGATGGGCAGGCAGGATTCACAAAAACAGCCTTCCTTATGAGTTATAATTTTTATTAATATATACTTTCTTCTTTGTTGCCTTCGCAATGCAAAACAACTTGAGAGTCACTGTAATATACTGGAAAGAGAGTAGAAGGAAGGATAAGGCACATTGACCTTGAGGCCTGACTGTACCGCCTTTCATCTATATGACCTACTATCATCCAAAAGGTAAATTAATTTTCTAGGTTTCAGTTTTCCTATGAAACCTGTAATATATATGAATAAATAGTTCCATTTTACAGATGAAGAAATAAACTCAAATTATTTTCCCAATTTTATATAGCTAATAACTAGCAGACATGAAACAGAAAAGCAGGTTCTGTTTATTCAATTGACAAAAATTGTATATATTTATGGTATACAACATATTTTGATATGTATATACATTGTGGAATGACTACATCAAGATAATATATCCATTACCTAACATAATTATCATTTTTGTGATGACAACATTTAAAATCTACTGTCTTAGCAATTTTCAAGTATATAATACATTGAATATTAACTACAGTCACTGTGTTGTACAATAGATCTCCTGAACTTATTCCTCCTGTCTAATTGAAATTTTGTACCCCTTGACCAACATCTCCTCATTCTCATTCCTACCTTCATTCTCTGATAACTACCATTCTACTCTTTGCTTCTATGACTTTAACTATTTCAGATTCCACATAAGCGTGGTCATGCTGTTTTTGTCTTCCTGTGTCTGGCTTATTTCACTTAGCAACTGTTCTCAAGTTCATCCATATTGTCACAAATAGCAGGATTTACATCTTTTTATGGTTAAATAGTATTCCATTGTGTGTGTATCATATTTTCTTTATCCATTTATCCGTTGATGGACACAAGCTGCTTCCATAGCTTGGGTGTTGTGAATGATATCACAACAAACATGAGAGTGCAGGTATCGCTTCAATGCTGCTTTCATATCCTTTAGATACATACTCAGGAATAGGATTTCTGGATAATATGGTCATTCTACTTTTAATTTTTTTAGGAATCTTCATACTATTTTTTCATAACAGCTGCAATAATTTACATTCTCACCAACAGGGTACAAATGTTCCACTTTTTCCACATCCTTGCCAACACTTGTTATCTCTCATCTTTTGGATAATAGCCACCTTAATAGTTGTGAGGTAATATCTCATTATGGTTTAAGTTAACATTTCCCTGTTGGTTAGGGATGCTGAACATTTTTTTATATACTCATTGGTCATTGGTGTGGCTTCTTTCATGAATTGTCTATTCAGGCCCTTTACTGACTTTTAAATTAGGCTATTTGCTTATTTGCAATTGAACTGAGTCCCTTATCTATTTTGAATATTAACTCTTTAGCAGATATGACTTGAAAATATTTTCTCCCATTCCATAGGTTATCTCTTCACTCATTTGTTTCTTTCTCTGTGTATAGCTTTTACTTTTGTTACCTGTACTTTTGGGATCACATCCAAAAACTTTTTGTCCAGTCCAATGTCATGAAGCCTTTCCTAGAGTTTTCTTCTCTTAGGTTTACTGTTTCAGGTCCTAGTCTTAGTCTTTAATATATTTTGAGGGTTTTTTTTTTTGTTTTTTTGGATAAGGGTCTAAATTCATTCTTCTGTAGGTCACAAGCTTTCTCAGCACCATTTATTGAAAAGACTGTCCTTTCCCCACGATGCTGTTGGCCTTTTTGTCAAAGATTAGTTGACCATAAATTTGTAGATTTATTTCTGGTATCTCTGTTTAGTTTCATATGTTTATATGGCCACTTCTGTGCCAGTACCATGCTGTATTGATTACTACAGCTTTGTAGTCAATTTTGAGATCAGATAGTGTGGTGCATCTAGCTTGTTTTTTTGTTTTTGTTTGTTTTGTTTTGTTTTGTTTTTTACTCAAGATTGTTTTGGCTACTTAGGATCTTTTGTGGTACCATATGAATTTTAGGATTTTTGTCTATTTCTGTGAAAACTATCATTGAAATTTTGTTATTATTATAATGATTCTTTAGATTGCTTTAGGTAGTATGGATGCTTTAACAATATTAATGACTTTCAATCCATAGACATGTGATATACTTCCATTTATCTGTGTCTTTTTCCATTTATTTTATCAGCATTTCACAGTTTTCAGTGTGGAGGTGTTTTGTCTAAAAGTAGGTCTTTTGAACTCATGTATTCATTTAATAAATAAGTAGTTATTAATTTTCCACATAGGCAAGGTCTCAGCAACATAAAGATGGAAAATATATAGTGTTATCCCTCATAGAACTTACGGTTTGTTGAGAAGAGCTATAAAGGAATACAGGCAATTATAATAGAGTATAAGTGACATGGTAAAGGTGCTACAAAAACATATGGAAGGGCTTCTCAGAAGTGATATTTAGAGTTGTAAAGAATAAGTGGGAGTTTGCCAACCAAATGGGAGAAGGAAGATATGGTTATCCTGACAAAGGATACATGTACCTTGCATGCAAAGCATCAGCACGCTGTACTATGTATACTCATGTCAGTTAGTATTATATTTTCTGGCCCTTGTGCTTAAATAAGTTTTTCTAGACACAGTTTTGTATAGCAACCAGGGTATTCCCATGAGCCCATGGTTTTTAAAAAATGGATACTTTGTATAGTGCACAGAGAATCCGCAAATTAGTCCTAAGTGCTTTTCATTTCCTTTTTAAAATTTTGCTGATTGGGCAACAGGGATACCAGCTAGGTATCACATTTTAAAGGGACACTATATTAAAAAATCACCAGTGGGAATTCTTTCTGACATCGAAGCAGACTATGACATAAACATTCAGAAAGTTCATACCAAGAAGGAGCAGCTACCACTCCCCCCAAGAGGAAAGGCAATTGAGACTGCTATTCAAGACTGCCAGAGCTATTTTATACTAAATAAAATTTAATATACAAGATAATACAAAAAAGTTAAATATGGAACTCAATCATTTTCATTTTTTACATGAGGAACACATTTTTATACTTTAGACACCTTCTCATCAGATTCAAGACAAAGAATAAATCAACTAAAATACTTTGTTGAAAGGTTTAATGTATCACTGTAGTGGATGCCTTTCACAGTAATAAGATTATCCCATTTTCAGATGGTGCACATCCCCCCAAGTTTCTGCAATATATCTGAGTCATAAAAGTGTGTTTTTGCTTTCATGTTACTTAGAGGAAAAGTAGCAATTTTTTTTAATTCCATAGTAACAAAAAAAAACCACAGGAATTAAAGCAAAGCAGTAGTGTTATGTTCACTTCAGTATTTATCCTAATTTCTTGAAAACGACGTGTGGTTTTGGTAAAAATTTTCTTTTTCATGACTGAATCCTTTAATGGGCGATATTTGACTTTAGAACATGTGCAACCTAAACTGAGTATTAGACATTTGTTTAATCTCAGACCAAATGGAAAGTCATCAAAGCCACTCCTTTGTTGTTTCTCTGCTTGCACTGAAAAGGAAATGAATTTTTTTGAGTACTAAGTAAATGTTCTTCCCAGACTCTTTCCTACAGCTTTTCTGGGTGCAAATGTGAATTGGCCAATGGCACAATTTCACATTTACCAACAACCAGAACAATTACCTCTGTCCTAGTTTATATTAGAAAAACAAACAAAATCTTGAGCCTCCACAATGCTGATTAAAATGTTTATTTTTTATCCTCTAAGTCAGGGAATAAAATAATGATGTTTGCTATAAAATTCTATCAACTCAACTAAAGAAACATGCATTGGATATCTCCAGACTGAAGATCAAGACCATGTCCTAGGAGTTTGAACAAGCTGTAGAAAAGGCACATGGTATTTGAATGTCGCTATCTTGAACTAGCCATTTTTTTTTTTTGCCTTTTTCATTAATGTATAATCTTTGATGCCTGGGTCAGACTATCAAACTAGCAGCTTAAAACAAATTATTAAATGTATAAGATAGATATCTTCGCCCTATCATCTTGTTCACTCCTAGCCCACTTCCATCTCAGTGTGTGGATGGAAGTTGAGAAGTAAACGCAGGATGGGTTCGGTCCCACATATGGAGTGAGGTAGGGTGAGTAGAAATGGCATTAGGGTTAGACATCATCTGGTAGATAACATGAATAAAACCAGAATTCATCTGCTTCCCATATTCACTTATTGAATACAGTGGCTTTCCTCATTTTAACAATTTCTCAGAATTCAATTGTTTCTTTAGTGGTGTACATTTTATAGTCTCAGATTTCATCTTTGAAGTTACATTGGTCACATGAAGTTACTGTCTAGATAGTTATAGATATGGATATAAATGTAGGTGTACATGTAGAGACAGAATGAAAGAAATACAATGTGGTTGTGTTATTAATGAAACAATTTTGAAAATACAGAATAAAATAAAATATGTACCAGGCATGATGGCTCACACCTGTAATTCCAGTACTTTGGGAGGCCAAGGCAAGGGGACGGCCTGAACCCAGGAGTTCAAGAATAGCCTGGGCAAAATGGTGAGACCTCGTCTTTACAAAACATTTAAAAAAATAACCAGGCATGGTGGCGCATGCCCGTAGCCCCAACTACTTGGAAGGCAGAGGAGGAAGAATCACATGAACAGCCAATTGAGGCTGTAGTAGCTGTGATCGTGCCACTGCACTCCAGCATGGGGAAAGAGTGAGACTTCAATTCAAAAAAATAAAAAAGATTAATTAAAAAATAAAACAAAATATGGAATTTTGTTACAGATCATATGTAAGACATTGGTCTGGAGTGAAGATGAAAGCCATGAGGAAAGCTATTTGAACCACAGCATGATCTCTTATTTTGTTTTTAAGGGTATAGGAAATTCAAAAATTAAGTGTTTAACATTTTTCTCGGTATGTAAATCTCAGCTACCACTATGGCATAAGAGAAATATCATTTTAATCTAATTCAAGTTGATTTCTACATTAAAACATCCTACTTCCTAGTTGGTAGAAATTTTATCTCAGTTAACTCATGGATCCATCTTTCACCTCTGTAACATCTAAGGTCTGAGGGGACTTCCATTTCCACTCTGCCATAGCAGGGACTCCTGCTAGCTTTACAAACTGCTCTCCCATTCTGTTTTCACAGAGAATCTTCTGTTCTCTTATGACTTAGGCTTTTGGAAACCACAGCTAGTGAGCTGCCTTTGTCTCTGTGGCCTACCATGTCAAATCCCTCCTCTGAAGCAATTGATTCCTTCATTCAACACATATTTACTAAGGGATCACTACATCCCAAACACCATTCATTCTAGCAGTGAACAGAAAAAAGAAAATCCTTACAAGGGGACAAAGAGAAAATACGCACCTGATTATGTAAAATGTCTAGTGTTTTAGTTGCTTATGGATGCTACAGAGGAAAAAGTCAAGCAGGGGACAGAGTAGGAAGGGCGGTTACAATTTTATCATTTTAGATTAGCTGGAAGTCTTTGCTATGAAAGCGACGTTTCAATAAAAACCAGAATGAAAGGAGAGAGAGTGCCATATGGATATCTGGTGGGAGTGTATTTCAGGCCCCTAAGGCAGGAACAGCAAAGTGCCCACTGTGGCTGGAACTGAGTGTACAAGAATAGCAGAAGTGAGTGTACAAGAATAGAGGTCAGAGAGTTAGTGGCGGGCCAGATGAAAGAGGAAATCAGCACAGAATGGTCTTACAGGAGCCACTGTAAGAAAGCCACTATGTAACAATTTTCTTGTAGTCACATTTAAAAAAGAAAAAAGAGTCTATAGCCATACCACCGTGAGTGTACCTGATATCATCTAAAAAAGAAAAAAGAAACAGGTAAAATTAATTTAAATAACATAATCTAATATAGTCAAAACACTTCAACAAATAAGCAAAATTATTAAAGAGTTATTTTACTTTTTTTATACTAAGACTTTAATATATAGTATGTATTTTATGCTTATGGCCCATCTCAGCTTGGGCTAGCCACATTTCAAGTGCTCGATAGTTATCTGTGACTTGTGGCTACTTTACTGGATGGTGTAGATCTAGGTCTGGCTACTTGAATGAGGAAAAGGGCCAGGTGTATTGACTCATGCCTATCATCCCAGTACTTTGGGAGGCTGAGGTGGGAGGATTGCTTGAGCCCAGGAGTTTGTGACCAGCCTGGGTAACATAGCGATACTTTGCCTCTACAAAAAATCACAAAATTAGCCATACATGGTAGCACATGCCTATGGTCCCAGCTACTCTGGAGGCTGAGGTGGTAGGATCCCCTAAGCCTGAGAGGTCAAGGCTGTGGTGAGTCATGATCGTGCCACTGCACTCCAAGCTGGGCGACAGACTCAAAAAAAAAATCTGTTAATAAATCATTGACACCATCCTGTCATACATAGTATCTTCCATGTTTTATAATAATGTTTCTTACTGGTCTAGAGGTAGTATTTTCAAATATTTTGCCTTTTTTAATTATAAAAGTCATATGTACTATCAAAATTCAAACAATACAGAAATGAGTAGTGGAAAGTGAACTCACTAGAAGGTCAGTTCCACAGGGACAGGGACTTTGGCCTATTTTCTATTCTGCTGCATCACTAGCACCTAGGGCAGTGTCTTGCATACGGTTTGGTGCTCAAAAATATATTGTTGAGTGAATGAAAAAAGCAGGGAACATTAGGCTTGAACCCCAGCATCTCCATGCAGCTAAATCTACAAACCTACCCAGATATGCATGCTTTTTGTTTCTCTTCCAATTACAGTGGAGAATCTGTTTCTATTCCCTTTTAAAGCAATCCTCCAACCGGAGTTCTGGGTCCCATTCTTCTGGGCTTCTCACGGCCTTCAATTCTTCTCTGATCCTCTCTCTTTCTGTCATTTGTATACCCTAACTTAAAGAAAAGCCCTCTTATATGAGGAGGGATGCAAAACATTGGAATTATCTTTTGGAGAGTGGGCCCTTTGTAATACTGACTTCCCCCACTAAGTCAGTGCTCTGGGAACCCATCCTCATCACTGTACCAGCTTGAATTGTGAGAGGCTGTGTTTGACTTCAGTGCTTTTTTTTTTTTGAGATTCAACCTGTTTGCCCATTATATGATGGGTGATTTATGAGCACACCTGCTCACACTGTGCTGAGGGCTCAGCAGTTTTTGACCCATCCTCCCTATTCTCCTGATATCACCCCAAGTGATTTTTTTGGGGGGGGATTTGTTTGAAAAAAAATCCTCAAAGGGAAACATTTTTGCTGATGTGGAATAGGTGAAACAAAAAACAACAGAAGCACTAAAAGGCATCAATATTGATGACTTCAGAAACTGTTTTGAGCTGTGGAAAAAGTGTTTCAATAGGTGAATGCATCGAACGAGGAGTACTTTGAAGGTGACTGAAATTTAGACATTTAAGAATAAATATACAAATTTTTATGGAAAAATCCATTTTTGGGTCCTTCATAACTACACATTCCTGCTCCACAACACATTGCAATTCTCACCTCACTTTTACAGCTAAACTCCCCAAAATATTTGTCTGTACTCACTGTTTCTAATTCTTTTCTCATCTTTTCTTGAATCTAATCCTGTATTTTGCCCACATAATGACATCCAGGCCACCAAATGTCACTGATGGCATCGGTATTGACTAATCCCATGAATGTTTCTCTCAGCCCCTCAGAAATTCTTGACACAGTGAAGCACACTCTTGGTTTTATTTTATTTTATTTTTGAAAACAGGATTTATGGAGAGGACAGAAAAGCTCCCACAGTGGAAGGGGATGTGAGGGGTTGCCCTTGATTTTCTTTTTATCTCAGTAACCATACTTGCCTTTGCTGGCTCTCCTCCTGCATATAAAAATAAAATCAAGGGCAACCCCATCACATTCCCTTCAGTCACCTTCAGTTCATAATTATTTAACATGTTTTTTCTCTGTCTCTTCCACTGGTAACTAGACACTTGAAATCCAGCATCTTTCAATCTTATTCACTGCTATATCCTAGAGGTGTAGCTCAGTATCTAGCTAATTTCATCATAGGTGCTCAAGAAATGTCTGTTGACTACATGAATGAATGAATGAATGAATGAATGAATGAAAAGGCACATGGTGTCCTGGAGAGATACTGAGGGAAACGGGACAGAGGAAATTGGTGCTGCATTTCTAGTTCAAATAGTTGGATTTCATCCCTGAGACTAGCCTTCACATTTGGACTGTGACTGAGAAAATGCCAGAGCCTGTTTATAGGAAGAAAACTGCACTGAATGCCTAGTAGCTATACTCGAACCAAGGGTTGATGCCAGGCCACAGGCCCTGCCTTTGCCTCAGGCCCTGACTTGCAAACTGTCCAGTCATGACTTGAAGGTATTACCAATCCATTGGTGTGTCAGATCTCAGCAGCTACATTTTTTCACCCACACCAGAAGACAGCTATGTTCTAGGAAATTTGAAAACCATTAGAATCAGCAAACCACTGGGCACAATAATGGGGTAAGAGAGAGACTGGGACACGCTCAAGGCTGGAGGTGGAGGTGAGAGCATATTCCTATTACAATTAAATTTCCAAAAAAATGCCATTTTGGAATAAAAATGCCAAAAAATGAAATGTCTAGGTTTGCCCAGTCATCTTACTCTATGCTACTTCTGCTTCCTAAAGACATGCACTGCAACTAAATCATAATATTCTGTGATCCTAATATTTATAAGATGGAGTTAAGAAATGACAGTAACTACCAAAGTTGTTGTGAGGATTGACATAATTCATATAAAACAACTAACCCAATGTTGATGCATAGGAAGTACTTGACAAAGATTTATAGTTTTGATTATTGGTACTGGTAATAGACATATCAAATGAAACATTTCTTACAGCACGAGGCTACAACTAGATCACAATGAATATAAATAACCTAACATAATGCTTAGAACTTACCAAGTGTTCAACAGATGGTAACAATTACTAATATCATTTTAGACATGTATTATTTTATTATTCTTTTTCTCGCAGCAGACTTGTGGCATAGAGACAGGTGATGCCATTTTAGAGATGTGAAAACAGGTTTCAGAAAGTGACCTAACTTGCCAAGGGTCACACAGTAGATGAGAGAGCCCAGATCTTAAGACTCGGGTCAATTTGGCTGAGTGTGTTACTGTGTCACAGATTATATCAAGCCAGGTGTCTGTTTTGTAAATAAAGTTTTTATTGGAACATAGCTACACCCACTCATTTCCATTTTGGTTATGGCTGCTTTCACACTACAACAGCAGACTTGAGGAGTTGTGACAGAGCCCACATAGTCCAGAAAATCTAAAATATTTCCTATCTGACCCTTTACAGAGCAACTGTCAAACCTGCTGTACTCTGAAGATTTTTAATGGCATTGTAAACTAATATTCTATGTATATGCAATCATTTTGTAAATTACTAATTTAAAATGAAGCATTAGAAATAGAGTGTCATCTAAATTCAGTCTTTCTCAAAAACACAAGTGGAAGTGTGACAGCCTCTCTTGTGGCCAGTGATCCCTGAAGCTGAGCCAGGAGAACAACAGGAAAAAAACAGCAGATCTTTGGAGAGATTTTACTACCATGTACCAGGTTATTGCAAGTGCCCTTTGATCCCAGACATCAGTGCCACCTGCCATCAACCTTCCCGGGCTGAATACCACATTTCTTCTCTCCTTTTCCTGCTACTTCACTTTACTAGCAATAGTGGTAGTCACCCGAATTTTTTTGATCCCTGAAGTCTGAGCTGGCAAATTTGAGACTGTGCCCTCAGTTGACGCCACTGATCACTTGGTCCCAGCAAAGCAGCATGATACCAGTGGTACCATCATTTGTCCTGACTCTGGCTTCTCAGACCTAGAAGTGCAGAGGTGCTTTTTATTGTGAGCCAAGGCCCTGTTCCATCTGAAGGTGCAGGAATCAACATTTTGAACCCCACAGACCACACTGTTCCCAACAAAGAAGAGTTTTTTCTTAGTTAGTATATAGTAGAGTGGGCCCTTCCTTTCAAACAAGTGGTGTGGAAAGAGTGTCTTCTCAATAAAAACTTTTTTGCCTGGCAACTTTATCAGGGTCCCTAAGACAGCAACTTATGATGAGTGATCAGCTACAAAAGTTATTAAATGAGAACATGTTTAACAAATGTCATTATGATAAACTCACTGACTTTGAACATACAGCTTTCAGTGTTTGATGTTGTAACATAAATCATCAATGCTTTTTTCCCTGGTGATAAAGTTGAGTCGCATATCTTGTCACTATTATCAAACTTTTGAGTAACTTCCTGTGATTGTGATGTGCATAGAACTATCCTCACCACTCTAAGGCTCATACAGTTGACTGTACAAGGAATAATATAAGGGGGAGAGCTTTATTCCTAAATACATCAGTATAAAAGAAAGTTGTTAATTGGCAATGGGAATGAAGGGGTGTTTTCTTCCTGGGTGAAGGAACACACATCGATGTTTAAACACAAAAGAAATTGAAATGTTTTGCACTGGCTTACACTTTATGTAAGGAATTAGTACACTCAGTTGGAGAAATACAGACTAAAAACTGTAGAAAAGCTATTTCTGAAAACATAAGAAAAATAAATTAAACTCTAAGTAAAGGAAGATATTAGCTCCTCAAAGGAAACATCTTTAAAGAACGCAATACTCTAAGGTATTTTAATTCCTAAATATCATTCATAATCTAGACATGGCAATATTGAAGAAACAACCAAAGTATATTTTTATGCTAATTATCCTAGCAATGTACAAGCTTTTATCATATTTATGTTGTCTCCTTTCAGGGCTAAATTTCAGTTCAGCTTCTACCAAAATGGAATAAGAACCAGAGTAGCATTCAAGAGCTCATTCATAGTCTCTCTAATCACCAATTCAGGTCAAGCACCCTGTCCTTTTTCTTATGTGTACCGAGACAATGATTAACGAAAGAAGCTATAGTAATGTGGTTTTCTTCGAAAGGTTGTATGATAAGGCATCACACAGAGTTAATGTTTTAGTCACAATTAAATAACTTTATTGGAAAAAACTCCACAATCCACGAAAATAAACCTGGGTTTCTATAGTGAAGCCATGTGAAATTGTAACAGGAATTGACCATTCTTTCTAAAAGCCCAGAATATGAGCTCCCTTCCAATGCATATGAGGAAATCATACCTTATGAATCTTGGTGGAAAGCAGCGGCCACTTCTCCCCTCATGAAGCTGAAAATGCCAGACATTTGTTTTGCCAGCCTCCCTTGCTGCTGGAGTGTGGCCATCTGTCCTATTACATTCCTGATAATAAGAATCCCCTGAGGTTCTTGTTAACAGCTACACAGCCCCATCTCATGGAGATTAGGCTGGGGATATGCGTCTTAATAAGTACCCAGATGATTCTCATGATCCAAGAAGCCTGGGAACTGAATACCGGCCTAGAACATGCCTGCGGTGCTTCACCTCTTAGAGTTCACGTTTGATTCACCTGTTCTTCTGACCTAAGGTTTCTTGACTCCACCCCAGACCGACTAAATCAGAATCATCTCTGCAGCAGATCCTGTGTGTGTGTGTGTGTGTGTGTGTGTGTGTGTGTGTGTGTGTGTGTGAGAGAGAGAGAGAGACAGAGAGGGAGGCTTCACAAGTGTATCCATTGCATAGAAGCTTTTAAATTTTACTTGTATAAATTTGTGGGTTACAAGTGTAATTTTGTAACATGGACAGATTGCATAGTTGTGAAGTCAGGACTTTTGGGGTATCCATCACATAAATAATGTACATTGTACCCATTAAGTAATTTCTCATGATCCGCCCACCTCCCACCCCCTACCTTTTGAATCACCACCGTCTATCATTCCTCACTCGATGTCTACGTGTACACATTATTTAACTCCCACTTATAAGTGAGAACATGTGGTATTTTACTTTTGTTTCTGAGTTAGTTCACTCAGGATAATGACCTCCAGCTCCATCTATGCTGCTTCAGAAGACATTTCATTATTTTTATGACTGATTAGTATTCCTTTGTGTATAGATACCACAATTTCTTTATTCATTCTTTCACTGATAGATACTTAGGCTGATTCCCTATCTTTGCTATCGTAAATAATGCACAGTGAAGCTTTAAGTCCCCTATTTTAGGCCAACACTTCATCAAACACGTGTTGGGACTTGGATGTAAAAGTGATGCAAGGAAAATACGACTGTGAGTAGGAGTCAGTGGTAATTGCAGGACAATGAAGTTCCCGGGGTAGCAGAGACAGCATTCACTATTGAGTACATCTGTTATTTAGCGGTCTATCATCAGTGGTCCAAGCTATAGCATTCAGTAAAGTAGTGTCCTTACTTTGTCCGTGATTGGTCTGGTTTGAAGCATTTCTTAATACTGTCTAGTCCTGAAAATGATTTTTCCAAAATTCCTGGTGATTCTGTAAGCTATCCAACTATCTTATATTAAATCTTTTCCTATGTAAATCATTCAGAAGCAATTTACGTTGTCTGCAAGTAATAATGCAAAGCATTACAAATATGGAGTATTGGAGGGAAACTCCTACTTTGCAGTAACGGGTCCTAAGTTTGAATCATATGTGACCTGAGTCTCTGTTTATTTACTTGTAAAATAAGAGTCCCACACAGTTTTATAAAGATATTGTGATTATTAAATAAGTAGTGACTCAAAGTACTGTTGACAGGCTCTAGAATCTCTCTCTAAGTTGGGCTTATAGATAGCCATATGGAAAGGGGATAAGGTACGTGTCTTGAAGATGTATTTGCATAGTAAACACAGTATGTTTACTCTGATCATATCTTTACCTGTGGTGATTTTGAGAAGTGGTTTATAAGGATTGGTGCCCAAAGTCACTCCTGAGAACTACCACTAGAAAGGGTAGGTAGCACAGGTCATTAAATGTTATTTTCCTTTTTTATTTTTTTAATATTTAATGTGCAAATCTAGTCAAAAAGGTCAACACTAGGAAAGTAAGATTCCAGAGCTTGTAGAAAACTATTGTTATTCATTATTTACCTAGTCTATTAAATTATTTTGATTTACAAAAATTTCAGTGTATTTAAAGAGCACAATTTACACACGCAACGTATTTTTTAATATGCTTAACTATGATCCCAGTTAATATTTATAGCCCTTCTTTATGTGATTATTGCTAATGTCTTTCAATCAGAGGGCTCTATTTTGAGGTATCCTCCAATGGTAACTCACTCAGTAAGATCCTGCCATTAGATGGCTGTTGCTATGGCAAAATGGAAATGAAAACTTGAGAATTCTAAATCTGATATCTGCCAGACGGGTAGGATGTAGACAAAATGTATTTCCATTATAATGAATTTTTTTGTATAACTTGACTCCATTTTCTCTTCTCTCATTTTTACTCCACATGACCTCTAGTCCCACCCTGTTCTCACAGGAAGATAAGTTACTTTAACCAATCACGGTTCAATCATCTATATTTTTCCATGCTCATAATTTCTATATGGATACATACTTTGTATATATCTCATATACAGACTTTTTTCTTTTGATGATTGTTTTATAGAGATAAGATCATATCAAACATACTGTCTATTATCATTTAGCAATGTTTTGTAAAAATCTCTCCAAATATTTTCTTAATGGTTGTATAATAGTCTATGGTTTAAATATATTTGTCCTGCCATTATCCAATTGATAGTTGTCCATTTTTCTTCCACCTTTTTACATTATCAAAAATTCATGATGAACATATATATGTCCATACATATGGTATTTTCCATTAAACATAAAAAAGGAGTTAGTCAATATGTGCTGCTTTGGGGTGCAAATAACAGAACCCTAAACTGCATTGGTTTATACCCAGCAGATCTAGTGAACAGAAGACCTAGTGGAAGATAGTCTCAGAGTTTGTTTGAGTGCTCAAAGACAAAATCCACAAGTCAAGCTCTTTTTATCATTCTATTCCTCTATCCTTGAGTTTATTGCCTCTTGGTCACAAGATGTCTCCCGCAGCTCCAGACATTCACGGAATACTCATAGCACAATGGGGGGGAAGAGGACAAACAACCCCCTTTTTATGCAGTTATCTGGAAAGAAGGAAAAAACTATCACATACGACCCAAAATAAACTTTCTCTTACATCTAGATGGCCAAAAACTTTCACATGTACTCATTTCTAGACCAATGGGTGATGGAAAGGGTATGTTATGATTGGTTTAGACTGGGTACATTGTCTCCTGGACAAGACCATGGTCCTGTCAGCCAAAAAAAAAAAAATGAAGAAAATGATTGCTGGAAATAACCAAGAGTGTCTGCCACAATAAGATATGGAGTTAATTAATATGCTACTTAGATATCCTCAGTGAAATCTCTAACCAGTACATATCTGACAGAAAATACCACATGTTCTCACTCATAAGTGGGTCCTGAAGATATATCAAAATACTATAAGAGAGGAATCAACAGTAGCGAGACACGGCAAGGGGAGGGGAGGGCACATAATATTATAAAGGGTACCTGATCCTAAACCAGGGGAGGTGAGGACCAGCTGAAGGCCAAAACTTCACTTGCATATAGACTACTTATATACCTAATCCTGACTTGTACGCCACATCTTTACAATGAAATAAAGAAAAAATATTTTAAAAAGAAAACAGGCTGGACTCAGTGGCTCAGCCTGTAATCCCAACACTTTTTGGGAGGCCGAGGCAAGTGGATTGCCTGAGTCCGCGGGTTCAAGACCAGCCCGGGAAACTTGGTGAGATCTCATCTCTACAATAAATCAGAAATTAGCCGGGTGTGGTAGCGCGTGCCTGTAGTTCCGGCTACTTGGAAGGTTGAAGTGGAAGGATCGGTGGAGCCCAGCAGGTCGATGCCAGGGTGGCCGTGAGCGTGCCACGGCACTCCAGCCTAGGTGACAGAATGAGATTCCAACTCAAAAAAAAACACAAGAAACAAAAAAACAATGATCCCATTGTACCAAAAAGGCACACAGCAATATTTTTTTACATTGTCTTTTTCAAAACTGCTGTTATTTTAAAGCTGAAATATAGCATGTTATTTTTAAAATTATTTCATAATATTCCCTATATAGGTATTTGCAGCAATTGCAGAGATAATTTTAAAAATTATATGTAAGCTTCTAGCATAAATTTTTATTTTATTTTTAAATTGACACATAATAATTATACACAGTTATGGGGTACATAGTGATGTTTTGATACATGTAATGTATAGTCATTATAACAAAACTATTACATATTCATCATATCAAATATTTATTTCTTTCTGTTGAAAACATCACACAGAAATATTTTAATACAGCATGTTATGTAGAAAAAAAAGAATATTGAAAAGGCATTTACTAAAGTAATGCATAAGACTATATAGTTACTAAGTTACTAATACATAATGCTATGTATTATTAAGTACCTATAGGGCATTATGCTAGGTATATCAGTGGGCAAAAGAAGGGGAAAAAAAGATGCTACTCTACACAACTTCAATATAGCTACTCTGTAAAACACATGGTAGATCTATTCATGGTTTTCAATCCTGGCTCATGTTAGAATCACTTGAAAAGTTTGTAAAATGCTGATTCCAATGCCATGCCCTAAACCAGTTAAATAAAATCCATGTGGGCAAAGCTGGACCGAAGGGTCAAGCTCCAGGGCAATTCTATGTGCAGCTGAGATGGAGAACAGAACAACAGCCCAAGGGAAAATAGTCAAGAATCACAGCTGCTATCTTGTTTTCACCGGTTTCTTCCTCTAGGCCCATTTCTTCAGAAGGGGTCCACACATACAACGCAGGAAACCTACCGCTTACAGTACTCCAAGATTTGTCCACTTTCCTATATCCACACTCCCCATCCCTTTCAGCAAAATAACCTTCCCAGTTGCCATGTCCTGTCACAACAGTTGAACTACTTTATTAACTCACACTGCTTTGCATGACTTTCAGCAGGGACTCTTCTAGAGCCCTTAGTCCAATAATCAGGCATGGTGCTTCTGAAGGAAAGGGGTATTAAACTTGACCTACCAGTGTTTAGAGTAATAAGATTCTACATGCTCTGTCTGAATGGATCTGTCCTCTTCTGCTTTTCTCCACCTGACAAAAGATTGCCCATCTTTCAGGGCATGTATCCTATAGACTCAGTGATACTGTGGCAGGATTTTATAGAGATTCGGGACACTGGGGCCAGGAAGTAGTTTTATTTGTGCCAGCACCGGTTCAGTGGATTCACATCCAAAGGCTGAGCCCCAGCGAAGGGGGCATTGCCTTGTATACATTTTTAGCTCCTTTGTCCCCCTGATAAGGCTTACATATTAGTATCATACTGGCGAATTGGATGTTTCTCAGCTAAAGGTTACAGAAAGGTTACACATGCACACTACAAACTGGGGGTTACGTTCCTTTCTAACATAGATCTTCCAAGAAAGTTTTTATCGTATGATGCTAGAAGGACTCTTTTAATATTCCAGGGAGGCTTTTATCTTACTGTACTAAGTGGGGGGCTACTCTGTCCTGGGAAGGCCTTCATCTTATTAGGCTTGGGGGAAGGGCTCCCTGCCTCAATGCCATGTCTTTCTGTCTGCTTGCACAGCATTGAACTCTCAAGGCTCACAGCACACCCTGTACTACCATACTGTGGTAGAGTGATTTGTTTCCAACCATAGTGCACTGCTTCAGGGCAAAAATCTCCTCTTTCTGCTCCACGACCTCTCTGCAGTACCTTTGATGAAAGTTCTTTTAAGAACTAACATATATATATATTGAGTTGGAGTCTCACTCTGTCGCCCAGACTGGAGTGCAGTGGCCGCTCCCGGCCACCGCAGCCTCCACCTGCTGGGCTCCGGCGATCCTTCCGCCTCAGCCTTCCAAGTAGCCAGAATTACAGGCATGCGCTACCATGCCCGGCTGATTTTTTTTTTAATTTATTGTAGACATGAGGTCTCGCTGCCCAGGCAGGTCTCAAACCCGCGGGCTCAGGCAATCCACTCACCTCAGCCTCCAACTTATATTTTTAACATCACCATCCGCAAGCTCTGCCTAAATGCTGTTGTAGAATTCTCCACTGCAATAACAATTCTCTTTGACCAAATTTTCTTTGGGATTCTCTTATTTTGTGTAGTTTTTAAAAGTTATTGTATTTTAATACTCCAGCTTACTTCAACAATGTAAAAGTAACAGGGAAAAATGATGAGGTGTATACTGTAAAAGCTTGATAATTTTTTAATCTGAGTAATGAATATATAGCAGTTCATTATACAGAACACATTTATTTATGAAGCTGTATGTATACATTTATATGTAATATACTTATTTTGTATAAAATATAATTTAATCAACATACATGTATGTGCATTATACAATGTATTCTTATATAAATTTATATAATATATACTCATATAATACACTTATATGAGTATATATTATATAAAATTGTATACAATATAAAATTTTATATAGGTTATATATGGAACATGTAATGTACAGTATATTTTATGTAAATTTAATATAGATTATATCATATATAATATACTATACTTATTCTAATAATATATTGGATATAGAATATATGAAATATATTATATAGTTTATATAATTATATGATAAAGTATCTTATATATAAATATATGTTTATATTAAATATATTTTAAATTATATATGATATACAAATATATGTTTAAAACATATTTATATATAACATTATACATATGTAGCATTTTAGTTTAGTAAAACAATTTTTAAGATTTAAAATAAGATTTAGGCTGAAAATCTAAATTTAGTGGCTCAGCCTGTAATCCCGTGCCTTGGGAGGTCGAGGTGAGTGGATTGCCTGAGCCCGCGGGTTTGAGACCCGCCTGGGCAAATTGGCGAGACCTCATCTCTACAATAAATAAAAAAATTAGCCGAGCATGGTAGCGCGCGCCTGTAGTCCCAGCTACTTGGAAGGCTGAGGCGGAAGGATCGCCGGAGCCCAGCGGGTCGAGGCTGCAGTGGCTGGGAGCGGCCACTGCACTCCGGTCTGGGCGACAGAGTGAGACTCGAACTCAAAAAAAAAAAAGATTTAAAAAATTGTTCCCAGAAACATATAATTGCTTTCTAGTGTGTTAATCCTGTACAATCTTATGTTATCAGTATTTACACTGTCTTATGACTTTGTTCTAACAGCTATATTATCTTTTGGAGTTTATTTTCTGCTAACTGTGTAAGACACAGAGGAGTTGTAGTCATTTTTAGCTGAATTTTAGTTGGTTTTTTTTCCCTTCCTTGGTTTTTTATTATTTCTAAATTACTTCCTAGTCTCATAAGTCATTGTAAACCTACATCCTCATTCATTGCTTTTACTAATATTGAGTAGGCATGAAACTTTTATGAGCTGACATATAATGTCTCATTGTTCAACAAATACTGTCTGCCACCCCATTTAAGGACTGCCTAGGCTGATGTTTCCTGTGTGAACCTCCCTGTTTTCATGACCCTCCCCTTCCCAAAGATAAGCACTTCCTTGAATGTTGTGTCTATCATTCTCAGGATTTCTTTGTTAGCCATGTGTTTGTCTTCAAACAAAATGGTTTTTAATTTTGCGTGTTCTGAATTTTCTATAAATATATCCATACTATATACATTCTTCAATAACTTGCTTTTGTAGCTCAGATTACGCTTTGTTGTCAAATAAGTACTTTTATCTCTTCAGTGACAATCCAAAGACCCTATGTTAAAGTTGTCATGTATTTCAATTATATGCATATATGCAATATGCTATTATACTTACTATAAAATGTTAATTTAAATTTACTCATATTTTTCATTCCTCATACTTTCCTGCATCCCCACACTTCCACTGGGGATTAATTCTCTGTTTTTGTTACTCTGAAATCTTTATTTTGACTTTGTTCTCTGTATATGTTTCGAAAAGTTCTCAGATATTATCTCTGCAAGTATTGCTTTGTTTCATTTTCACACCCCTCTCATTCTAGGCCATAAATGTTAAAAACATATTCAAGGTTCTCACTATATTTTCTGTCTCCTACTCTCTGGTCTATATTTTCCACCTCTTTTTGTTTCCTTGTAGATTATTTTTCCTGAATCATTGTCTATTTTACTGAACTAATTTTTTCTTCAACTGTTAAGTCCAACAATTGTAGAACTTACTCTTACTGTTTTGTTGTTGTTATTCCAGAATTTCTATTTAGTTCTCTTTCCAATCTGTGACTTTTTAAATACTTTCTAGTCCTCTGCAGAGGTTTTTAAGTCAGTCTCATCTAAAGGACCATATTAAGTTTTAACTATATTATCTGCATAATAAAAAAACTATCCCGTTGTGCAAAAAATCACAATTCTGTTTCTATTTTTCTGCCGTTTCTTGCTCACATATTGTCTTGTTTTCTCCTGAGTCTAGTTATATTCCACTGTGTACAAAATATTGTATTTGAAAAAAATATATAGAACCTAATTTCTTTTGGAGACAATGGTATCTTCCTCTAGAGAAGATTATTATTGGCTTCTGCCATATGCCTTCAGTCATTTAAACCTAAGGTCATCTTAATCCAGTTTTACCGAATAAGAGTTTCTTGGCTGCCCAGGTGACATAAAACCAGTGACAGCTTGGGTAAGTGCCATTTTTTATAGTTTATCATTATTCCTATAATGCCTTCTTCTGGATTCTCTGTCTAAAGAAAAGATTGACAAGCGATGATCCACAGGCCAAATCTGGCCAGGAAGTCAAATCCAGCATGCGGTCTGTTTTTGCACATGACCCGTGGACTAAGAATGGCTTGTGATATTTTTAAAAGATTGAAAAAAAAAATCAAGGAGATAAATATGTGTGTCCCATGGAGACACTCTAGCCCTTTCACATTTCTCAACCCTTGATCTAAAGCATGGTAGAGTTTATCAGACCCCCAGTTTTGTTTACTCCTACACCCATCTTTTATCTTCTACACCTGAAAAATATTTTTTAAAAAGACTCAGCATTCCAGTTACCTATTCCAAATGAACAAACTATTCCAGGGAATGGGAGACCTTGAATGCCAGATTCACTTCTCTATATTTCTTTCTGCTCCCATACCTATCTGGTGATTCATTGCTATCACTTTAATTCTTTTATGCTTTTAAGAAGACAATTTTCAGAGTTATAGGAAGATGGTGGTAGAACTACTCAGACTGTGCAAGTCCCTGTGTGAGTGAGTGAATTTACATGTATGTCTGTGTGTGTAGTGAGCATGTGAGTGGCTGACTGGATGGGGACTTGGGAGCAAGTGATCAGGGCTCTCTTGGTGAAGTAGTTGGTGCCACAGCTGCTCTGCTTGGACCCTAATGCTTTCTGAGGCACCAAAGCTGAGCACCATTATGTCCTACCACAGGGACATGAGATCTGGAGACTGTGGTACTTGCTAGGGAGGAAGCTATCCTTCCCAAACTTGTGTGCAGCAGGAACAGCAGTCTGTAGAGGAACTGAGCATCCAGTCTAAAGCCTGGGCAGAGAAGGGCTCTAAGGCAGCCACTGCAGAACAGTAAACCTGCATCTTTAGACCAGGGAGTGATCTCTGCATTTCTTTGGGGCCACTCTCCACAGACCCAGAGAGGATTGTCCCCAGTGCACAAGCCCGGGTGGGTAACAGCAGATGAGAACATTTTTTAAGTATTGAAAAAAATAAGAAGATAAATATATGTGTCTCATGGAGATATTACTCTCTAGCCCTTTACAGATAAGTTTTCCAATCCTTGATCTAAAGCATGGAAGAGTTTATCAGACCCTCACTATTGTTAGATTTCAGACAATCTAGCCCCTGTCCTGAACCAGCTTCTGGGCAATAGATGCATACAGTGATCTGACTGAGAAAGAGGCTAGTAAGTGCCTAGCTGACAATCTCCCACCCCCAGCAATGAGTGAAAGAGATCAGGAGGGCAGGGTAGGGGCTGGAGGCCCCATTCTCCTGCTGTGAACTGGATGCTATGGGAGCTGTGACCACACTGGGAAAGGAAGGAAAGGGGAGAAAGCCCAGGAGATATTGAGTCAAGTTACCCCTCCCAGTCCACCCCCATGGGTCCATGCTGGTTATCAATTGCAGACAGCAAGGAGTGAAGATTCTAACATCTCAAGTTTCAACAGTGAAGCGGGAAACTGCAGTAACACCTGCAGTCGCAGAACCTGCCACAAGAGAGAGCTCTCCCCTCAAAGAGATATACTAAAGCTGAGAAATCTCTACCAGTAGGTTTTTTTCAGTTTTGTTTTTTGTTAGTTTTTTCTCTCTTTTTTTTTTTGTTTGTCTCATTTGTTTGCTTTGTTTGTTGGTGGGTTGACTTTCTCTTTTCTTTCCTCCTTTTCATCTCTCTGTTCTTTCACTGTTTTTTTTCTATTTTTTATTATTTTTAATTTCTTCTTCATTCCCTTTGTTCACTCCTTCTTCTCTGTCTTTTCTCTCTTGTACTCTATCTTGGACTCAGGGGCTATAAAAGTATAGTCATTGTAAGATCACACTGTATGGAGAAGGAGTGCAAGTCCCAGCTGACCCATTCACTAGATAGTAAACATTGTGATCCATCAATAGGTTTTGAATTCTTTTGGCCCCTACTTATCCACAGACTTAAAGTTAGAGAATGGAGAATAAACTTTCAGGTGAATGGAAAACAAAAAAGTCAGGAGTCACAATTTTCATATCAGCCTTCAAGCAATCAAGAATTTTAAAAGATACAGAAGGACACTACCATAAGGATAAAAGACTCAATCCATCAATAAGAAATATTCATCCTAAACATGTATGGACACAACAAAAGGGCACCAGGATTTATAAAGTAACTACTAAGACTAAAAAAGGACATTGATTCTAACACTAACATAACTGGAGACTTAAATACCCCCACTAAAAACCATAGGTAGATCATCAAGGCAAAAAATCAATAAGGAGATCTGGAACCTCAACTTGACACTTGACCAAATGGACCTAGTAGATGTCTATGGAACATTCCACCCAATAACCATGGAATATACATTCTATTCATAACCACATGGAATATACTCCAAAATCAACCACATGCTAGGCCATAAATAAAGCATAAACAAATTTTGCATGATCAAAATACTGCCATTCACCTTCTCAGACCACAGTGGAATAAAAATAAATATCACCACCAACAAGAACCCCCCAAACACACAAAGATATGAACACTAAACAGCATGATGCTGAACAACTTCTGGGTCAACACAGAAATCAAAACAAAAGTTCAAAAATTCTCAGCAACAAATGGAAACAAAGGCCAAACCTCTCTGATGCCATGAAAACAGTACTAAGAGGGGAATTTATAACTCTACACACACACATCAAGAGTATAGAAAGAGCATAAGTTAACAGCCTAACACATCACCTAGGGAGCTGGAAAGGCAAGACAACCAAAACCCTAACTTCAGCACAATAATCCAGATCACCAAAGTAAAAGGTGAAATACAGGACATGGAAGACAAAATATAGGGAAAAAAATCAACAAAACAAAAATCTGGTTTTTTGAAAGAATAAACAAGATTGATAAACCCCTAGCCAGAATGACTAAGAAAAAGAGATAAAACGTTCAAATAAACACAATAAAAAATGCAAAACATAGAGTCAAAACTGACCCTGAAGAAATACAAATGATTATCAGAGATTACGATGCACACATGTATGGAAACAAACTTGAAAACCTAAATGAAATCCAGCACTTTCTGGCATCACACAATCTCCCAAGACTGAAAAAGGAAAAAATTGATACCCTAAATAGACCAGTAATAACCCAGTAAATTGACTCTGCCATAAGAAAACTACTACCAAAAAAAAAAAAGCCCAGACCAGATGGTTTTCCGGCAGAATTCTACAAAACATACAAGAAAGAGCTGATACCAATCCCACTGAAAGTATTCCAGGCAATTGAGAAAGACCAAACTCTCCCTAAATCATTTTATGAAGCTAGTTTCACACTGATACCCAAATCAGGTAAAGGTCCAACAAAGAAAAAGGACTACAGGCCAATATTCCTGATGAAAATAGATACAAAAATTCTCAACAAGATTCTAACAAATAGGATCCAACAACACATCACAAGAAACATCCATGACAACCATCTACTCTTCATTCCCAGGCTGCAGGACTGGTTCAACATCCACAAGACCATAAATGTAATTAAATACATCAACAGATGTAAAACCAAGAACTACATAATTATATCATTAGCTGCAGAAAAAGCTTTCAAGTTTATAATACTGAGTGATCTCTCACAGAAACAAAGATCTGAGTATCATATGTTTTCACTCGTAAGTGGACCTTGAACAACTATCATAAAATAAGAAAAGGATTGACGGGAAACTATGGGGGGGGGCAGGGAGGGGGGATTAACGGTAGTCGATATCTGTCTGGGGATGGGGGGCACCCCTCATCAACAAGGGTACCTGCATAATGCATATTTGTATACCTAACCCTTAACTGTACCCCACAATTTTAAAATAAAAATTACGTTTAAAAAAATCCGACATGCCTTTTTAAAAAAACCATTGAACAGCTAGACATAGAAGGAAGATACCTCAAAACAGCAAGAGCCATCTATGATAAACCCACAGTCAACATGCAGCTAAACAGACAGAAATTGGAACCATTTCCCCCTGAAAACCAGAACAGGACAAGGCTGCCCACTCTCACTCCTCGTGTTCAATATAGTGTTGGAAGTCTTAGCCAGTGCAATTAGACAAGATAAGGAAATTGGGGTTATCAAAATAGGAAAAGAGGAAGTTAAGTTATCCCTCTTTGCTGACGATATGATCCTATACTGTGGAAAGCCAAGAAAATCTGTTAAAAACCTCCTTGCACTGATAAAGGAGCTTGGCAAAGTATCAGAGTAAAAAATCAATGTGCAAAAGACAGTTGCATTTTTATACACCAACAACAAATAGGAAGAGAATCCCCCAAAAAGCACAATTCCATTTACAATAGCCAGAAAATAAAAGAAATACCTTGTCATCTTCCTAACCAGAGAAATGAAAGACCTTTATGATGAAAACGACTAAGCACTGCTCAAATAAATCAAAGAAGACACAAACAAGTGAAAAAATACTCTATGCTCATGGATTGGAAGAACAAAATTGTTAGGATGTCCATCCTAACCAAGGCAATCTATAGATTCAATGCAATATCCATTAAATTAACAACATCATTCTTCTCAGACCTGGGAATGAGAAATTCATATGGAAATTCTCGTTCATATATGACCATGAATAGCCAAAACAATCTTCAGCAAAAAGAAACAAAACAGGTGGTATCACACTTCTGGACTTTATTACAAGGCTACAATAATTGAAACAGCCTGGTATTGGAACAAGGACAGGCATGTAGACCACTGGAAAAGGATAGCGATTCCAAAAGCAAATCCTCAATTTCTCAACCAACTCATCTTCAACAAAACCTCCACCAACAACCACTGGGGAGAGGAGAACCTATTCAGTAAATGGTGCTGGGAAAACTGGCCGACCACATGCAGAAGATTGAAACAGGACCCCTACCTATCCCCATATACAAAAATAAACTCTAAATGGATCAAAGACCTAAATCTAAAACCTCAAACTATAAGAACCATAGAAAATGCAGGAGACACCATTATGGAAATTGGAATAGGCAAAGAATTCCTGATCAAAACCAAAAACACCCGTATAATAAGACATGAGATTGATGAGTGGGACCTCATCTAACTGAATAGTTCCTGGAAAGCAAAAGAGACCTTAAGAGAGTGGGGAGACAGCCCACAGAATGGAAAAATTATTTGCCAATTGTATATCTGACAAAGGTCTAACATCCAGGATCTACAAGGAACTCAAACACGCTGACAGGACAAAAACAAACCGCTCTATTAAAAAGTGGGCAAAATATATTAATAGGCACTTCTCAAAAGAAGACATACTAATAGCCAACAGATACAAAAGAATGCTCAACCTCACTACTCGTCAGAGAAATACAAATTAAAATCATACTGAGATATGGAAATTGGAACTGGCAACCAATTCCTGATCAAATCTCCAAGTGTCCATGCCATAAGAGGTAAGATCGACCAGTGTGACCTCATTAAACTGACAGCCTTCTGCAAAGCCAAAGAAGCCATCAAGAAAGCAGGGAGACAGCCCAGAGACTGGGAAAAAATATTTACCAACTCTATGTTTGACAAAGTCCTAACATCTAGGATCTACAAGGAACTCAAACACGCTGAAAAGGAAAAAAAAAACAGCCCCATTACAAAGTGGGCAAAAGATATGAATAGATAGTTCTCAAAAGAAGACATATGAGCAACCAACAGATACATGAAAAAAATGTTCAGCCTCACTACTCATCAAGGTGATGCAAATTAAAACTACACTGAGATAACACCTAACTGCAGTCAGAATGGCCATCATCAATAACTCAAAAAATAACAGATGCTGGAGAGGATGTGATGAAAAGGGCACACTTCTACACTGTTGGTGGGAGTGTAAACTGGTAGAGCCTCTGTGGAAAACATTGTGGTGATTCCTATAATTCTAACAATTGACCTTCCATATGACCCTGCACTTCCCCTACTGGGAATATACCCGGAAGAATTCAAATCATTTTATAAAAAAGATACCTCCACATGTATGTTTATCACAGAATTGTTCACAATAGCAAGAACATGGAACCAACCATGCTGCCCATCAAAAGAGAACTGGATTTAAATATGTGGTACATATACACAATGGAATATTATGCAGGCTTTATAAAGAAGAACAAAATCATGAACTTCACAGCAACCTGGATGGAAGTAGAGTCTATAATACTGAGTGACCTCTCACAGAAACAAAGAACTGAGTATCACATGTTCTCATTCATAAATGGACCTTGAACAACTATCCTAAAACTATATGAAAAGGATTGACAGTGGCAGGAAAACTGTGGGGGGGGGCGGGGAGGGGAACAGGGAGGTGGGATTGGCAGTAGTGGAAATCTATCTGCCTGGGGAAGGGGGGCACATCTCATCAACAAGGGTAACTGCACAATGAATATTTGTATACCTAACCCTGAATTGTACCCCACAATTTTAAAATAAAAAATTTAAAAGCTGCCAGGAGCGGCCACAGCACTCCAGTTTGGGCAACAGAGTGAGACTCCAACTCAAAAAAAAAAAAAAAATTAAAAGCTAAAAAAAAGTCATTGTTTTTCAAAGCTTCTTGATAACTTTAATAATTTTACTGTATGCTCATATTTTAATCTCATTTTAAATATAAGAATACTTTTTAATTTGGTGTCTAATAATTTCAGTATTTAAAGTCTGTTGCTTCTAAATTTTCTGTCATTTCGGGTGACTTGTGTTCATGGTGCCTTAATTTTTCATGTGTTTTGCGGTTTTTGTGAATGAGCTCACATTTCTTTGAATGTTAACATTTGAGGACTACCAGTATGGTGGATTAGATACCCTGACTGACCTTTCGACTGAAAATAACTAATAATGCAGTTAGATATAAAATGAAATATATATATGTATATTAAAATGTATCAATAAGCAGGCAAGTAAGTAACAAATATGCAGAGGCTAAAAATTAAGTGAGAATGAAAACTTAGGAAGGTAAGTCTGTATGAAGTAAATCCCTGGACACTTCGCTGTTCATGGCCCAATCTAAACAAATGTGGCAGCCCTGTAGAGAAAATTAAGATGTCAATCAACTTAAATTAATTATATTTTGAGGTGGAGTCTCACTCTGTCACCCAGGTTAGAGTGCAGTGTCACGCTCATGGCCACTACAGCCTCGACCTGCTGGGCTTAGCCCATCCTTCCGCTCAGCCTTCCAAGTAGCTGGAACTACAGGCACGCACTACCATGCTCAGCTAATTTTTTTGATTTATTGTAGAGAAGAGGTCTCAGCAAATTGCCCAGGCTGGTCTTGAACCCCTGAGTTCGGACAGTCCTCTCGCCTTGGCCTCCCAAAGTGCTGGGATTATAGGCTTGAGCCACTGCACCTGACCTAAAATTAAATTTTAAAAAAGAAAGATAAATTACAATGTCCTCACCAGTCATATTAATAAAATATTGAAATCTCAGCTTCATCCTCGAAGGTCTGGCTAGATTTTATAGAACGGTTGCAATGATAATCAAAATCACTCACACATTAGATATAGTCATTAATCATCAATTAATAAGTGATCAGTTGATGACTTTCCCATGATAGCATAGCCAGTGTGGACAAGGCTGATGAAGCCCACCCATAGCCAGTTCTCCTTTATAGGTGTGTAGAAGAATGAACTCCCCATTCCCTTTACATTAGGGGAGGAGCATGTGAACTAGTTTTCATGAATGAAATATGAGCTTAAGTGGTATGTGTCACTTCCAGACTCATGCATTTAAATGCCCCTGCATGATTCTCTAGGTTTTTTTTTCTCTGCATCATCATGGAATACATGTTTTGAAGTGACCAAACCAGAAAATAGACACCCTGATTTCTAAGTCCTTCATGGTAAACAGCTGCCCAGGAGTTTCACTTGCATTATGCCCATATGTGCAAAAAATAAAGAAATGTATGTTACACTATTAAGAGTCCAGAGCTAATTCATTACTGTAGCATAGCCTTGGTTTTTCCCAATGGATTTTATCTTACTAAAGTGAAAACCACAGGTATTTATCCTGAACCATTAAATGTAACACTAATAATGGCAGAAGCAGACGCAGTGGTTACAATAACTAACTTTCATTGAGTCATTACTTTTTGCCAAACATTGTGCTGAGCACTTTACATACTTCAATTCTCCCATCTCCACCACAACCCTATGATATAGGTCCTATCAGTATCCCTCTTTTAACTTATGAGAGATCCAAATCTTAGATAAATTAGGTCATTTCTCTAAGGTCCCAGAACATGTAAGTGGTCCTGGCTGATAAAAAATTCCAAATATTTTTCCTCTTCAACACGGCCTCTAACACTTCTTTCATTCAAAAAATATTTATTCAGGGCATAGCAGGTGCCAGACACATAACTGCTGCATCTATAGAGTCCAGGAAAAAAAAAATGGATCACTTTCCTCACGGAGGCTAATGTCTAATTTCATACAAGACATAGACTCACACTCACAAATATATTGACACATACAATCACGTTTTCATACAAAGTAACACATAAATTGCTTTTTTTTTTTTTGAGTTGGTGTCTCAGTCTGTCGCCCAGACTAGAGTGCAGACTGGAGTGCAGTGGCCGCTCCCAGCTACCGCAGCCTCGACCTGCTGGGCTCCGGCGATCCTTCCGCCTCAGCCTTCCAAGTAGCTGGAACTACAGGCACACGCTACCACTCCCAGCTAATTTTTTTATTTATTGTAGAGATGAGGTCTCACCAACTTGCTCAGGCGGGTCTCGAACCCGTGGGCTCAGGCAATCCACTCACCTCAGCTTTTTGGACCTGCTCACACACTCAGAGATCTCAGCTACAACTTTTTGTTCTTTTGCATTCATCATACAAATGCCAGACACTGGGAATACAAAGTCTAGGGACATTGTCCTAATTCCTAAAATAGATTACCTTTTAGGACAGAAATCAGTCAAATAATCTTTCTTCTGAAAGAATGGTTAAGTGGAGACTATGAAGAAATCCACAAGATAAACTCAAATTCTATTACACTTGTAAGTCACAGCTCAAACTTTGTCCAGCATATACATATATATATATATTTTTTTTTTGAATTGGAGTCTCACTTCATCGCCCAGGCTGGAGTGCAGTGGCACGCTCATGGCTACCCCAGCATCGACCTGTTTGGCTCAGGTGATCCTTCCACCTCAGCCTTTCAAGTAACCAAAACTACAGGCGCATACTACCGTGCCCGGCTAATTTTTTAAATAATTTTTTTGTAGAGATCAGTTCTCATCAAGTTGCCCAGGCTGTTCTCGAACCCATGGACTCAGGCAATCCCCTCACCTCAGCTTCAAATAATGCTGATATTACAGGCTTGAGCCACTGTGTCCAGCCCCAGCATATATTTTAAAGTTACATGCCCTCTATAAAATCAATGGTACTCTGTATATGTTAATCAACTCCAATAAACTTATACAAATTGTTAATCCTATTTCTCTTAGAGTGGATCTATTCTTACCTTTTGACAATTTTTCATTATTTGTAAGAAGCCCATCCTAAGGCATAATAATACTATTACCACTAACAATGACAATAATGTGCTAAGCTAAGCAAAGTAGACAGGGAGAAATATCAAGAAAGTTGAAGTGGAATAAGGTGGAAGTAGTAGATAATAAGATGAAACATTTATTTTTACACACATACATCCCCTCATTTTTCAATCTGTATAGTTAACTCATCCTCAAAGGTAAATAAGTGGGAGTTAACATAATATAAACTGACTTAGAAACTGATATCATAACGTGAAATCTTTCAGGGAAGCACAATTAAGCTCATCTTCCTGCCAAGCACCCAATCTATGCCACAACCTAATGTACGTAACTATCTTCATCCCACATAACAGTAGTCAGAGCATGGCTGCAGGCTTTCACTGAGGAAAGAAGCCATAGCCTTCTCCCATTGAATGGATCAATAATAGTCTTGGCTCAGAAGCAATCAATCCATATAGACTAACCAATGATGCATGAAAGTGCAATAATAATTCGCTAGGCCAACCAGATTCTCACCCCCACAACAGAAATTGGAAAAAACATGTAGAGATAAAGTCAGTTGTTGGTTCACATATTCATTCAATATATATTTGATCAGGCATGGTGGCTCACACCTGTAATCCCAGCACTTTGTGAGGTTGAGGTGGAAGAAGTGCTTGAGTCCAGGAGTTCAAGACCAGCCTGGACAAAATAGTGAGACCTTGTCTCAGCAAAAACTCAAACAAGTTAGCTGGGTATGGTGGTGTTCACCTTATCTTGGGAGGATTACTTGAGCCCAGGTGACCAAGGCTGCAGTGAGCTGAGATCACATCAGATGCACTCCAGCCTGGGCAACAGAGACTTTGCCTCAGAAAGTAAATAATAATAAATAAATAAATATTTATATTTATAAATCAGCTGCTATATGCCAGGCACCATTCTAGTCACTAGGAATACAAAGGTAAACTGAAACACACACACACACACACACACACACAACACACACACACACACACACACACACACACACACACACACCAAGATGATGATGTAGGCTATGGAGAAAAGTCAGTCAAGGAAAGTAGATGCAGAGAAATATCAAATCTGAAGTGGAGTAAGGTGAAAGTAGTAGGTGAGGAAATAAAAAAGAAATTATTATGACAAAATAAATGCCTTGTAGGTCATTGTATTCTGATTGAGATGGTAAGCTACAGGGGGTTTTGGAGAAGGAAGTTGACATAGTGTGACTTAAAATGTAAAAGGGTCACTGCAGATGCTATATTGAGATTAGATTGTAGAGGGCAAAGGTGGAATAAGGGAAATAACTTAGAAGACTATGATAATATTCCAAAAAGAAGGTAGTGAAAACTTGGACCAGGGTGGTAATAGTGGGAGTGGAAAGAAGTGGTTGAATTTTGGTTGTCCAGGAAGTCTTCAACATACAAACAAGTATGGTTCCAAGAGCGCATTCATATGTCCATTTGTTGTAAATACAGCAAAGTTAGTCTAGGTACCCAACTAACACAACTGTCTATACAGTAATGTATGTATTTAACAGGCTATACTGACACCCAGTGGGAAGAAATAATACATAAAAAATGCAGGTGTGCATTGTTTAAGTTTGTAACTTGAAGGTTCGTATGTAGGGGACTTACTCTAATTGGCAGTGGAGCCAACAGTATTTGCTGATGCATTAGGTGTGGGATGTGAGAGAGGAAACAGTCAATAATAACTCCAAGGTTCTGACCTACACAACTTGAATAATGGACGTGCCATTTCCTGACTTAGAGAATGTTGCAGATTGGGCAAATTTATAAAAGAACACCAGGAGTTCTGCTTAAGATGTAATGAGTTTTAGATTTCTGTTAGCTATTTATGGAAATATGTCAAGAAGGCCTCTGGATATATGAGCGTCACATTTAGAGGAGTGGTCAGGGCTAGAGATATGAATTTGAGAACCATCAGCATATAGATGATATTCTTAAAAATGGAAATGGGTAAACCAGAAGGAATAAATGAAGATAGAATTGAGATCTGAGAACTAGTCCATGGGCAGTCCAATATTTAAGAGTGGAAGATGTAAAGTAATCAGCAGGAGAAATGAAGGAGTGACCACTTAGGTAGAAATTACGAGAGCATAGGTCCTGAAATTCCAGTTGAGGTGTTTCAAGGAGGAAGGAATGATTGAATACTACAGATAGGTAAAGTATAATGAAGAATGATAATTGACCACTGAATTCAACAGAGTAGTTTTTCGACCTTGACAATAGCTGTATTAATAGAGTAGTAAGGATGAAACTCTGTTTGAGTAAGTTCAGGGGGGAATGTTAAGAGAAGAAATGAAGACAGTGGGCATGGGCACCATTTTCAAGGAGTTTTTCTATGAATGAGAGCAGAAAAATGGGACAGCAGCTAGAGATGGATGTGGGGCCGAGATTTCTTGTGTGTGTGGTTTTGTTGTTGTTGTTGTTTATTTGTTTGGTTTGGGTTTTAAGAATGGATGAATGACATATTTTTGTGCTCACAGGAATGATCCAGTTAAGAGAGAAAAAGTTGATAATTAAAGAAATAAAAAAGGGGAAGGTCCTGGAGTGCTGTGTTTGAGTAGGTGAAAAGGGATGTGGGGGTAGTCAGACATTCTCTTCCAGTTTAGGTAAGAAGAGAAGCAAAGACAAGTAGCAGAGTCCAGTTAATGTAAATACTTTCAGCTAAGGGTGTGTGACAAGAAACCCCAGTCCTTGGAGAAGCTTCCTTGGGTACTAAGTGGCAGCTGTTAATAAATCCAGTGAGATTGCTCCTATTCTGTATTCTTACAACATACCCCAATTACTTGAGGCATATTGAATACTTCTTTGTTCCTCAAAGTCAGGGAAGCTTAACACACCTGCAGCAACTTTAGTCACAGGTGTAATATCTAAGCCTGCTTATCCTCCACTCTGGTAGATCTTAAATTGCATTTATTTCAATCCAATTTGTTATGGTTTTAACATCAGAATTAATGTTAAGTACATTAATTTTTGCCACCTCTCAACCTGTCACCTTTGATGTTAGGAATTTCAGGCATTATGACAAGTACATGATGTTTTGAGTTTGCTATTGTTATGGCTGTTTTGACACTACCTATTTTAAATGCTACTCTATTTCTCTGTTGCCATTTTCACATGCCTTTGATCATTTCTCCTCAATATTTCATCCATCCAAAATAATTTTAAGTGATGAAATGTCTACGTCCAGGTTGTGATTGGTGATTAATTTCCCATAAATTTTGGTGTTTGTGATAGTAATTTACACTAACAAAAAACTCTGTCTTTGAGTATACTTACAGTGTCTGACATCCTTTATGCAACTCTTCATTAGTTTTCATATCAGTTTACAGTGCATTAACAGCAAGTTTAGCAAAAACATTGACTACAAATACAAGGGAAAATTAGTTGGTTGTGACAATGGATTAATGGAAAATTCCTTTAGCCAACAGAGACATCTGTTGCATTCCCCCTATGAGTTAAATAGTTTAAACTTTTATGATTTGCATTTTGGAATCACTACATAATTGGCCTGAAACCTTTGGTATTTGATATCACTAAATTAGCATAATAATCAGAACCAGTTAGCCTTTATCAAATACCACATTTCTATATTAGGTTAAAAAATATGAAGCTGTGGTAGCAAGTATACGCCAATATTTCAGGAGCTTACACAAGTTTGTTTCATCTTCAGGGAACAGCACAAAGTAGTGTATGTGTTCTATAAGCAGCTTTCCTCCATGAAATTATGGTTATGGTATCAGAGGTGTATTACATATGTCCAAACTCATCAAAATGTATACGTTAAGAATGTGCAATTTTATATATTAATTACACCTCAGTAAGTTTTAAAAAAGAAAAGGTACGCCCATTTCATAAAAGCCTTCTCTCCTAAGTGATATGCATCATTTTTGTTCTCATTCCATTGCAAGAATTAGTCAATGGCCACAAATAGAAGAATGGGGTCTGGAAAACAGAGTTTCTGACTAGCCAGCCATCATCCAACAACACCTAAGGGAACACAAATTGTGTTGCCCACTGTGGTAGTTTGTCTCCAGAAATAGCCCAAATGAACCAAGCCTCACAATATACATGTCTTTGGGTAGCTCACTCCCACACTGACTCGGAATTTCCCTGTATTTTGCTTTAATCAATAGAACACATCAGACGTGACCATGTCCCCACCCTGGAACAAAAGTCTCTGTTTTTGTGCTCTTGAATGTGCTGTCCCACCTTATAAGTCCAGCAACCATGATGATGTGACCGTGTAAAAAGGCCACATGAAGAAGGGATAAACCAGCTGTCCCATCATCCCAGTCAATCCCAGTCTCAGTCTTCCCCTCCAAGGTGTCATACTATGAAAGTGAAGACATCTTGGATGTTTTAGTCCCCCCCATCTTCTGACTGAAACTGTTTGAGAGGCCAAGCAAATCCAGGAGGAGAATTACCAGACTGAGTTCAACCAATCCATAGAATCATGACAAATAATATAAAGGCTGTCATGCTAAGCTGCTAAGTTTTTGAAAGGTTTGTTATACAACAATATATAATATATAGCTGAAACCCAGTTAGCCATCTTTGCCAAAGTTTCCAAACAAATGACCTTCCTTTACTTTAAATATTTTTCCTGACAAAGTTCAGAGAACTATATTTTTAGAGGAAAAAAACAGTTTTTTTTTTAGAGTAAGGCTACAATAGAACACAAGTAACCTATATCCGCATTATCCACTGGCCATATCACATTGTCCTGCTTTGGAAGATCAGGAAATTAGTTTTCTTTAGGTGTAGAGCGACCTGTTTGCATTTTTCTTTTCTTTTCTTTATTTATTTATTTTTTTTAGTTGGAGTCTCACTCTGTTGCCCAGACTGGAGTGCAGTGGCCGCTCCCGGTCACTGCAGCCTCGACCCGCTGGGCTCCGGCGATCCTTCCGCCTCAACCTTCCGAGTAGCCAGAATTACAGGCATGCGCTACCATGCCCGGCTGATTTTTTTATTTATTGTAGAGATGAGGTCTCGCCAAATTGCCCAGGCGGGTCTCGAACCCGCGGGCTCAGGTAACCCACTCATCTCAGCCTCCCAAAGCGCAGGATTACAGGCTGAGCCACCGAGCCCGGCCGGCATTTTTCTAATACTACTTTATACATTGCCTTTATACATTGCTGTTTAGACTGTTTATTTGTTTACTTGTAAGCTAAGTTCAGGATAAAAGTAGCATGGACAAGAAAACAGGAAAGTAAGGGAGGAAAAGGAAGAAGGAAAAAGAGACAGAGAGCTCATGAGTTGCCAAATAAATCTCATGAGAAATAAAGGTAAACAGAAAAATGATAGAAGAAAATAACCACTTATTAAGTCAAAAAGATAAAATGTGTTTAATGGCATAATATGAAGTTCAAAGCAGAAAAGTGAAAAAAGGGGAAATTAGTATATTTTATTTATCTTAGAGTGACCTGATTTATAGCAATATGAACTGAGTATAATCATGTACTTTTCACTGCAGTATGGAATAATTTCCACTAATTGTACTCAATTTTGAGGGAGTTTTCCTCTTGATTCTCTTCTAAGTCCTCTTTAGCATTTCTCTGTACCCTACTGAATGTTTGTCATAAATTTGAAATTCAGAAGCCTCAGTTAAAGTTCAAGGATTGAAAGTATTCTGTGCATTGAAATCCCAAAGTGCAAGTGTAAATCCTCTGTGACGAGATCTATCAGAGTAACATCATCTTGATGAATTACTAAGATAAGTCGAATGTCTGGGCTTGAATTTTGTAGACTCTGAAATCTGATTTCATCATTCATCAGCTCATGACAATGGAATGGATTCATCTCACAAGGCAGAGTCACATTAAGCCAAACCATAGCTACTAACATTTAAAACCAAAGGCCATTGTACCAATTTACAATGAACAATCATGGCTATCACTAGGACATCTTTTGCTAAGCTTCTAGCATTAGCAACCCCAACTCAACAGCCCTTGCAAGAACACATTTTTTGTGTGTGTTATTATTAGGCTACATTCAAATCCTGCTAATCCATGAATCATTCTATTCCTCGAAGGTGACTTTGCATTCCATCGTTCCTTTATTCAAGGACATTATTGATTGAAATGTACTTTGATTTAATAATAGCTCATGGGAATAACAAAGAAACACTACATGAAATATACACATTGACTGTAAGTGGCATGGGGACTTTAGGGGTACATTATTTGAACTTCACCTTGAGTAGAAGCTCATTTTTTTTACATATATCTAGTACATATTAGGCACCAGACATTTTACTAGGTTCTAAGGATACAATAGTAAGAATATGCATGATGTTTGCCATCGTGGAGCTTATTTTCTCGTTGAGGAGTTAAACATCACATCAATCATAATATAGAATAGAAACTGTAGTAAGTATCATGAAGAAAGTCAAAGGGATGCTACGAGAGATAAATTGAATATATCAAGGTATGGACAAGTAAGTTGTGGCCTAAAAGATAAGTAGGAGCCCATGAGAAATGAGTTTTTCCAAAAGATGGACCCCACAAAACCTCTGAGGCCAGAAAGAGATTGTCATGTTGAAAGAACTGAGAGGCAGTCAGTTGAGATGAAGCAGAATAGGAGATAAAATGGCTGTGAGCTAACAATGTAAAGTTTTTAAGGGATTTTGGTTTATAAGAACACTGAGTAAGATCAGGAACCATTGCAGTCTTTAAAAGAGGATTAACATGATCTGACTGAAGTTGTTAAACAGTCCCTTGGCTACTGTATGCAAGATAGACTGAAAGGGAGAAAATGGGGAAATAGGGAGCTCAGTGAGGAGCCTACTACAGTAACCAGGCACATGATGATGGTGGTTTTCACTAGAAGGCTGAAAGAAGTTTGAGATATGGGATGGAGTTGAGATACTGTTAGGAAGTAGAATTGACAAGCTAATACCCTCACATTTGATGGAAAATATATTCTCAATCTTATCAACTAGTAGTAGTCTAGGTACCTTCAGCCTTGCAATTAGGTAGAATTCAAGTGATATTTATTTAATAGAAACCCCTAAACATTAGAGATTATGTTTAGCATCAGCTAGACGTAGGCCTTCCTAACAGGTGGGACTGAGTGACTTCAGCAGTGAAGGGTGGTGAGCATAGAGGCAGAAAAAAATATATTTTCTGTCATTTGCAAGGCCCTAAAGCAAAAAAAGAGGCCTATGCAGGAGCCCCTCTGCTTGAGTATATCCATCAAATTGTATGCTGTGATTTTAGTAGTGGAGGAGAATGTAACGCCTTGACAGTGCCCCTTCCCAAACAGCCAGACACATGCTTTACAACACAGGCTGTCATGCTTCTCAGGGCAAAAGGCATCATGTTGGGAGGCCAAGCACATTTTTTTATGTGTCTCAAGTGGTCAGAGTCTGGTCAAGACCTAACTGTTTTTCTGACTCATCACACCAAATATGCTGCCGCATTGTTTCAGGCTCCCTCTAAATTTTATAGTTAGTCAGGAGGCATTTGCTGCGTCTCTATTTTAAGTCAGGCCCTGAGCTACAAGATGAACAAGATATAGTCCCTGCTCTCACAGAACTTGGAATTTAACAGGTATGAAAAATATGCTGTTCTTATCAGTATTAATTGCAATTTAATTATAGGGTTTTTTGAAATGTTCTCATCTTTTTCACTTGCTTCCGAGGATTGCCAGGGGGTCTAATATTGGATGCTATTATTTTAGTTTTCTCTCCAATAAAACAGAAAATGGAATCTGATCTCGAAAGTCTATTTACCAGTATAATTTTAGATTTGGTTCGTCTTTATTTCGAATTGACTTTTCCTCAGCAGTGGCTATTAGTTTCTAATCCAGTTGGATATTTAATGACCTGTAAACAAACACTTGAGAGGTCACTATTTTAAAAAAACCTGTCATCCTTTTAGTAATGAATTAAATCCTTTTATGAGGTGGCTACTTTCATCCTCACAATGCATTTGTTTACAGCCAGCAATTAGCAAGACTGTACCCTTTTCTCCGTTCTTTTTCACAGGAAGCCTGCATAAAGATCAGTTGATTGGGTTAAGTAGCGCATTTCTCCTGATAGCCCAGACAGAGTTAGAACCCATGAGAGCCAACCACCAGTGCTTGTGGGTAATTGAGCAAGTTTCTGGAGGACATCTGTGGCATCTCTCTGACTGCTCTCAGGAACAAAGTTCAAATCACTTCCTTCAATGTTTGCAATTCGTAGTGGTTCTGTTTTTTGCTATTTTATACTTTTTCTTCCTAAAAAAACTGCATTTCTATATTTCTTACAGAGTTTATGTCCTCAGTTTTCACTTTTTGTCTAACTGTTCTAGTTTTCCTTTTAATTTTTCAAAGAAACATTTCCAATAAGTGGATGTGAGAAGCAAAACAGGCATCTTTTCTAGAAATGTAATGCTCCCTCAGCAATATCAGAGACAAATAGTGGGGTTCAAAAGTACTTTGGAAACTGCTAAGCCATAAACTAATGTAATAGTTAATACAGTGATGATAATGATGATGATGATGATGATGATGATGATGATGATGATAATAATAATGTGGTCCTAATATCAATGCTATTGATTAAATATATAGGCGATTGTAAAACCTCAGCTTTCCTACCTGCAATGCTTATCTCTTCATTATTAAAGCTTTGAGAACAAATAAAGCAATATAGCACTTGAACCAATGCTACTTTAAACAAGTCAATGGAAATATTGTGATGTAAACTCAAGCTGTTTCTAATCACACGTTTTACTCTACACTCTGTCAGCTATCGCCAATGCGGAGAATTGAGGCTGCTTGACTCTTGCAACTCATCTTGATGAGTTCCACACACTCCTAAGAAAAAAGTTCTGTACAAATCATAACCGATGAATAGAATTATCAAGCAAAACTGGTAAATCATGCCTCTATAACAAACCAGGTTGAGAAGGCATTAAATTGTTTCACAATACATTTTCCTAATTCAGCTGAGAAGCACTGCCTTGACAGCTTTCCGTTGAAGGTGTTATCAAAGTGAAGGCTTTTTTGCTATTCTTGGAAGCCAAGTCTGCACTTCCACTGAATGTGTGAAGAATGGAGTGTAGTGAAATGTATTTCCCTGAAGTACACTATTAGATCACCTGTCCTTCCTTTCTCATGAATATCTCAGCAAACCAAAACCACTTTTTTGGAAGATAAACTATTAAGTACTTTCTGTTTTCTATCAGATAATTTGAATGAATGCAAAATTGGAGAAGGATTTGTTCTTCAAAGATGAGAACATTTCCTTTGTGGTTTCAGTGAATGGAATGTCAAGTGTGAATCAAGATGGATCTAGGAGTGTAGTAAGACTTTGATAAATGTGTTGAAATAATGTAAAGAAATCTCACAGAAACATGTTTTTTTTTCTGGACAGGGAAAACTGTGGACAATCCACCGATCATTTATTGAACCTGTATGAGGTGTCATACTCTGTGTTGGAACCAGGATTGGTTACATAATTTGTAAAGTCCAGGGCAAAATGAAAACATGGGGTTCCTTGCCCAAAATCATTATGAATTTTAAGACTGTGGCAGCAGAGCATTAACCCAAGTCCTCTCCCAAGTACTCTGCCTGACTGGGGCTCTGTAATACATAGCAACTTACTTGGTTTTGCCTGTGGGTATTAGGAAAAGTTGTACAACAGAGATGATAACTGAGCTATGACTTAAGGATCAGACATTCTCTAAACAAAAAAAGAAGTAGGACCCTAGAAAAAGAAAGACCTTCTACAAAGAGAGAACAGTGTTTATTTACCCATTTAACTGATATTGAACTCCTATTTTACACCGGGTAATATGATAAACATCAAAGACCAGAAGATGAAAAAGATATGAGTCTTATGATGTAGGAATTTACAATCTAGTAGAGAAGAAAAACAGAAAACAAGATAAAAGAGGCATTTATTCATTCATTCGACAACTATTTATTGAGCATCTACTGTGTGCAAGTACCGGGAAATCATTGTAAATATCTTAACTTGGCTGAACAGTCTATTGAGAACATAGACAATTTAGCAAGTAATTTATTGAAGCATGTATGTGCTATAATTCGGAACCCAGAAAGAATATTTAACCCAGTGAGGGTAGGAATGGAGTGGGAAATTAAGTAAAGCTTCTTGCAAGGGTTGGGTGTTATGTCATATTTTAAAATTTAGACTTTATTCTAAGGGCAATGGGAAAATATTGAAATTTTCAAATAGAGGTGAGACACAATAACCTTAAAATCACTCTGCCTAGGATTTCAGGTCATACTATATTAAAGAGGAGGGATGAGAATGGGCATGCTTATCTTGTTCCAGTTCTTAGAGGAAATGCTTTCAGCTTCTGCCCATTAAGCAAGATGTTGACTGCAGGTTTGTTATAGATGTCTCTTATTATTTTGAGGAATGTTCCTTTGATGCATAGGTGTTTGAGGGTTTGTGTTAGATTTTGTCAAATGTTTTTTCTGCATGTAATGAGATAATCGTGTGGTTCTTGGTTTTTGTGATGGATCACATTTATTGATTTACTTATGTTGAATCAGCCTTGCAGCCTGAGAAGAAACCCCACCTGATTGTGTAGATAATCCTTGAAATATGTTGTTGGATGGAATTTACTAAAATCTTGTTGATAACTTTTCCATCTATGTTCATCAGAGAAAATTGACTTTAGTTTTCTTTCTTTGTTGGGTCTTTGTATTTGGGGTTATCAAGATGATATCAGTCTCACAGAATAAGCCAGGGAGAATTCCTTCCTTTTTGATTGCCTGGAGAACAGTTGATAGGATAGGTATCAGCTCTTCCTTGTACATCTTGTAGAGTTCACTTGAGAAACCATCTGGCCCAAAGATTTTTTTGGTGGAGAAGTTATTTGTATTACTGAGTCGATTTTTCAGATTGTTATTGTTCTGTTTAGTGTTTCAATTTCTTTCTGTTTCAATCTTGAAAGGTTATGTGATGGCAGGAATTCCTCCATTTCCTCTAGACTTTCTATTGTATTTGCATATGGATGTTCATAGTAATCTCTAATGATCTTTTGTATTTCTTCAGTGTCTGCTCTAACATTGTCTTTTCCTTTTTTTTTTTTTTTTTGAGTTGGAGTCTCACTCGGTCGCCCAGACTGGAGTGCAGTGGCTGCTTCCGGCCACCGCAACCTCGACCTGCTGGGCTCCGGTGATCCTTCCGCCTCAGCCTTCCAAGTAGCCGGAATTACAGGCATACGCTACCATGCCCAGGTGATTTTTTGATTTATTGTAGAGATGAGGTCTCGCTGCCCAGGCGGGTCTCGAACCCGCGGGCTCAGGCAATCCACTCACTTCAGCCTCCCAAAGGTGCGGGATTATAGGCTGAGCCACCGAGCCCAGCTACATTGTCTTTTTCATTTCTAATTGTGTTTATTCAAATTCTCCCCTCTCCTTTCATCTCTCTTCATCTGGCCAGGGATCTGTCAATCTTATTTATCCTTTCAAGGAACCGTCTTTTCATCTTTTTGATCCTGTGTGTACAATTTTTTTTGGTCTTTATTTCATTCAACTGTGATTTAATTTTAATAATTTCAATTTTTCGACTAATTCTGGGATTGCATTGCTCTTATCTTTCTGGGAAATGTACCCAGAGGAACAGAAATTGCTCTACCAAAAGTACAGTTGAACATGTTTGTTCATTGCAGCACTATTCACAATAGCAAAAACATGGAAACAGCCCAGATGCCCATCAAAAGTGAACTCGATAAAGAAAATGTGGCACATGTACATTAGGGAACACTATGCAGCCGTAAAGAAGAAAAATTCATGCCCTTTGCAGCAACATGGTTGCAGCTGGGTACCATCATTCTAAGTGAATAATTACAGAGACAAAAAACTGAATACCACATGTTCTTACTCATAAGTGGGCTCTAAACACTGGGCACATGAGCACAAAGGCAAGAACAACTGACACTGGGCACTGCTATCAGAGAAAGGGATGGAGGGGAAATAAGGGGCACACAATCATCCACTTATTACCACGTCCATTACCAGGAGGAGAGAGGGATCACTAGAAACCCAAACTTCACCTATATGCAATTTACATATGTAGCAAATTCTCACAAATAGCCTACAACTCTAAAATAAATAAATACATAAATAATAAATAAAATCCCTCTGGGGTTTTTGTGGATTAAAGGCAAAAACAAATCACTATATTTGAAGATTAATATTCTGAAAGGGGGAAATACATATTTCTATTATCTTAATGGATAATAAGTAAAAATTGCCTTATTCATTTATCTGTTAAGGAAGGAAACATCACCTAAGGCTTTGTGTATTGTTGTAAGGCAGACTTGGCCAAAAAGAAAGGCTATATGTGTGTGTCTGTGTATGCGTTGGTGTGTTGTGTGTGTGTATACATGCACATACTGAACCTCACATTATCTTCAAAACCCATCATTAGCTCTTTCTAAATGCAAAAATGTTGCCAGTAGATGCACATATTGAAATAAACATTGGCGGAGGAGGAAAAAAGATCGTACCCACACAGGTCATTACTGGACCACGTCATTCTTCAGCCAGGTTTTCTTATTTTTGTTTTCATTAGTATAGTCTTGGACATATAACAGATGATCAATTAATGTTTGCTTAGCAAATTCTTGCTCTCGGTATTTCAGAACATTGCTCCATATGATTTGACATAAGATTACAATGCCGTTGGTATTTAAGAGCATTGCTCCATATGATTTGACATAAGATTACATGGTCATGCTTACAAGCTATTTCTTCATCTTTGTTATCTGACATAGAAAAAGAATGTCTGCCATGATCTTTGAACATTGCTTTGAAATAAGATGTTGATGGGAATCTCCTTTTAAAGCAGTGATAAATGTTATTAATAGCCTTTCTGAAGAGATATGCAATTTATGATGTGTCTGTAGTCAGGATTGGAATGGAGTGGGATTGCAGACAAACAACTCTGAGAATTTCAAACTGAAAAAACTAAGGTTACCCTCTGAGAAACTTTCAAGTCAAGATATAATGAATCAGAGAAGGAATATGCAATCATTTTTAAAACACTGCAGAAATGGAAAATAACCAGACCGGACCCATTAATATGACTAGAGAAAAAACGCTTCCATCAATAGGGCTCATAACTTCTAGGTTGTTACCTAAAGAAGCAGAAGACATTTAATTGTAGCAGAGTTAAATGTTATCACCATCACCTAAACTCTGTCATAGGACAAGGGTTTCAAGGCCTTGTAGTAAAGATGGATAGGTTAAAATAGTCTATTTAAAAACTATATATTCCATTCTTATAATACATTCACCAGGTCCTGGTTCCATCTTCATTGTGTAGTCTTCTGATTGTGGTTTTGCTTCTCAAGGAGATTGACCTGTAGCTGTCATTCTCTCTCTTTGTTGCCCATTGAAATCACCTGGGATACCTTAAAAATACAGATGACTGAGTCCTACCACAGAGATTCAGAATTAATTAATCTGGGAAATGGCCTTAGCATCAGAAGTATTAAAACTGCCCATGTGATGCTAATATGCAGCCAGGGTTAAGAATCACCGACTTCTTGAAAAAGTACCTGTGGTTCCACAGACTTAGGACTCTGGGTCTGATGACAAGGTGACAGGTAAGAATTCCTGCTGAAAATCTCATTAAAAGGTTTTCTTTTTCATTCCATAGCTTTAGTTTCTACTTTGAGTCCCAGGTGGGGGGATTTAATCTTGGTCCCCTCCCTTTCTCCTGCTAGTTGGTGAGAAAACATGAGTGTGATAGGTTCAGAGTCTTGTTCTGAGTATCTAGTCACCTCACTCACATCCACTTAGTGGTCCTCATTCCCATGTGGCCATTGGTCATCAATCCACACAGATCACTGCCACATCCTTCTTGTCCTGACCACAAGGCCTCTTGAAGTTTGCCATTTCTCTATGCTGTGTGTCTGTTGCTCTCAGGTACACAAGAAATACTCTGCTGCTCCTATGCTCTTCTGGACTTCAAGAGACCCTTTGAGGCTTTCTCAAGCTCACTCAATAACCTCACCATTCTGACTTTTCTAATTTGGGGACCCACTGCTTCACTAGACTCTTATCTGGTAAAAGGAAAGAGAAAGAACAGGGTCCCTCTGTTCCTAAATTTTCCCCAAACTGTTTAAAATTATAATTGTGCTCCTCTGCCTCTAAGACTCAGCCTAAGGAGACAGAGACGAGGTCACTTACTCAAGGACCCCACCAAAATCTCCCTAAGTTCTCTGACCTGCCACTGACTTTCTTTCCCTCAGTCTAAAGAATCCTCAGTTGGAGCAGAGAAATTGTGCTCTCATCACAGCCAAATCTAGAGTTCACTATTGCTTCTCTAGTTCTTCCTTCCCACCCACCACCTCTCCCAGGGCAAGACTTTTGAAAGTCAAAAGCCAAAAATTGACTTTTTCACTCTAGTCTGTCATCTCCCCCTGAGGCAAAGGGTGGTGCAGCTTGAACAGACAAAATGAAGAGGTGAGAGGTTGTTGAGAATGCTAGGGAAATAAGCAGAAGTTATTTGATTATAACCTCTGAGGTTATATATAGTTTCTCAGAGGAAAATATTATCTTGCTACAACATTAACAGTTCTCATCTCAAGTAAGAACTTGGAATTTAAATTGCTATCTGAATTTTCATGTCAGTGTACCTATGACAGTGATGCTTAACATACTTTGCATCACCCATTGTCCCCTTTAAGAATCTACTTCAAATACAGGTCTTCCCCCAAGAAAAAATGCAATGGGTGCATGTTTTATATACAGTTTTCAAGTGCCACAAGATTGTTAGAGTCCCAAGACCCCAGATTAAGAACTGCTGACCCAAAGGAAAACAATATGTTGGTTATGCCAGTGCATATTCTCCTCCCTATGAAAATTATTTCTCATTGGACATTAGTAATTGCTTTTTCTGGCATTTACGTATCAGTCTTGTGCACTTGATCACTGTGTACCCAGTTCTGAGAACCGAATCCACTTCTGGTGCTTGCAATACTGACAGATGGCCCTGAACTGAGGCCAAATGCTATGAGTCCTCCTGTGTTTAAAGAGTAGTCTTGCCTCCAGCACAAACGTTTTCTCTCTCATTTGAATTTTCAATGAGCAGGACATCTTATTTGCACTGCAAAACAATCTACTGACAAGACACTGCTGTGTGTCAAAGAACATGCTAAGGAAAATTATAGTCATAGTCCAATATAGCAATATATTATAGACCGTCTAGGACAGAGCTCTACCAACTATAGTCCACAGACAGTATACGGCCCAACACTGCCTGTTTCTGTAAAAGTTTTGTTGGAACACAGCCACACCTATTCATTTTCACATTGTCTGTGGCTGCTTTCCTGTTACAATGGCACAGATGAGTAGTTGCAACAGGGACTATGTATCCCGCAAAGCCTTATATTTGTTATCCAGTCCTTTATAGAAAAAGATTGTTGACCCCTGCTCTAGAGCCAGGCTTCTCAAACATTCATGTACCTTATAAATCAACTGGGGATCTTGTTAAAATGCAGATTCTGATGCAGTAGGTGGAAAGATGGGACCGGAAATTCTGCCTTTCTGACAATCTCTCAGGTGATGCCAATGCTGTTGGTCCAGGGACTACCCTTTAGATTGCAGAAGTCCAGAACTCTGCACCACTGGGTTATTCAGAGTGCTCCCCTGTGTCTGAGGAGAGTTCTTAAGAAGTTTTCCATCTTTACAATAGGGCAATGCACATATCTTGCAGAGCTGTTAATTATGTATGGCATATATTTAGACCTGCACACACTGCCAGGCACATAGTCATCTTTCCATAAATGGTAGCCAGTGAAGTAGAATGCTTTTCTTTTTATCTCTATCTCTCCTAGTGGAAGAGGTACCAGAAAACTCTCAAATTTGGAAGGCCAAATCACTATGAAAATATTAAATGATTCTATTATTTTCATAGCTTCTTGGGGACAATTAAGTTCTATTATCCACACATAATATTATGTAACTTAGATATATATTTAATATATATATATGTGTGTGTATATATAAATGTATACATGTATTTTTAAAGTCCCATTTTCCAATTTTCTAGACCTTTCCCTAAAGGGCTGAGAGTTTTGCAAGTCTATTTTAAACTCTTAACTACAAGTGCAACTTAGGTCAAATTAATGGAAAGAGAAAATGTTATTTCTAGCATAGATTTTCCTGTTCAATCCTTCTTTTCATTCTTTGAGAACTCATTAGAGAGTCTTGTAGTCCATATGTAGTCCATATCATACAAGGTACAGATATGTATAGTGCACCATAATCTGAACAGGCACCCTGAGTTCAAATGTCTTGCACTGCTTCTTAAATGTTTATGGCAATGGAAAACAAACAGAAAGCTGCCTTCATATGTTCTGAGACATTTAATTAGTTGTAATGATGCCCCAAGTTATCTCAGTAGCTTCTAATGCTTTTAAGTGGTTCAAAGAGTAAATTACCGATTCACTCCTTTAACCTTGAGTGTATACATATGTCCAAACTCACCAAATTGTATATATTAATTATGTGCAGTTTTTGTATGCCAATTATACTACAATAAAGCTAGGGACAAAATTAAATCTTGGGTCATTGGCGTATTCAAATGACATAACCTTTCACCTGAATTTTGGAGGAGTTTATTCCCTTAAAATACTGAGCCATCTGGGAAATGCAGGTCTGAAGTTGTCCCTTGACAAATGTCAGTTTTGAAGACCTCAGTAAAATGTGTCAGACATACAGAGTCCCAACACACAGTAAGCCACAGACCTCATAATGATACTGGTCATATCCCACCGGCCACAGAAAACTGAAGAGCTTCCTGGATTTAGTGGATTCTAAAGAGTAACTTTGAAGGGTTAATCCAAACAGGTCAAGTTGTTTTATGACTATACTGGGCATGTATATATTTTTTCTCAGCCTCAAGGCCACCTTCTATACTCTGTTCTGTGATTCTGGGGCTGGGACTCTGCACATTACATTTTCCAGACACCCATGACAGTTGGCTCCCTTTTGGTTCTGCTGATGGGAGGAAGAAGCAGGAGATTAGAAAGTAAAGGGATAACTCAATTACTGTTTAAGATTACTGTTGGCATGGCTTCAGCCATAGGGAATAGCTTTGGCTCCAGTATCCAGCTTCTTTGGGAACTCCAGTATCTGTCAAATCAATTCCCTGTATTAAATCCCTGCTATTTAAAATGTCTAGAATAGATTGGTTTTCCTGACTAGAGCAAACACAAATTTATCAGGTCAAGACCAGTAAACCAATAAAAGTAGTCCTCAAAACAGTGAGTCTCAGCCTCCTCAGCTCTTCAGGGTGGGAGGGAAGTCTTTCACCAAGTGGAAAGATTATGATATGATGTTGTGTACAGGGTGCATTCTAGCTGTTAGGTCCTCCATTACTTATAAAGACACCAAACTTGAAAGCCTACATAAAATTTTCAGCTGTTAATACAAAAGGAAAGCCACTGAGAATCAATCACTATGTGAAATATTTCAGCTACCAAATATATAGAAATTCAAGACCACTATTTTCTCCACCCATGAAAGCCCCAAGCCCAAAGATTTAAAAAACAAAAACCTCACAAATTAAATTTGGTGGGCACAATCCCAGGCTGAACAGTAGTAAACCAATATGACATCCTGGGTACATGACTTTGATACCACCAGGAATGACAACACAGGATTCACTTCTTTTTTCTTGGTATATAGGAGGGATGTCTAGCTGCTAGCCAATTTCTGCTTTGGAGTGAGTGAGGATGGAGAAACTTCTGGAAACCTCACTTAGTATACAGACTACTTTAAAAATCCTAAAAATTATGCTGGTCAATGTCTTAAGGAATATACCTATCTCATGGTAGGAAGACGTGGGAACGTTCCTGTGCTCAAATAGTAAAGAGTGAATAAGAAAGGTGAGAGCCAGCCACAGTTATTACTTCTTGCCCCAAAGAGAGATAGTAGAGAAAATTTCCCCCACAGGTGATAAATCAGACAGTCAGGGAAGAATCTGGGTGCAACTTCTCAAGCAGAAATTGAAAGTGTTCTTCCTGCCTGGGAATATGGGAGAGGGGAGTGAAGCTAATGAGTTAAAGAGGCTAGGATAGGAAGACTGCCTGCCCAGAGTGGTTTTCTTTACATCACAGAAAGCATCTACAAGTAGGCTAAGAACCATATAAATTAAAATTCTGGCCCTGAATGGTAAAAGGAAGCAAGAAAAAAACATCTAGCATCCAGGCTCAGCTACACAGCACTTGGGAAGCCTGAGGAAAATACCACCCACACACCAGAGCACTGCTTTGTATGTGGGAATTTCCATTCTAAGAAACTGGATAGAAAACAGAGCCATGAAAGTACTTGGGAAAATACTTTCCACTCCCTAAAGACAAACTAAGGAGGGAGATCAATAGAAAAAGTTTTTAAATCTCTGCTTTAGTGAGAAGTCATGTTGGTCATATCTCAAAAAACAATCGCTTTTTATCAAACAAAGGAAAAATAGGCAAAGATAAAGTATGTCCCATCCTTCTTCCTCCACTCAAACAGGTTGAAAATGTGAGCCCTATAGCGTTCTTTTAAGAACCTATAATAGGATCCTGAGAAAAGAAAAGAATAAGGACTATTGTTCTGGTCAATAAAGAATGAAGACTTGAGTCCATTTGGCCATGTAATGTAGGCTGAGGCCTGAGAGAGAGGATCTAGGACCTGGGGCTGGGGAAGGGGACTATGCTGAGCCCTGAACAATGGCCAACAAGGAGAGAAGGATCTACCCCAGTACTGCCCAAAGTACAGCCTGCCTAGGCAGCCTACCTCTCTCTATGACTTTCAACTTCATAGTTGCCGCAGGAGATAAAACTAGAAGCAAATCACCCTAGTCGCCAAGTCACAGCTCACCTCTCCATTTCTGTACTTAAGCAGGTTGTTCATCATTTCCATTGGTTTCTATGTGTGCTGGAGGCTGAAGCTCACATTCAATACTCTAGCGATAAACTAGAGCATGTTAGTGCATCCAAAGTTGGAGAAGGAATAGCTATCTTGTGGTACCACTCTTACAAGCTCAGCATGGTATGGTGGAGATGTAGTGTCCATGATGATAGCCACTAGCCACATGGAGTTACTTGCATCTAAATTAATGTAATTAACATTTCAAATGCAGTTGTCCTCTGGTTTCACTAGCAACATTTCTACCGTCCTACAGTCACATGGGGCTATTTGGGCAGGTCAGATTTAGAACATTTCCATCATTTCAGAAAGTTGTCAGATGCTGCTGCTCTAGAATCTCACATTCTGGCCCTGCTGTTTACAAATTGTGTTTGGGGACAAGTTATTTTAGCGCTCTGAGCCTACTTTTCCTTGTCTGCAAAGTGAGATACTGAGAGAATCCACCTCATCGATCAGGATCCAGAGAAAACATGTGTAAAGTACTCAACAGAACGCCTATCATCAGCAGCATGATTAGTCACCTCTCCAAGTAAACTATAAAAAAAATCCTTGAAAAAAATATCCAACAGCCTGATTGGACATATAGTCAGCAAATGTTTATGGAATGTGCTGGGCACCGTGGCTCATGCCAGTAATCCCAGCACTCTGAGAGGCAGACGCGAGGGCATTGCCTGAGCCCAGGGTTTCAAAACCAGCCCATGCAACTTGGCAAGACCTCATCTCTACAATAAATCAAAAAATTAACCCAGGTACTCAGGAGGTGAAGTAAAAGGATCGCCTGAGCCCAGGAGGTCGAGGCTGCGGTGGCCATGATTGTGCCACTGCACTCCAGCTTGGGTGACAGAGTGAGACCCCAACGCAAAAACAGGAAAAAAAAAAAGTTTATGCCCTGCTAGACAAACAGCTCAAAAATGGAACTGCCCTTTTTACACTATTCACAAACAAACCAGAATAGCTTCAATACTTCATGTTTTCCAGAGAAATAATTGTACAGCTTTCTAGTAAGCTGTTTTCTGCTTTGAGAAGTGCCAGATAATTCCAATTTTATAGGGATGAGCTTTTAAACCATGAGCAAAGCAGAAAACTAGCCAGCTTGAAGATAAGCTCAGGAATTCTTAAGTAACAGATAAATTACCTCAGATAAAAATTGGCCAAGGGAAGAGGTAACCTCTTGGGAATGAAGAGCTTGGAAGCATTTACATTCAGATACTGACATTTTCCCTAATGCTTTTAATTATCATTATTCCCAGGGCATTTGCAAAAGAAAGCCTAAAGCAGATTTTCTGAGCTGACAGGAATTATTATCAGCAATCCTAGCAGCCTCAGCTGAGGCTGAAGTCTGTCAACTATGGCTGGTCACATTTTGTAACATTGCGATCAGGTTGTACAACTTCCTAACCCTTAGCCCGCCCTTAACTCTCACCCTGCGTTCAGATTATGCTACCCGCCCTTCATTCCAAACCTCTCTTCAACCAAAGCCTCATTTCTCTGTTCCCATTAGCAGCAGAGCTTTCTCTCTTCAACCTACTCCAATCAGGCTTCTGTCCCTATCTCTCCACGGAGTCCATTTCCAGGACAAGTTCTTTCATATTGCCACCTCCAAGGCCAGTTTCTGATTCTCATTTTACTCCACCTCTCATCAGTTTTTTTTAACACAGTTGGTCACCCCTTGCTTTTGAAACCCTTTTGTGATTTCCTCTACTACACCTCCTGCTTTTCCTCCCACCTCCCAGGCCTTTCTTGCTCTGTTTTTCTTGTTCATCTTCATTCTCCGCATACCAGCCAGTGGGAACTTTCACAATGTGAATTCTGATTATGTCACTCTCCTGTTTAAAGACTTTACAAATCTTCCTGCTACACTTAGAATACAGGTCTAGTACAGTGGCTCATGGCTTTAATGCCAGCACTTTGGGAGGCCAAAGCAGGAGGATCTTTTGAGGCCAAGAATTTGAGACCAGCCTGGGCGACATAGCAAGACATCATCTCTACAAAAAAAAAATAACTTCTTCCCTAACACTCTTGTACCACTTTCTTCCTTAGTTCCCCTCCTTTAGTCGCATTGACCTTTCTTTGTTCTACATATACCAAACCCGTTCCTGCCTCACCAACAGTGCCCTATGTTGGCCCTCTGCCTCAACTGCCCTTCTCTCAAATTGTCACACAGCAGGATCCATCATGTCATTCAGAACTCAGCTCAAATGTCGCTTCACTCTGACCTGCTCTGACATTAGGCTATTTAGAGTGTCTACTTATCTTATTTAGTGTAAACGTTTGTACATTTTGCTGCAGAAACATTACTATATTTGATTACAGGGTGTTGCCCCAAACTCTGTTGAAGGTGTTACATAATATAAGATCTTGCAAGAGAAACTGTCTTGCCTGATTTGTCTAACAGAAAAACAGTTCAAAAAAGACCAGCTCTTTTAATCATTCCCCTTCATGTACTCAAAATATGCAGAGAAGAATGAAACAGATGCTCCTCGACTTTGAGGTGACATCTCTATAAACCCATCATGTACGTTGAAAACAATTGTAAGTGGAAGATGCATTTAATATATCCAACCTACTGAATATCATAGCTTAGCCTAACTTACCTTAAATGTGAACACTTCCATTAAGCTACAGTTGGGTAAAATCACCTGACAACACAATACACTGTAGAATGTTAGTTGTTTACCCTTGCAATCATGTAACTGACTGGGAGCATTACCAGAGAACATCATACTGCACTTCACTAATCTGGAAAGAGAGTCAAATTCGAAGTATCATTTCTACTGAATGTGTATTGCTTTCACATCATCATAATGGTGAAAAATCATAAATTGAGCCACCTCAAGTGAGGGGCCATCTTTAGTTCCAAGAGGTGATTTGGGAATGGAGGAAGGAATAGGGAAGGTATAAAAATTTAGGGCAAGCCAGGCTTGGTGGCTCAGCCTGTAATCCCGCGCCTTTGGGAGGCTGAGGTGAGTGGATTGCCTGAGCCCGCGGGTTCGAGACCCGCCTGGGCAGGCAAGACCTCATCTCTGCAATAAATCAAAAAATCAGCCGGGCATGGTAGCGCATGCCTGTAATTCTGGCTACTTGGAAGGCTGAGGCGGAAGGATCGCCGGAGCCCAGCAGGACGAGGTTGCGGTGGCCGGGAGCGGCCACTGCACTCCAGTCTGGGCGACAGAGTGAGACTCCAACTCAAAAAAAAAAAAAAAAAAAAAATTTAGGGCAAATATTATTCTGCTTTCTTTTTATTTTATCAACCTCAACATCAGTGGAAGAGACCAGAATGTTAGGAAAAAAGTTACAAATTACATTGTCTTAGTCCATTTCCTCTTGCATATAACAGAATATATAAAATTGAGTAATTTATAAAGGAGTCTATTTCTTATGTTTATGGAGGCTGAGAAGTCCCAGGTCAAAGTGCTGCATCTGGTGAGGACCTTCTTGTTGATGAGGACTCTCTGCAGAGAACACAGGGCATCACATGGTGAGGGGGTTGAGCATGTGAGATCAGATCTGTGTTCTTCTAAAGCCAACAGTCCTATTTCCATAACAACTCATTAATCCATTAACCCATTAATCAAGTAACTCATGAATCCATTAATCAATTCATATGGGCAGAGTTTTCATGACCCAATTACATCTTAAAGTCACCATCTCTCAAAACTGCCACTTTGGGGATTAAGTTGCAACATGAGTTTTGGAGGAAAAACACACTTAAATCATAGCAAGCGTATATAGAACTAAGGAAGAGGATATGTATATCAATATCCATAACAGTGAAAGAGACTGGGATGTTAGGGAAAAAGTTACAAATTACATTGTCTTAGTCCATTTTCTATGTCCCTTCATGACATGACAGAGTGGTGTCATCACAAATGAATCTGGAGCAATACTTGACAACTAGGCAAATTTTAGCAACAGAACAAGGTAGAGTCACTAGCTTACTGTCTTTTTACATCACTAGGAAAAAGATCCTAGTCTTTCTTTTCCTTATCCCATCACTTTCCTCCTCTAAATCAAGTTCAGAACTAATTCTTTTTTTAAGTTTTTTATGTTTTTATTTTAAAGGTGTGGGATATAATTCACGATTAGGCAGACAGGTAAAGTTTGGGTCTCACTTTGGTCCCCACGTTACCTGGTTTGAGATCAGGTACCCTTATTGATGTTATGTGCTTTCCTTCCCCTGGCAGTATCCTGCTACTGCCAATCCCTTTCTTATAGTATTATGATAAATGTTCAGGGTCATATGGTACTCAGTTCTTTGTTTCCATGATAGATCACTGAGTATGATAGACTCTAAATCTATCCAAGTTGCTGCAAAGCTGATGATTTTGTCCCTCTTTATGGCTGCATAGTACTCCATCATGTATATGTACCACTTTTTTTTATCCAGTCCACTTTCGATGAGCAGTATGATTTGCTCCACGTTTCTGCTATTATGAATAATGCTGCAATAAATATGCATGTGCAGGTATCTTATTATTTTTTTTAGAATGATTTGAGTTCTTCCAGGTACATTTCAAGAAAGGGGATTGCTAGGTCATATGGAAGGTCTATTTTAAGATCTTTTAGGAATCACCACACTGTTTTCCACAGAGGTTGTATTAGTTTACACTCCTACTAACCGTGCAGAAGCATTACTTTTTCTCTGCATCCTCACCAGCATCTGTTGTTTTTTGAGTTATTGATGATAGCCATCCTGACTGGAGTTAGGTGGTATCTCAGTGTGGTTTTAATTTGCATATCTTTGATGATTAGAAAGGCTGAGCATTTTTTCATGTGTCTATTGATATATTTTGCTCACTTTTTAATAGGGCTGTTTGTTTGTTTTTGCCTTTTGGCATGTTTGAGTTCCTTGTAGATCCTGGATGGTAGCCCTTTGTCAGATATAGAGTTGGAAAACATTTTTCCCCAGTCTGTGTGCCATCTCCCTACTCTCTTGATGGTTTCTTTTGCTTTGCATATGCTTTTCAGTTTGATGAGGTCCCACTTGTCTCTCTTATCTCTTATGGCATGAGCATTTGGGGTTTTGATCAGGAATTGGCTGCCTATTCCAATTTCTATAAGGGTGTCTTTTGTGTTTTTTGATTCTTATAGTTTGAGGTTTCACTTTTGGGTCTTCAATCCATTTAGTGTTGATTTTTGTGTATAGTGATAGGTAGGAGTCCTGTTTCAATCTTCTGTATGTGCTCAGCCAGCTTTCCCGGCACCATTTACCAAATAGATTCTTCTCTCCCTAGTGGTTGTTGGTGGAGGCTTTGTTGAAGTTGAGTTGGTTGAGAAATTGAAGTTTTGCTTTCAGAATCTCTATCCTGTTCCATTGTTCCATATGTTTTCTCCTGTACCAGTACCAGGCTCTTTTGATTATTGTAGCCTTAGAGCGGTGTTTAAATTCTGGAAGTGTGATACCTCCCACTTTATTTCTTTTGCTAAGTATTGTTTCAGCTATATGGTCTTTTATGTTTTCATATGAATTCCTGTATTGTCGTTTCCAGGTCTGAGAAGAATGATGTTGGTAATTTAAGGGGCATTGCATTGAATCTGTAGATTGCCATGGATAGGATGGGCATTAGATCTAATTTGTAGGAAGCTTCTGTCCCTGGACCTACCACGCCTGGTCCGGCAATCAAGAAAGAGATTCACAAGCTGACAACTGTCAGTGATGAAGCAGATTGGAACCATGGACAGGAAAAATGCAGTCTTCCCACCAATGGCTACACTTCAGAGGCTTCTGAGAAGAGAACGGATTCAAAGATCCAAAGACAGAGCACGGGCCGTTGTCCTGGGATAGTGTGAGCAACAAACGAAAATGAGACATTCTCCTGTTGGTAATAACAGTAAGGACAGTAACCATTGATTGAGCATCTACCAGGCACCTATTAGATCTTGTGGTTATTGCTTTATATATAGCATGTAACTTTATTTGTACAGTGACCCCAATGATTAGTTAGGACTTGTCAGGAAAACAGACCTACTCTGAATTTCAAATGGAAAGGTTGAATACAGGGAACTAGAAGCTTTGCAACCTTTGAAAATGCAAGGACATTGAAAGTCACAAAGTCTACTTTTCATAAATTTAAAAAGCAGAGATCTCAAAGGGATCAATGTAATGATCTCAGATGCTGCAACACTTCAGTGAGGAAGTTTTAGGAGACTCCCAAAAGCCAAAGGAAGATGCTGCAAATGGACTAGCTTTTTTTGCCTTTCAAAATTCATGCAAGTCCCTCCCACTGGAAGATTACAATCAAGACTCATGCAGGAAAGGGATTCTCTGAAATATTTTTCCAGATTTTTCCCCATGAGCCAGAGAAATGTTAGAGAGTGGTAGAAACAATACTAGGTTGACAACAAATAATCCAACACATTTATAGGCATCTGATCCCTATTCACAGATGAGAAAACATATTTTCAGGTCACACAGTTAGAAAGCTATAGAGAGAAAACCTAGCTCTTTTTACTTTGTCAAGCTGCCTTTTCCAAAGAAAAGACTAGACAGTCCTGTTTACTGAATAAGATCTGGATGTGAAAGCCTATGTGGATCCCAAACAAGAATAAAATACAGTCCATGCTGTCAAGGGTCTTGTGGAGGAAGAAGACTGAATTAGAAACGTGGCAAAGTAAAATACAAGTTTTAAAGAGTGAAGATTATCTGTGAATGTGTGAGCCTTCCTAAGTTAAGCTAAACTTAGGGTAATCGTAGGTCTCAGTTGCCCAGTATAATCCTGATGTATGTCTGTTGTCTTAAAATCCCATTTACCGCCGGGCTCGGTGGCTCAGCCTGTAATCCTGCGCCTTTGGGAGGCCGAGGTGAGTGGATTGCCTGAGTCCGCGGGTTCGAGACCCGCCTGGGCAGCGAGACCTTATCTCCACAATAAATCAAAAAATCAGCTGGGCACGGTGGTGCATGCCTGTAATTCCGGCTACTTGGAAGGCTGAGGCAGAAGGATCGCCGGCGCCCAGCAGGTCGAGGCTGCGGTGGCCGGGAGCGGTCACTGCACTCCAGTCTAGGCGACAGAGTGAGACTCCAACTCAAAAAAAAAAAAAAAATCCCATTTACCTTACCCTTTGGCCTGGCAATTTCTTCTAATGAAGCATTATAGTTGCATTAAAATAAGCCAGGATGTGTTTGGTGCTCTTTATTTTTATGGATCACTCTTCTGCTATGGTTTCCTCTGGTAGTGTATGAGAAACACGTATGTGCAATGCAAAGAATTTTCACTAACCCACATTGTTAAATCTAAAAAATGACCATATCTACTGATCCCTGACTAATGATCCCCTTGCAAGGAAAACCTGCAGCACACTCACAACTAAAATGAAGTGCTCTCTGACATGAAGTCATAGGAACAGCTACCTCCTTCTGGTTTCAGGAGGTACAGTAGAACTATTTATCTCTGTTGCCCTAGTTGGTCACTGATGTACCACCAGGTGCACTGTGGCCCAAGTTTTAATCTGCAAGTTGCTCAAAGTAGGCTGTGTTAAGGGTGCATGAAATATGTGTAGGGAATAAAGATAGCATCTTAGCCATAGAGTGCTTGGAAAGTAATCTGATTGCTCTTGCTACAGTGGATCTATCCTTTGCTATATGACATAAATGTACATTTTTTAAAGTTGTTTGACAATTTCTTATTTTGCAACAACTCTTTTTCAAATAATAAGCTCAAAAATAAAATTTCACATGCAATGACAAATTAAGTACCAAAATGTCATTTCTCCGGAAAATTGATGATGAATGAGAAACATGCACAAAATGTTTATTGACATTTACTCTCCACCATGACAGCCAGAGTGATGTCACTGCCCACATGACAACCAGAAGACTCAAATAGACTGAAGATGCATCAGCATATACTTCAAAAGTTAGTAGTTATTTTAAGAAAACCTGCCCTAGGAAAATGTACAGCTGCAGAAGGTAGGTTCACATATCACTGTGAAGTGTGATTTTCGTTTACATCACATGACTGTACTTAATTAATTTATCTCATTTTTCATTCCAAATATTCTAGTGCTTTGAGAAGAAGTAAAGCTTCAGCTGTTAATGTGTTCATTCCATTACCAGAAGAACTTCTCAAGGAGTTTAAAGACGCTAGTTGTATCTGGGTCATCAGGTGCTTCAAATAGAACATCTAATAATTATTTGATCTCTTGCATCCAATTCATGGAGTCAAAGTAAAACTTTGGGAGTTAATTATGGTGAAACATCTGACTTTGTTGTGAATTTTATTGTAAATTCATTTAGAATTCCAACACTGATTTCAACATTGGAGATAAAATATCGTGTTTGGAGTAGCAACGCAAATACAAAATATAGATAGAAGACAGTTTCACTATAAAAACACTGTTTTTGCTAATTTAAGAAGAAACCTAAGGAGTAGAAATGTACTTTATCTGTGGTGCATGCACAATTCATATGTACATAAAGAAGTTGGATGTCTCCTAGTTGAAACAGAAGCTATACTTGTTAAAGTGCACAAATATTTTAATTTATACACAGTTATATAAATCAACTACATTTTCATCAAGAAGCTAATTTAAATACCTTGAATACCAAAAATCACTCCAGCATGTCAGTATGTACTTTCTCACTTTTATGACCACTATCTATTGGATTTTAGACATTTTTGAGCCTTTGAAGAACTACATTTTTTTTTTTTTTGAGTTGGAGTCTCACTCTGTCGCCCAGACTGGAGTGCAGTGACCGCTCCCGGTCACCGCAGCCTCGACCTGCTGGGCTCCGGCGATCCTTCTGCCTCAGCCTTCCGAGTAGCCGGAATTACAGGCGCGCGCTACCACGCCCGGCTGATTTTTTGATTTATTGTAGAGATGAGGTCTCGCTGCCCAGGCGGGTCTCGAACCCGCGGGCTCAGGCAATCCACTCACCTCAGCCTCCCAAAGGCGTGGGATTACAGGCTGAGCCACCGAGCCCGGCTGAAGAACTACATTTTAAATCAAACTAGTATCCTGTAAAAGTGAACTCTCTTCAAAATGAGTGATGTAAATTTTGGTTGCATTTTATTAAAAGTCATTTAAAATCTTAACCCAAGTCTTTAATAAATGAATTGACTAAAAAACTTCACCTTTTGAAATTTTTCACAAATTCTAATGATTGAAAATGAAGCTTGCAAAATACACTAAAATATATTTCTACAAAAGCAAAGAAGGAGCTGATACAAATCAAACAATGACAGTTCATATGGTGTGCAAAATTTGAATTTTTTGTTGTTGTTGTTGTTGAGAAAGCAGGATTTACTGAGAGGACAGAAAAGCTCCCCCAGTGGGAGGGGACCCGAGGGGGTTGCCCAAAATTTGATTTTTAAATTCTCTAACTGTGCCTTGGATTATCCCTATTTGTGGGAAGAGTATTTTTTAAAAACTTCTATTTTAGTTGGATAAATATACATTTTGTAACATACTGGAATGAAATTGAAAAGGTCTGTGATTTTGCACCATTTAAATGTTAAAAAAAGTCATAAATACAAACAATACATTTGACAAACTTTATCTTATAAAAATATTTGCTGAGAAAAGCTTCTCCAAGTGTAAACAAAAAGCCAGTACCAGTGAAAAATTGTGATTAAAACATTTACAAAATTAAATATGAAAAAATAAGAATTGAGATTATCCTTCATCGAGCAGAATTTTCCCTGAACTGATCAGATAGCTCGGCAAAAATTGTTATTGCGTTTTCTCAACTAAAAATATTGTGACCCACAGAGAAAAGGTCATTAAAGACATCAGTAGGACCCCCCTTCCATTCCCAGCCTCTGCCCTTCTTAGCTTATCTGCTTATTTTCTTTTACTGAAATCTCTCTCTTCATGTAACAAAAAGTCTGACAACCAACGCTCCTAAGTTTTACGTTGTATAGCTTCAGCTACTAGGTGATCTTCTCAGTTTCAAATCTCAAATTCCAAGGAAATGTATTCACCGTTGAAGATTTGGCCAGCTGCTTTTGGTCACTCAACACAGGATGTCATTGCACAGCCATGTGGAAGGCTAGGAGAGAAGTGGTTCCCAGAAAATAAATTCTGACCAGATAATTCATAGGTGTCCACTACATTGCACACCATGGTACCATTCCCAGATATGGAGAAATTGTGAGGAGAAGCTGGTTTGGGACCAATGGGGAGATTATAAATTTTTTGCCCAACTATCTTATTTTTAAATTTTTCAAACATATGAAACAATCCCATAATGGTACAATGAGCAAAGCAACTCTGTGTAGTAGCCATCTAGATTCAACACTTGTTAAGCTTTTAAAATTTTTTTTGTATTATGTCAGTATATATGTTTGTATGATGTATGTGTATTTTTATCTGAACTATTTTAAAGTAAGCTGCAGACATCATGACACTTTGCTCCTCAATATTTCAGCATATATCTCCCAAGAATAAGAATGGTATCTTACAAATCTACAATATCATTATCACATCCAAAAATTAACAATAATCCCCTAGTATCACATTTAGTCCACATTCAAATTTATTTAATAATGTCTTTTGTAAAAGCAAGATCCAATCAAGTATCAATTATTTTTAGTATGGGCTTTAAACTAACTGTTCAGATTTAGATGTTCAGCACACATGTGAAAATGCAGGCCTGGAGTTAGAAAGGGAGTGGAAATTTTCCATAAGAGATAGGAGAAAAACAATGAGAAGATATCAAATGTAATATCAGTGGATCAAAGGAATGAAAGAAAGACTAACAGTACCCAGTACTGCAAATCCAATTAGGTAGATAAAGTCTGAGGCAAAAAACTCTTTGACTTGGCAAGCCAAATCCTATGGAGGGCAGTTTTTCTAACAGAGGAGCCAGATTACAAGGGGTTTAGTACAAGTGAGTTATGAAGAATTGGAACTGCAAGTATTGTCTTCTGTCCAGAAGTTTCAAGTTGAAAGGAAGTGAAGAGTTTGAGATGGACCAGAAGTTTTGAACTTTTTCAACATCATGAGTCCTTTTCTTTTTTTTTTCCCCTCTCTTCACCAGCACCACGACCCTGGAGGCAATGTTTAAAAGATACTTTTTATTAATAATAACTGACTTTGAAATTTTTCTTAATCTGGGTTAGCTGCCCATGAGAACTGTGCAAAAACAAACAAACAAACAAACAAAACAGATCAGAGATCCCTTGAAGGGAAGGATTGGGAGGCAGCACAGTAAGCCCTTGCCAAAAGGGAAGGGGCATGTTTTTCTCAAGACACGGGAAAAACAAACAGAGAGACAAAGAAATGTTGCAGTAGAAAGGGTGACTGTAGAGAAATATGTTGTAACTCATAAGCGTGAGAGAAAAGAATTTGAGGGAACACTTGTCAGAGGACCTCAAACTAAGCTGTATGGTGAGAGCAGGAAAGGCGGGACCACACTGGAAACCTGAAATACAAGGAAAAGAAGTGGCATAATTGCTGTGTCAATTCTAAGAGTGTAGAAAGATTTGTAAGGTTGCATGTTTCCATTCAATCAATATTCCTTTTTTTTTTTTTTTTTTGAGTTGGGATCTCACTGTGTCGTTCAGACTGGAGTGCAGTGGCACCATCACAGCTCACTGCATCCTCGACCTCCTGGGCTCAAGCAATCTCTCCACCTGTAGCTGGAACTACAGGTGCATGCTTGGCTAATGTTTTGATTTTTTTTTTTTTTTTGTAGAAACGAAGTCTCTCTATGTTGTCCAGGTGGTCTCAAACTCTTGGGCTCAACTGATCCTCTTGTCTAGGCCTCCCAGAGTGCTGGAATTACAGGCATGAGCCACTGAGCCTAGCTCAATTCAATCAATATTTGTTGAGTACTTAAACACCAGACCCTCTGAGAGATACTAGGTTACAAAGAAACAGTCCAGATTTCATCTCCTTTCTAACAAGAACTGGTATCCTCCTACCTAGGCTTTTACCACAATACATTCTTCTGCTTTTCCTGCTGCTTCTCTACCTTCATGCTTAATTCCCTTTGAGGGCTTTTTTCCCCTGTAGTTCCCTTAAAATTTAAGACTGAAATAATGGTGGACACCAAGTTCTGACCTAGATCACCTTCTCTTCTCACTTTACACATTGGCTTTGTGTGACCACATCCGCTGTTACTGCTTCAAGTAGAAGCTTTCTGTTGTTGACAGCCAAACTTCTATCTCCAGGCCTCTGCCACGGGCCAGACTCACATGTACTGAAGGGAAACAAATGGATATTTTAAAATCAAAACGAACTGTGGTCATTTCCCTTCCAGGAGGTATTATTCATATTAGTGGAGAAATAACTCTTTGCTCCTCCCAGTATCTCTGTATCTATACCCCCAAAGAAATAAAACATTGCTAGCAGAGCACATTAATGAATCTTTGGATATGCAAAGATGACTTGAGGAAAGGAACTACAAAGAAATTAATTGCATAATACAATGAGAGGTTTTGCTTTGCTTTTGTTTGTTTCTGTTGCTAGGAGGCACTGAGAAAGGGAAAAGGAGAGAGGGCAAAGCAATTCAGGAGCAGGCTGGAGCCCAGGTTGGCAGAAATGGCCGAGGGCTTCTTAAGAACAAGGATGAAGGTTATTCATGTATAAATTGCATTGCATTGCAGCCACCCAACCCCTTTCATCTCCACAAATCATGAGTCAAGCCTGCTGCATACACAATGGCCTTGTGTGATTGGGTTTTTGATTTGGGTTTTGTGAAAGTTAAGGGAACAGAGCTTATTGCAACAGCTGGGGTGACGTGGCGCAGAACCGGAACAGGGAGATGATCCATCAACTGAACTAATTCAGCAGAAGCCAGAATTGAGGTCTAGAGGCAATGAGGGAAAACATTAATCACCCCCTCAAGAATCTATAGAGACTTTGGGAAAGATGTGAGGTTCCCACTGCATGTGGGATGGGATTTTAACCATTGCTATTTAAATTTCAAGTCAGCGTAGCTCAGCAGAACCCTGGTTATACACAAATCTAACTGACTACAGGACATGCCCAGTTAGACACTGCCCAAGACACGTCAGTGGCAGCATGGCCACACATGACTTCATGCTATCACAGCTCTGCCCCCTCCCAATCTGCTCCACCTGCAGTTTTCTGTATTTTAGTGGCTGGCAGGTACCACTGCTCACCTAGTTGCTCACATCACTCCTCCTTATCCCTCCCCCACAACGTCTCATCAATCATTAAGGCTTAGTGTTTTTATCTCCTAAATATCTATCAATTTCTGCCTCCCTCCCCTCAATATCTTGGTTCAGGCCACCTATCCCCAGCCAAGGCCTCACTGATCTCATGGCCCCCATTCTCACCCTCCCACAGCACCCTTCTTCACACAGCAGCCAAAGTGATCTTTCCAAATGCAGCCAGATCCTGTAACTCACTCCCCCTCATAAAATCTGTCAGTGAGCCGGGCTCGGTGGCTCAGCCTGTAATCCCGCACCTTTGGGAGGCTGAGGTGAGTGGATTGCCTGAGCCCGCGGGTTCGAGACCCGCCTGGGCAGCGAGACCTCATCTCTACAATAAATCAAAAAATCAGCCGGGCGTGGTAGCGCATGCCTGTAATTCCGGCTACTTGGAAGGCTGAGGCGGAAGGATCGCCGGAGCCCAGCAGGTCGAGGCTGCGGTGGCCGGGAGCGGCCACTGCACTCCAGTCTGGGCGACAGAGTGAGACTCCAACTCAAAAAAAAAAAAAATCTGTCAGTGGTCACTCATTGTCCTTGGGATTAAATTAAGTCCAGCTTCCTTAGGTTTTTCATGATCTGTTCCTATTAGCCCCTCCACCCTCATCATGGTTCCCTTTCATTGGGATACTTTACTTTAGTTGCACAGAACTACTTTCAGTTCCAGGACTGCTTCATGCTCTCCGTTTCACCTTTTGGATTTTGCACATGCTTTTCCTCTGAAATAGCTTCCGTATTCACTATAAGAGAGTAGAAGTCAAGTAAGTAAGGTTGCCTGTTTCGGCCTCAATGCCACTTCTTCCAGGAAGGATTGATTCTCTTACCATCCCCTTTAACAAGTCTTGGTTAAGTGATTCTCCCATAGGTTTTCTTTCTCTTTCTTTCTTTTTTTTTAAGGGATCACAAATAGCCAAAACAATTTTCAGCAAAAGAAATAAATCAAGTGGGAGGTATCACACTTCCAGACTTTAAATTTCGTTATAAGACTACAATAATCAAAACAGCCTGGCACTGACAAGAACAAGGCATATAGACCAGTGGAACAGGGTAGAGATTCCAGAAACAAGACCTCGATTTCTCAACCAACTCATCTTTGCTGAAGTCTCCACCACTAACGACTAGGGAAAGGAGGACCTTTTCAGTAAGTGGTGCTGGGAAAATTGACTGACTACATGCAGAAGATTAAAACAAGATCCCATCGTTTTTCTTAGAATCTGGTGCTTTTCCTATTATATTCCCTGCTGCACTAACTTTAATTGCCTATTTATTTGTCTCTTACCAGCTTGTAAGTTTTATGACGGTAGGTATCATCATGTCTGTCCATCTGGTTCACAGCTGTATTCCTACCATCTAGCAAAAAGTCTGGCTTGTAAAAGCCATTAAAGAAATACTTATTGATGAATAACTAACACGCATGAAACTTTTGTAGCTTATGAGGTACCTTATCTCATTTTAGGTTTTCCACCCTGTGAGAAAGATATCATTATGACCTTGAAGCAAATCTCCATGTTATTTTTATATTTAAGTTCAACATAGATTACATTTGTGAAGTGTTTTTTGTTTTGTTTTGTTTTTGTTTTTTATTTCTTTGGGCAGGGGAGTCATGTTCTCACTCCATTGCCCAGGCTGGAGTGCAGCAGCATGATCACAGCTCACCGCAGCTTCAAACTCCTGGACGTAAGTGATCCTTCTGCCTCTGCCTCCCAAGTAGCTGAGACCACAGGTGTGCAACACGACATCCAGATAATTTTTTTTTAAATATTGAGTCTTGCTATGTTGCCCAGTCTGGTCTCAAACTCCTGGGCTCAAGCGATCTTCCCACTTCTGCCTCCCAAATCCTGGTGTTACAGGCATGAGCCACTGTGCCTAGCCCATTTGTGAAGTTATATTTAATTTAGGTAAGAACTATCTGATACATGAACAAATAATACTGTTAGACAATGTAGAAGACATTGCCTTATATAACTTTTTTTAAAAAATTGTGTAATAAGCCGGGCTCGGTGGCTCAGCCTGTAATCCCGCGCCTTTGGGAGGCTGAGGTGAGTGGATTGCCTGAGCCCGCGGGTTCGAGACCCGCCTGGGCAGCGAGACCTCATCTCTACAATAAATCAAAAAATCAGCCGGGCGTGGTAGCGCATGCCTGTAATTCCGGCTACTTGGAAGGCTGAGGCGGAAGGATCGCCGGAGCCCAGCAGGTCGAGGCTGCGGTGGCCGGGAGCGGCCACTGCACTCCAGTCTGGGCGACAGAGTGAGACTCCAACCCAAAAAAAAAAAAAAAAATTGTGTAATAACTAACTGCTAATGAAGTGTCCCACAGGCAACGTCACCCTGTTAAATGTCTTTTAATAAATATAGGACATTCTGCTGGCATAGCAGAATATTTTTGCATTCATAAATGTTGTACTGAAGTCCCACAAAACACATAATACTCTTAAGTGGATTAAACATGCCTCCTACGATCTAATTTATACGGCGAATGTGCCAAGCAAAACCTTTCTCCACAGACAGATCAGATTGTAAACTTCAGTTGAACTCTGATAAAATTATCATAAATCACAAACTGGTGGATCCCAAATTAATGAGATTTGGCTTTAAGCTCTTTTTTTATGGAAGGACCAGCCAATCTCCGTAGACATTTTAAATGTATCCACAATGTTCTAAAATTGTACTGTTTAATATAGTAGTCACTAGACATGTGTGACAGAGCACTCAAAATATAGCTAGTGGGAATGAGAAACTGAATATATAATTTCACACTCCTTCAAGGAACTTAAATTTAAAAACTGAAGCAGTGTAATTTTTATATTGATTATATGCTAGAATGAAAATATTTTCAATATCTTGAGTTGACTAAAATGTTAAACTTATTCCAATTATTTTTGCCTATTTATTTCTACTTTTTAGAAACATAGCTACTAGAATATTTAAAATGCCATTTGATATTTCTGTTGGGCTTCACTGCTCTAATACATACTCTAATGTATAAGTAAATTAGGAAAAAGAAATCTACAATTTATGTAATATGGCACCTACAATTTTATAATGCTGTGTTACTTATTCCCAATAGTAAGTTAAATTCTTTGTGTTGGATGATTTCCTCACACATAGAAAGTGTTAAATGCCTTCCCAACCATGATAACATCAGAATATAAAGCATGGTCTGTTACAGGGTAACTGAGCATTTGCCATATTATACTACCAAAGTATTTATCCAGACTTGTTATTTCTTCAAGGGAGTAGAAGTTGTTTTATTCATATAGTTGTTGTTTTTAGTTTTATTTGTCAGTGTGTACATCTGTTAATGGAATCTTATTTGGAACTTCAATGTACACAATGATGTAAGGGGATACTGCTCTGGTTTAAATGGAAGCAGAGATTCCAGAGCTGTCTTCAATGGCCTCCCTCTGCCACAACTCATGACCCTAACACTGCACCCATTCACACACGTGCACACACACACACACGCACACACGCACACACACTCACACAGCTTCTTGGTGGTCTCTGGCATCTCTGCAGGATCCTAGGGTCCTACAGTAACAAATGGGGTGATCAACACTGTTCTAGAACACAGGCTAGTTTTAGGAAGGAAACAGAAAGAGCCCCTAAGTATTCATATGAAATGTGTCACCATTCAGATGCTCCTGTTGCATGCTTTCCTTCTATTAGTGCTGTGACCTTACAAAACTTGTGCATTCCCTCTTCTTGCATACACAGTTTTAACATGCCTGGTTTTAGTTTCTCAATGATTGAACATTTGTTGTAGGATCCTAAAAAATGGGCCTATTGGAGTGGTGGCAGTGGAAAGTTTAAGGGGAAAGTGCAAGCAAGGAGAAGAGTAAAGAGGGAATAATTTATTGAAAGAAACAGGAATGCTGGTAGCTCTAAGTAGTGAAATAACTTTCCAAAGTAGGGTCCAGAGTTCATGTAGTGTGACAGACTGGGGCCACTGAGTATAGGGATGAGTTGTCCATACTTCTTAATATAATTTCTGAGGAGGGTATTGTGTCAAGACACAATAAAACCATTGATGATCATATTTACCCTGAAGCTTTGAAGAAAGGATCAGCATGGTTTAATTCATTCAGTATAGAAGGCAGAAGAGTATACAGTTTATGCAATAATGTAACCATAAAACAAGCTAAAATAAACCAGCTTTGGTACTTAAAGAATAGCACCCAGTCACCTAAATAACTCACACACGTGAAACAGCTAATTTTCTATCAGAGTTTGGCATATTAGGTGTAGGAAGGAAGGAAGGAAGGAAGACTCCATGAATTACAACATATAGCTGGCATGTATCTCCAAACAAGCAACACATTCTTGAAAGTATTATGTGCCTATGGGCTGTGAACTTAGAAAATGAACAGAAGGTTTGCTCCTCTAATTAATCCATCCTATGCAGCTATAAACTGAGTCTGTGTTCTGACAAGTATTTCCTGAATCAAAACAGCTGCCTGGGAGCTAGGTCCAGAATTCTGTATCACTGTGGACTTGTGTAATATAACAGACACCTTTCAAGGCTAGTAGGGGGCCACCCCCTTGGGTCCCTTCCCACTGTGGGAGATTTTCTGTCCTCTCAATAAATTCTGCTTTTTTTAAAAAGGGCTAGTTGGGGCAGGAAAGAAACAAGATGCCTAAAAGGGAGACCACTGGATAATTTTTTGTAAAAGCACACTGAGAAAGCAGAAGCAGCTTCTTTGCCAAAAAGAAATCATTGTGGGTGCTTGACTTCAGCCCTGGAGCCTATCAGACCAGCACAGATGCTGGCATAGAAGGACTGCATTCAAGAGACAAAGTATCCTTCAGATAGTACTTTTGATTGTTTCCCACTGGGAGTGTACCAAAGGTGTACGTGATGTTAATGAGACCATTAACATGACCCAGATTAGAAGTGATCAGTAGGAGATCCTGGCATTTCTCTTTTGCTGGAGAGTTATCATTTGAAACTTCTCAGGGCTTGTGATTTAAGCAGAAAAGATTGCATTGGATAGAAGAGTGTTGGCACATAATGGCTCACATCAGCTCATCTCCTGCATAAAGATGCTCTTATTTTGGTCATTCCCACCATAGAAACCTAAGAAAGGTGCTATTGTATGGCCACTATGGTTGCAAAGATTGTTTTTCCTCATATACTGTTCAAATGCCCTGTGTATGTTTAAGGGTTATGTGCAAGAATAAAGATGAACTATTCCTCATAGTAGGAAGACTGTCAGACCAGGAAACAAGAGATTTGCTGTGCACCTTTGGGCAGGACAGTTTTCAGGATATTCTCAGTAAAATGAGGAGATCTGATGCAATTACCTATAAGTGTCTCCTATTATGGTTCTAATAAAAGGTAGGTTATGGTGCACAGAAACCGTCATGACTAGCATTCAGCAGAACTTGTGAAGCTCTCTTGTTCATGGGCATGCTGCCTGACACATTCTTAGTGACTAACGCTACTGTTAGTGCGTGATATTTACTTGGATGTCTGAGACAGAAAGTCCTACATGACTGATGGCAATAGGATCACTGGATGTCTAGTTGTGCTGGTAACATGCCAACTCTTACTGGACTGTCCAATTGTTCTGAGGAATTTCATGAAAAGATTAAAAATATCTTGGTCCATGATGCCTGCCACATTCCCCTTCCCTGGGAGTCCCCTCAATTACCTCATTTAGGGGTAGTCTTACTTTCCTTGTAACTCAGATCTCAATCATTAATTCAGATAGGAAAAGATAAACTGCTGCAAGTATCTTCTGCCTCCACTGTCAGTTTATCCCCAGTGGTTACCAGGCACCACTCACATATGAAGAGACCTCATTTTGTCATTCATGTATTTCAAACTTTTTACCCCCTTCCTTAATGAGCAATTCCATTTATGATACAAAAGTACAAAAATGGTTAATAAAATGCATATTCTGTTAAGGCTTTTACATAATGCCAGTTTACATGAGCACTCATTGCCAATTAAAAGTTTATTTTAATGACAAGTTGAAGAAATCCTTTCTTAGTCTTCCCCTGAGCTGATGGACACCAGCAATTTGTCAAACACCTGATGGTACTCAAGAAAGAGTCATTCCATGCTGCCAACATGCATCAGAGTTTTAAGTTTCCCATGGATTGATGCACGTTGTTCTTCTTATTGTTTTTTAATTCCAAATAAAAACCTCTATATATGCTTGTCTATATCCAAATATCCTGCGTATAGTAGATATGTATAATGCAGTTGGCATTTCGCTAAATAGTCAGTGAGAATGTCATGCTGAAGAAATAAGCCCCCAGATGGGGATTAATTACCTTGAGAAACTGCCTTAACTTTTTCGTCCTATTAAGTTTCTATTTTATAAATTATTAACAGTAAATCCATTAATCATTATTAATACATATGCTTAAAGGCATTACAATTTACCAATCCATTCCCATTTTATGGATGAAGAAATCAAGGTACAAAGAAGTGGTGAAGTAATTTATTCCATATATTAATGTTTTGAATACCTTTTGTAAGTGGAGAAGTGCTCTCTGCTATTTACTCAATAACTCACAGCATGAAGTAGCAACAGCTTATTTTACCTTTTTTTATTCCAAAACAACCCCCAGACTGAAATAGAAGTGAAAAGATTTCCAGTTCCTCATCCCACCACAGTCAATGAATAAACCCTATTAGAAGAAACTCTCTTTATGATATTAACAATATTAAAACAGCAACAAAGGAAAATCCAAATCATGTACATACTGGTATAGATTGTGCAACTCAATGGCAATGTTCCTACCATGGTGCATTGTTGTGTGACCTCACATAATGAAGCTACTTCCTCCCACAGCTTCTGTCTATTCCCAAACAATAAAAGTATACATGACCAGTCCTTAGCAGACATGTGACGATACTGGCAAGTCTTGCCATCGCCTCTATTGACAGTCTTCCTCCTCTTTAGGTACAGTATGTTTTCCTGTTTTAAACCTTCCTCCCATCAGAGAAGAATAAGACTTGATATCAGTCATTTGGGGGCAAAGTACAGATATTCTGGAAAGACCCTTCCACCTATTGGCATATGGGAAACTATTCCCCCCACGTCCTAAGCTAGAGTTCAAGACCTACTGGCAGTTCCTGCTTCCTAAGAATGTCACTGATATTAACATTTCTGTATAAAGGGCTAAGGAAAGGGAAAGCAAAAATGAGCATATCAACTATTTTTGTCTCTCTGGTCTACTCATACTTGAATGCTTCACTGAACCAATTTTGCTTATCGTCAGTACTATACTCCTTTCAGGGCAAAATATAGCCAGAAGAATTTTCATACTAAGAGGTTTAGAATAGAGATAGAAATTGAGAGCTAAAAGTGATCTTAAAGACATTCTAGGGCAACCTCTTCATTTTCAGGATGAGAAAGTGTGAGACTTCAGGGCAGGAAGTAGTTTGCCCAAGCATGGCCTAGTGAATGACAGAGAGAAAAAAGCATCAGATAATAGAAGAAGCTTGCTCTCCTACCTGACCTACTATGACTTGTGTCTCCATTCAGTGTTTCTCTGAGGTGTGGTCATTGGTGAGCTGAGGTTCTAAGGGACTGCTACAGATCCATCCTAAGGACAAACTGAGAGGCCTGCACCTAGCCTGAACAGCCACTTACAAATAGTAGACCTCAGCCCACCTGTCTGGAACTAGGCACAAATAACATGCAGAAGAGTGGCAACTAATCACATAGATACAGAAGGACATTGTCTTCCTCTTTTTTATGAAAGGCTGAGCTTTCACCACAGGTAACAGGATACTGCCATTTACTCATTTCTAACTCTCCTTTTATTGACAGTTTATTGTCCCTTTCTTTAGTCCTTTTTCTCTAATTCTACTAAGATCACATTGGTTTTTCCAGTACATTCTATTTTAGTTTACAGCGAATTTTGTTTTTCGTTTCCAAATCTACTCATCCTAATGTCTATAAGTGCATTTCTATACCTTCTATGGGAGTTTTTTGTCTTCTTTGAAAAATACAAAAATGGTTATGATCAAACAAGAAATCAGAAAATTCAGAAAAGCAAAAATAAAAATAATTCATATTTTCACCACCTCTGAAATGAACCCTGCTAACGTTTGCAAAGTTTCGGAGAGTGACTTGAGTTATTTTCAGACTTTCCTCCAGTTATCAATGACAGGACCATTAAATACGTGCTCCCTATTCTATCAAAAAATGACACTTAACCAGTCGTCTTTCTAACACCTGACAGCAGTTAGCTTGCTTCTGCCTCAAAACCTTTGTACTAACCATTCCTTCTGCCTGGAATACTTCTCTTAACTTTCACATGCTGATTCTTTCTTGTCATTTCAGGTTTCTGCTCCTTCACAGAAACCTTCTCTTAGCAACTTCCTCACATTAGAACCCAGTCACTTTCAATCATATCCTATTTCATTTTCAACATAACACTTATTGCCACCTGATTTTTTTAGTTTTTTGGTTCTTTATCGTCTGTCTCCTTAATTAAGCTCCATGAAGACAGAGACTGTGTGTCTTGTCTGTCATTGCATTCCCTAGGACATAGCATAGTTCCTGGCACACATTAGGTGGTCAGTAATGGTTTGAAGGAATAAGGAGCTGTGAATAACTTTGAGTTGCAGGAAATGTTCCTGTTCTTTTAGGTAATTTCTCCTAGCACAGGGGTACACATGAAGTCTGTGGCTTTGAAAAGCACTAACTGGCCCATATATTGTTTAAGCCTGTGACATCAGCCTGGTATTGTCACTGAGAAAGTTATCAATTCCCTCTTTTACTTTAAACTAGCCAAAGCACTAGCAACATATTGAATTCATTGAACACAACACAATATAGGGCAACTTGAATAAATACAAATGGTGAAGTTTGACTTTTGTAATACTTCTGTATTCAACTGAAATATAGTGGATTTATATGAGGTCATCCTCTTTGGACAAGAATTTTTCATAATTAGTTGCCCTGTCTACACCATTTAGTCAAAACTCACTATTAAGGTATGAGATAAGCATGAGAACTCATCCCTATAAATCTATCTATCGCTTAAATATTGGTGGTCAAACCAATCCTGATCTCTAACCCACTTGGTACTCACCTAGTTATTTTCCTTCAGAAGGCAAAAAGAAGACCTTGTAAATATACAAACTCCACTCTAAATCCAATCTAATTTGAAGAAAAGACAGAGTAATTTTACCTTTGAAGTGTATATTCAATTAGGTTGTTATGTGTAAAAGGTAAACAGAACTTTCTTTTCAAAAAAGACACACTGAAATTTACCATTGTGGGTGGAGATTTGGGAATTATGCCTAATATAGCTCTCAGCGGAGAAATGGTCATTATTAATAGATAATAATTGAAGGCATGAACTTTAAAGTGAAGAACCATGGCTCAATCTGTGATCTACCACATATTAGAAAATCTTGGGAAAGTTAAATTAACCTTTTTAGACTCAGTTCAATAATCTAAAAAACAGATAATAATAGTGTTTACTTTCCAAGCAGGTTTTTTTTTTTTTTTTGACTTGGAGTCTCACTCTGTCACCCAGACTGGAGTGCAGTGACTGCTCCCAGCCACTGCAGCCTCGACCTGCTGGGCTCTGGCGATCCTTCCACCTCAGCCTTCCAAGTAGCTGGAACTACAGGTGTGCGCTACCATGCCCGGCCTGTTTTTGATTTATTGTAGAGATGAGGTCTCTCCAAGTTACCCAGGTGGGTCTCGAACCCGCGGACTCAGGCAATCCACTCACCTCAGCCTCCCAAAGGCGTGGGATTACAGGCTGAGCAACCGAGCCCAGCTCCAAACAAGTTTTAATGGTTAAATTACATATAAAATATTATATATAAAATACATATATTATATATATATATACACACACACGTATATATATAAAACTCAGGAGGGCTACTGCATAATAAATATTAAACAGAAAGTAGCTAGTATGACTCCCTACATAGAAAAAATATATTTATTTAACTTCTTTACCAAATACAAATACTTATTCAGTAACCACTTGGTTTGAAACAGTTCAGAATCATCTAAGACATGGGAACAAATCAGTCATTGTGCCATTTTTCAAAATGTTCACACCTGGGTACAAGGGATAAAACACATACAAAAATAACTAGAATCCAAGGGAGACTGTGGTCAAATGCGCTAAGAAGTGAAGTCATATCAATTAAGATTCTTCTAGTTGAAAGTGACAAAAACCCAACGCAAACCAGCTTAAGCATAAGGGTGATACATATGCTCTCACATTCAAAGAAGAAGCTACAGGAATCATCTCAGGGGCTTGAACTGCACACTTCAAGCTTTTGGTTTGCCCAATCTCTCTTCCTCTCCCATTCTTGACATCAATCAGGCGTTTTTGCACAGTTCCACAGTATTCTAATGAGGGAAGATTTCCTCATCATTATAATAATTATGGCTACCATTAGTCCCCAACTCTAAACCTTCCAACTCACCCTTGGACTAATCAATGTGGCCAAGAGGATGAGGTATTACTATTGGCTGGACTTGGATTTGCTACCCACCATGAACTATAAAGGGAGAAAAAAACTTTCCCAAGGAAGGTGAGAACAAGTAGCTGAAGAAGTATAAAGAACAAATGACAACCAAAATGGTAATCTGATAATACTACTCATATTACATCATGCCAAATAGTCTGTAGTATTAGTATGAATACAGCTTTATCATGATACCATTGGGAAAATTATTAAAAACAAAAGAAGTTACTTTTTTTTCTTTCTGGTGTCCTTGTCTATTATTTGGCTAGGAGTCCTGGAACCAAAAAAGAAGCTAGAATTTAAAAGCAATCCTTACTACAAGAAACTCAATCTCCATCATATTCTTGGTGATTTAAAAATCTTGTGTTGTTGATATGTTGATTAAAGGTAGAAATAGATTAAGCTTATCTTAAGAGACTTATAACCAAATCTGAAGAATTAATTATCTCCAGTACCAGTCATAAGCCAGCCAGGTGATCATGAATAATATTGTTGAAAAATATTTACACCCAAAATGTTTTTTTTTAAATCCCAAATATTAAAAACCAAAACAAAAACTTTACACAAGTCCATGAAATAGAAAAATGTCCCATCACCCAGGAGGCATTGCTGGAGTTTGATAGAAAGTGTTGCAGTTCTGACAAAGATTAACAAAACATCTGTAAAGACAACACAAGGCAATAATTATTCTCCAGAAATCCACACTTTGATAAGGCAGAGACTGCTATTTGCCTTCCTGATACATATTCTTCACTTCTTTCTTAATAAAAAAATTTAAATTTTTAAGGTGTACATGTTGCCATGTAGCTAAGAAAACGATATTTCCAAGACCTCTTTGAAGCTTGGAGTGACTATGTGACCAAGTTTAAGACAATAAGATGTAAGGGAAATTCTAATATGGTACTTCCAAAAAAAGTGAAGATCATATCCTTCTTTCCTCTTTCCCTTTTCTGCTGAAGCCATCTTGGTCTCTGAGGGGACCTTGGAAATGTAAGCCAAGCATGGCTAAGCAATAAAATAAGAAGAACTTGGGTCCCCGAAGCCAGTCAGCTATATCATCCTATCCTTGAGCTGCCTCTCTCAAGACTGAAATAAAACTACAACTTATTTAGGGTGCTAATTTTTACATATTTGTTAATCACAGTCAAAGCTAATCTTAACGGATGCAAAAGATGTTCTTAATCAGTACATTTTATTTCATTTGAGTTAAAAATGTCACTGGCTTTTTCTCTTGAATATACAGCCAGATGCCATCCTGAAACCAAAAGACAAGCACTTAATGGTTTTAGAGCCATTATACATCTTTTTGTAAGTTTAACATTGCTGTTACATGAATGATAAACCCAAATTAATACAAATGTTTTTATGAAAAATGTTTTCATTTTCCTTTTAATAATGTTTAAATGCAAAGATATATATAGAAATGAATCTAATATTTTATGTCAGCTCTTTATAGATTCATTGTATAACTGAATAGTTTAACACCACTTTAGATGAGTCAGCTCTGAACAGCTAGCTCTAAGAGGTGAATTAATCTAATTGTTCTGTCAATGCTTATACATTTTATGTTAATGTTGGAAGTCTTATGCTCTTATTTTTAATATGCTGGCAATCCTCCCAAAGAGGTAATAGAGTTTGCATCAGTGACAATGAATGAATAAAAAAGTTGGAATTGGGAAATTTTTGAGTTATTTAAAAAGAATGATAGTGCTGATATTGAACCCAAATTAAATCAAGGAAAGTTACTTTTTCTCTCTTCACAGATGATGGTTTGAATTTGTCCCCAGCAAAACTCATGTTGAAATTTGATCCCTAATGTGGTAGTGCTGGAAGGTGAGCCTAGGGGAAGGTGTTTAGGTTATGAGAGTGGATCCCTTATGAACGACTTGGTGCTGATCTGGTGGTGGTGAGCTCTTGCTACCGCAAGACTGAAGTAGTGCTCCTGGAAATAGATTAGTTCTCAAAAGAGTGGGTTGTTATAACGCCAGGATGCTTCTCAGGTTTTCCTTTCTTTGCACATGTCCACTTTCCCTTTGACCTTTAGCTCCACATTGTGATGCAACATGAAAGTCCTCACCAGAAGCCAGGGCTGTGCCTTTGGACTTCTCAGCCTTCAGAACTGTAAATGAAATAAACCTTTCTTTATAAATGACCCAATCGCAGATATTTTATAACAACACAAAATGGATGAAGTCATCGAAATCAGCAAAGGTTACAGCATTGATCCTTCAACAGGATAGATAAGTTGAACTGCCTGCACTAGATGATCAAGTGAGGTTGATAAAGCAATGATTTGACTGAATGTTATGAGCCTTTCTAGTGGATTAGTGGCTTTATTCATTCATTCATCCATCCACCCAGTGTACTGTACTTATTTGCCAGAAAAACTGCTAGGAGTTAAGAATGCAAAGATAAATAAAATGTGAGAAAAGGTCAATAATCCAGTATGGATGAAGGAGAAGGCATGTGGTGAACATAAATCAGGAGATTTTCCTATTCATGCATTCAGCCCACCATTCATTCACTCAACAGCTGCTGAATATCTACTATTTTCCTGGCTAGAGACTATGGATACAAAAGCAAATCAAAGCATATATTTGTCCCACAAAGTATTTAATTGACTAGAAGGTTGAATATCACTTACGTAGTAGCTGAAATATTATAAAAATATGAAGAGAACTTTACCTTATAAATATTGCTACCAAGGAAACATGTAGCCCCAAAGCAGCTCAGACTGAAGTCACTGTAATCAGAAATTCATTCACCGCAGTCAGTAGAATAATTGATTCCATAGTTTTCAATTTCACTTTGAAACAGAACATGCATCCACTATCAGAGGCATACTGTCTCATGTAGAGCTGGTCCTAAATAAAAGTTAATGGAATTAGATTGATTTGGGAAAGTGTCATTGCCACGTAGTGCCTAAGAAATTTAACAGATCTCAGGCACATCATGGCAAAAAGGGAAAACGAAGTTGACGCACAGAGACCTGCAGTGGTCTGACCTCTTGCCAGGGCCAACTTAACCTCCAGGAATATTTTTCTATCACTCACTACTAGCCCAAACTTCAAGGCAGTTTTATGTCTGCTCTGCAAAAGCAGAAATAATGAGACTCATCTGCGGTTACTTTTGACTAACTTCAAGGGAAGAGCAGTTTTCAGCTTTTCAAACTTCCCTGGATTTTTTTCTCATGCAGAATCTTGACTGTCAACCCTCGCCAACCATTTTCTTTTGTGTACTAGCCATTCTCTTGTGAGAACCATTTCTGTATTCCTGGGTCCTTGATAGTCTGAAATTGTTAGTTATGCAGAAACAAAAGCACGATCATTAATTTTTCTTGTTAGGGCACACATAAAACGGTAGCTAATTGACCCATAGAATAGAGATATGAAAATCCTTGCAACATGATCAAACTGCAAGAAAACAAAAGAGGAAAAAAAAAAAAAAAAAAAACCAGCCTAGAGAAAGAGAATTTTTTCTTCACAATGTTTGATGCATTTCCTCAAAATGATCCCATTTCAATTTGGAATAATATGATTGCCAGGAAGGCAAATACAATATTTTTTCTTAATTGAAATTTTTTTGTCATAATTATAAATTCATATGCAGTTGTAAGAATTAATACAGAGGTGTCCCATGTATCCTTTTCTCAATATCCTCCAATGACAACATCTTGCAAACTATAATGCAATATCACACCAAGATATTGACATTGATACAATGCCACCCATCTTATTCAGATTTCCCCAGTTTTACTTGTACTCCTGCATGGATATTAAGCTCTATACAATTGTATCACCTGTGTATCCTCCACCACAGGCAAGAGACTAACCATTGCAAAACCACAAGTATTCCTCATAATACTTTTTTATAACCATACACAGTTCCCTTCTGTCACCCACCCCACTATTGCTAATCCGAGGCAACCACTAATTTGTTATACATTTTTAGCATTTTGTCACTTCCAAATGTCATCATATAGAATCATACAGGATATAAACTTTTGTGATCAGCTTGTTTTACTCAGCATAGTTCCTTGGGGATTTATCCAGATAGTCTTGCATATCAATAGTTTGTGCCTTTTTGTTCCTGGGTAGTATTCCACAGTATGTATGTAGCACAATTTGTTTCTCCTGTTGAAGAATATATAAACTGGTTTCAGTTTCAGTTTTTGACTATTACGAATAAAGTTACTATGAATTTTCATGTACAGCTTTTCTGTGAATTTAGGTTTTCATTTCTCTGGGATAATTGCCCAAGTATGGGATAATTTCTGGGTTGTATGGTAGTTGCAGATTTAGGTTTTTTTGTTTGTTTGCTTTTGTTTTGTTTTTAAGACACTGTCAATTTTCCAGAGTACATATACCATTTTACATTTCTATCAGCAATGAATAAGAGATCCTATTGCTCCACATTGTCACCAGCAATTGGTCTTGTTGCTGTTTTTTATTGTAGGCATTCTGATATGTATGCCAAGAAAATTCCTAGTGGTTTTTCATTAGCACTTCCCTAATGACAAGTAGTGTTGAACGTATTTTCATGTGATTATTTGCTATCTGTATATCTTCTTTGATGAAATATTTCTTGATGTCTTTTGCATATTTTCTAATTAGATTGTTTTGTTTTAACTGCTGAGTTTTGAGAGTTCTTTATATATTCTAGCTACTAGTCCTTTGTGAGGTATAAGGTTTGCAAATATTTTCTTAAAGTTTTTCGATTGCCTTTTCATACTATTCACTGGATCTTTCTCAGAATAAAATATTTTAATGTTGATGAAGTAAATTTTATCAATTTTACCCTTCATGGACTGTGGTTTTGGCTTTAAGTCTAAGAACATTTTGTCCCTAGATCCCAATGATTTTCCTCTGTTTTAAGTGTATGATTTTAAGTTAATTTTAGTAAAAAGTGCAAAATTTAGGCTAAGGTTTGTCTTTTTTTTTTTTTGCCTATGGAAGCCCATCTACTCGAGACTGTTGATTGAAAAGCCTATGCCTTTTCTACTGAACTGTTTTTGTACATTTGTACCTTTGAGAATATGTTGGGTTCTCCATTTTGTTTCATTAATCTGTGTGTATGTTGCTTGCCAATACCACATTGCCTTTTACATCTGTAGCTATGTAATAAGCCTTAATATCAATAAAGTGACTTATCCCACTCTATTCTTCTTTGTCAAGATAGTTTTAGGATGTTAAAGCCTATTTCTCTACATATAAATTTTAAAATAAGTGTATCTATATCTACAAAATATATTGTTTGGATTTTAATAGCACCTGAGTCAAATATGTATATCCATTTGGGGGGAATTCATAACTTTGCCATGTTGACTCTTCCAACTAATGAACATGGTTGTGTCTTCATTTATTTAGGTCATTGATTTCTTTCATCAAAATTTGTAATTTATAGTATAAGGATCCTGTATATGTTTGTCAAATATATACCAAAGTATTTAACTTTCTTCAAAGTGATTTTAATAGTATTGTTTTTAATTTCATTTTAGGCACATTCATTGTTAGATTATAGAAATATGGCTGTTTTATTGTATATTGACCTTGTATTCTGCAACTTGACTGAACTCATTTATTACTTCCATGAATTATTTTGCAAATTTCTTAGTGTTTTCTACATAGACAACCATGTCATCTGCAAATAAGGATAGTGAGATTACTACTCTAATCTGTGTGACTTTTATTTGCAGTGGTTAGAAATTCTAGTACAATATTGTATGAAAGTGATGAAACTAGAAATCTTTTATTTCTTCCTCTCTCTCTCTCTCTCTCTCTCTCTCTCTCTGTTTCCCTTATGTTTTTGATACTGTCTATATCTGATTTTCCCATGTAATATTAGCCTCATAAAATAAATGAGTGTTCCTTCCTTTTATTTTTTTCAAAAAAATTGTGAAAATTAGTGTTAATTCTTTATATGTTTGGTAGATTTTTCCAGTGAAATCATCTTAACCTAAGGATTTTTTTCAGAAAAATTTTAATCTCAAATTATCTATTTATTTGAGTTGTGGTAGTTTGTAGTCTTCAAGATATTGGTCCATATCTTCTAAGTTGTCAAATTTATGAGTGTACATTTTTTAACACTATTGCTTTCTTATATTTTAATGGTTGCAGACTCTGTAGTGATATCTTTTGTTTCATTTTTATATCAGCACTTTGCATCTTTTCTTTTTTATTTTTGTCAGTCTCCCTAGTTTATGAATTTTACTGATTTTTTTTTAAAGTGAGGGAGTTTTGTTGTTTCATTCATTTTCAATTTTTTTGTTTTCAATTTCATTGCTTTTTCATTTGATAAGTATAATCTTTCCATTTGTTCTGAGTTTATTTTGTTCATTTTCTAGTTTGCATTGAGAACAAAGATTATTGATTTAAGACTTTCTTCTTGTCTAATGTAAGCATTTCAGCACTGTGTTAGCTACATTTCACAAATTTTTATGTTACACTTTCATTTTTCTTCAGTTCAGTACATTACTTGGTATCCCTTGAGGCTTCTTTTGAACCTTGGGTTATTTAGAATTATACATTTAATTTTCATATTTTAAAATAAATTTATTTAGCCAGGCATGATGGCGTGTATCTCTAGTTCCAGCTTAGAAGGCTGAGGCAGAAGGATTGCCTAAGCCCAGCAGGTCAAGGCTGCGGTGACCGTGAGCATGCCACTGCACTCCAGCCTGGGCAACAAGAGTGAGACTACAACTCAAACAAACAAACAAAAAAGATAATTTCCCGCTGTCATTCTATCATGGATTTTTAGTTTTAGTTCATCATAATCAGAAAACACTGTATATGATTTCAATTGTTTAAATTTGTTGAAGTTGGTTTTATGGCTCTGAATATGGTCAATCTTGGTGAATTTGACAAGGGCACTTGGTAAAAAAACATGTAATTCTTCTATTATTGGGTGATGAGTTCTATGTCTGTAATTTAGATTTTACTGGTTGATGGTGTTGTTTAGTTCTTCTATATCCTATTTTTTTTTTGTCTAGTTGGTCTATGTGTTACTCAGAATGTTACTACCCCCAACTATTATTGTGGATTTATCTACTAGTCCTTCTCACTCTATTGGTTTTCGCTTCATATATTTTGAGGCTCTGTTACTTATTGAATACACACTTAGGGTTGTTATTCTTTTTTGGTGGATAGATCCATTTATCATTACCTAATGTCCTTCTTTGTCTCAAGTAATATTTTTGCTCTGAAGTTTACTTTATTTGATATTAATATGTCAATCTCGCTTTTTAAATTTATTTTTTGCATGATATATTTTTTCTATCTTTTTATTCTCAACCAACTATGTTGTTGATTTTGAAGTGAGTTTTTTGTAAACAGCAAATAGTTAGAATGTGTTTTTTAAATCCACTCTGCATCTTCAATCAGTATATTTAGACTATATACACTGAAAGGAATTGTTGATATATTAGGGCCTAGGTTATTTTTTTTTATTATTCTTTTTCTTTTTGTTTATTCTGGTTCTTTTTTAATTTTTCTTCTGTTTCTACTTTCTTGTCTGCCTATGGGATACTAGAACTAGTTTTAGGATTTGATCTTCATTTGTTTATAGTATTTTTAAATTTTTGTCCTTGTATAGTTTCTGTAATGGTTTCTGTGCATGTTATATTATACAAATGTAGCTTGTCACAGTTTGTTGGAATCAACATTCTACCACTTTGAGTAAAGTATGGGAACTATACTTCCATTTAGATCTCTATCTATACCTCCCCATTTTTAAATATCATTGTCTTGCATACCAAATGGTGTTATTATTTTTTATTTTAGTCATCAAATATGGTATAAAATGTATAAGGAGAATAGCTTATTATATGAGCTAATGTTTGTATTTTTCCATTGTTATTTATTGCTGATGTCTCAATGTTCCATTTAAAAAATCATTTTCTTTTCATTTTAGGATTTTCTTGAGCCAGTCTTTTAAGGGTATGTCTGTTAGTATTTCTTTAATGTTCCTTCATCTAAGAGAGTCTTTATTTTCCTTCAAACCTGAAATAGTTTTCCTGGATATAGAATTCACAGTTGAAAAGAAAGTTATTTTCTTTCAGCATTTGAAAAATGTTGTGCCACTTCCTTCTGGCTTCCATGGTTTCAGATGAGAAATCCACTGTCATTTGAATTTTCTTCTGTAAGTAATGTGTCCTTTCTCTCTCACTGCATTCAAGATGTATCCTATTTTTGTTTCCTAAAGATTTTACAACTTTAATTATGATGTGTTTTGGCATTGATTTCTTTGTGTTTATTCTATTTGAGGTTCACACAGCTTCTTGAATCCATAGGCTTATGTTTATTGCCAAATTTGGGAAGGTTTCAGCCATCATTTCATAGAAAATTTGCTGAGACTTCCTCTCCTCTTAAGACTCAAATGGCAGGGCTCAGTGGCTCAGCCTGTAATCCCGTGCCTTGGGAGGCCGAGGTAAGTGGATTGCCTGAGCCTGCAGGTTCGAGACCTGCCTGGGTAACTTGGTGAGACCTCATCTCTACAATAAATCAAAAAATTAGCGAGGCATGGTAGTGGGTGCCTATAATCCCAGCTACTTGGAAGGTTGAGGCAAAATGATCACTGGAGCCCAGCAAGTCGAGGCTGCAATGGCCGACAGCGGCCACTGCACTCCAGTCTGGGCTGTAGAGTGAGACTCTAACTCAAAAAATAAATAAAAATAAATAAAAATAAAAATTTTTTAAATTTAAAAAAATTTTTGAAAAGACTCAAATGATACAAATGTTGAATATTTCATGTCTTCATATATCTCTGAAGCTCTGTTCATTTTTTAAAATAGATTTTCTCTCTGTTGGTCATATTAGGTAATTTCTGTTGTTCTGTGTAATTTCTGTTGTTCTGTGTTCAAATTTATTGAGTCTATCCTCTGTCACCTCTAATCTACCATTGAGTTCATCCAGAGAGCTTTCCATTTTGGTTTCTGTGTATTTCAATTCTACAATCTCCATTTGGTTCTTTTTATAGCTTTTTAAAAAGATTTTTCCATTTTTAATTTGTTTTCAGAGAATTCCTCACTACTTTTTAAATCATTTTTTAGGATGGCTGCTTTAGAATCTGTTTCAGATAATTCCAATATCTGCTTCATTGAAGTGTAGGTGTCAGTTGCATCTTTTCTCATTCAATTTGTGATTTTCATTTGTATGAAGGGTGACTTTCTATTTTATCTGGAATATTTTGTATATTATATAAGGCAATTCTGGGTTCTATTCAATTTTTTATGTTAAAAAGCATTCTCCTTATTTACATTTAGCACACAAATCCCAGCTTACTTATGTGGGCTGTGGTTCCAATGACATATTAATTTTCAGTGTTTTGTTTTGTTTTGTTTTGTTTTGAGTTGGAGTCTCAGTCTGTCGCCCAGACTGGAGTGCAGTGGCCACTCCCGGCCACTGCGGCCTCGACCTGCTAGGCTCGGGCGATCCTTCCACCTCAGCCTTCCAAGTAGCTGGAATTACAGGCCCGTGCTACCATGACTGGCTAATTTTTTTATTTATTGTAGAGATGAGGTCTCGCCAAGTTTCCCAGGCGGGTCTCGAACCCACGGGCTCAGGCAATCCACTCACCTTGGCCTCCCAAAGTGCGAGATTACAGGCTGAGCCACCAAGCCCGGCAATTTTCAGTGTTATTTGGTCCCCTTGGCTTATCTGGAGCCTGCTGAGGTTCTCACTGGTTCCTGTTTGTAGTAGCTGAGGGTTAAAAAGGGATCTCCCCCAGGCCAGCAACTTATTGGTGAGAAAGATCTTTTTAAATATATGAGTACTCAGGATTTTGTTCTTATTCAGGTATGGTGAGGCCCATAGATCGGGAAATGATTGCCATTGAAAAGTGTGTTACTCACAGTTCCAAAGAGGTGAGTGCATGTCATGTCATGCAGGACTACACAGGAAAGCACCAGGGTTGGTGAGGAGGAAGAAGGGACAAAGGGAAAGCATGGGCCAGAGCTTTTATTGTGATTTCATAAGATAGAATAAGCAAGGCAGAATAAGCAAGCTGTGGCAAACAGTGGGAAAGTTTGAGTAATTTTGGGAAGGGTCTGGGTTGTAGAAGTGGTCCTTAGTTGGCTGGTACCTGGCCCTGAGGTGATGTAGGGCAGGAGAACTGTGTCCCAGACTTGGGAAGCCTAACAAAAGAAGGTGGATCGGGATATGAATTTGCAATCGCTTGCTTTGCATGCAGACAATTCATTTGCTCTTTAGGAATTAGCTAAGTCTGGGACGGGCAGTCCCTTCTCAATCAGCAAGGACCCATATGCCAGAGCATCATAAAAATACAGATTAAAAAAAAAAACAAATAATATAGAAGGAAGTCTCCGGCTTGCAAGCATAAAGAGGATTTTCTGGATTATTTTTCACTATGGTAGATGAAGAATTTCAGGCCTGGTAGTTTATTGTGTCAGGTTTTGTCCTGCAGCAGGGTTTCCCAGTGGACACTAGGAGTAGAGGGGAGACAAAAGCCCTATGGAGAAGGATAGCAACTTTGCACAGCCCATCATTTTTAGCAGTGGGGCGTATGTTATGGGCTGAATTTTGTCTTACCCCCATATCCGTCTGTTCAATCTCTAATACTTGATACCTCAGAATGAATCTATTTAGAAACAGGGTCTTAAAGAGGTGATTAAGTTAAAATGAGGCCCACTGGGGCCCTAATCCAATCTGAATGGAGTCCTTACAAAAAAGAAAGAAAAAGAAAAGAAAGAGACACAGGGATTGCACTCACCAAAAAGAAAAACCACATGAGAGCATAGTGAGTAGATGGCCATCTGTGAGCGAAAGAGAAAGACCTCAGAGGAAATCAATCCTGCTGGCACCTTGATTTTGAACTTCTAGCCTCCAACACTATGAGAAAATAATTTCTGTTGTTTAAGTCACACAGTCTGGCAGTTTGTTATGGCAACCCTAGAAAACTAATACAGGGGGACTATTGGGCTATTTTCCTTGTGGGTGACAGTGACTCACCTAGAGTTGTTAAGGTTACTACATTTCAATTACAATATTAGGGATTGATAAATGTTGGGTCTGGGTTGTCTTATGCTACTGGGTAGGGAAGAGGTGGAATGTTGGGGTCCCAAACCAATTTGTCATCTCCCTATCAATTTTTCTCCACTTTCTGAGTTTGCGTTATTTCCAGAGATTATAGTTGTTCTAACTAACCATGGAAGAGTCGGAAGAAAGATCTGCACTGTCTTGTCCAGACTGATGTCCAAATACAATCATTTACTTAGCAAAGGAACATGTCTACAGAAAATGAAAGACAAAGAGGATGTCTCATGATGTCCACAGTACCTAACCTAGTGTTGGTCATCTAGTGGAGGATCCAAATTGCTTTAAAATTGAATTGAATGCCAGGAAATTAGTCTTGTGACTTTCTACAGAACAATCCCCAGTAACCCAATAGCTTGTCCGTCTCTGAAGCTGTGGTTATTTAACCTTAAACACAAGTTCATTCCCACCCAAGGCTTTGGGAGCATGTAACTAGCAATCTGCTCCAATCAGGAAATGTGAAGAGCCTAATGCCAATAACTGTATTTGAATAACCTTGCCCTTAATCTTGCTTTGATGTTGTATCCAGATTGTAATGGGAAACTAAATTGCAGTGGAAACACCACTTACTGTCTTTGCTTTCATTCTGTGGCAGCACTGCTGAACTCCCCCCGTATTCAATATTACTAAGTTAGTAAACTGGCTTCATTTGAGATTCTGCTTTTTTCAGTATCTCATATCACCGTCTCTAGGTGTAACAATATAAACCCTGCAACTCTTTTGCCTTCATTTTCAGATTAAATGCCACATGACTGCCCAACCCTGACTGATCAACTTCTTTCTTTGAGGTCAGACCTACAGGAGACTCCCTTTACAAATACTGATGTTGTTCAGTTTACCTGAAGGATAAATAAAAAATCTACTGAGCCAATTATGATATTCTGTCTTTAAATGAAGAAATAGAAAGTGCCTATCTTCCAGAAGCCACTTCAGCTCAACAAGTAGAATTAATAGCATTGATTAGGGCCTGTCAGTTGGCAAGAGGAATATCTGCTATTTATATAAACAGTAAATATGCATTTGGAGTAGCCCATGATTTTGGAATGTTATGAAAGCAAAGAGGGTTCGTAACCTTTTTGAGTCAATTCTTTAAAAATGAACATCTTATTTCACAACTACTAAAAGTCATATTATTACTTAAATCACTTGCCATTGTTAAAATTCCAGATCATTTCAAATCAGATACTCCTGAAAGCAGAGGAAAACAGGTAGATGATAAAGTAGCAAGGAACTGAATTTGACATAAAATTAGTTCAGTCTACTGCCCCAAAATCAGAACCAAAAAAGCTAGAAAGCAAAAGGAAACAAATATTCCCCAAAAGACAAGGTATGGTATGGGTCAAACGACTTTCCCACACTTCCTCCCAAATTACAGTTATCATTTTTAACTTATGTGCACGATCTAACTCACTGGAGTACTGAAAAATGGTTGCTTTGAAAAAGCAATATTATTGAAAAATTTCTCTGACTATAGCTAATCAGGTATGCAACCGGTCATATCTGCCCAATATATTATCCAGGAAAACCAGGGTTTCCAAGGACACTTTCGTTTACCCAAAGCTCTCTTTGAAATATGGCAACTGGATTTTATCCAGCTTCCACCCTCACAAGGATACAAATATGTCCTGGCAGTGATTTGCATGATTTCTTATTGGGTAAAGGCATTTCCAAGCAGAAGTGCAACAGTATCCGCGGTAAAATTTTTCTAGAAAAAAAAAATTCAACCTGGGGAGTTTCTCTGGAACTTCATAGTGTCAGAGGAACTCACTTCTCAGGACAGATAATTAAATCATTGTGTAGAATCTGGCCTGCTCTACAAATTTTCTACATAGTCTACATTTTCATTGTGTTTATCACTCCCCGTAATCTGGATTAGTAGAACGCACGAAGAGGATCATCCAAACCCATTGGCAAAATTAATCTGGACTTTTAAAATTCTTTGGCCAGCTGGGCTCAGAGGCTCAGTCTGTAATTCCGCGCCTTTGGGAGGCTGAGGTGAGTGGATTATCTGAGCCAGCGGGTTCGAGACCCGCCTGGGCAGCGAGACCTCATCTCTACAGTAAATCTAAAAAACACCGAGCGTTTGGGAGCACATGCCTGTAATCCGGCTACTCGGAAGGCTGAGGTGGAAAGGGTCACGGAACCCCAGGTCGAGGCTTTCGGTGGCCGGGAGCGGCCACTGCACTCCAGTCTGGGCGACTGAGTGAGACTCCAACTCAAAAATAAAAAATAAAAAATAAAAAAATAAAATAAAATTCTTTGGCCTCGGAAGGCTGAGGTGGAAGGATCGCCGGAGCCCAGTAGGTCGAAGCTGCGGTGGCCAGGAGCGGCCACTGCACTCCATATGGGCGACAGGTGAGACTCCAACTCAAAAAAAAAAAAAAAAAAAAAAATTCTTTGGCCAAAAGCTCTTTCACTGGTCTTGCTAAACCTAAGATCAACTCCTTTTAGTAACATTGTTATCTGAACTTTGAAATTTGAAACTATAATAAGCAAGCCTATGAAATTACCTCCTAGAAATTGTGCCGCTTTAATAGTAAAAAGGGATATATTCACCTATTTTAGTGGTCTTATAAAACAATTACCTAAAAATTCTGAATTGGTAAAATAATATTTTCATAGTGAGCTCCCAGAAGATAAAAATCTCAAGAACCACAGACTTCAACTTAGAGGTTTTGTCTATTGAAAACAACATCTCTTAAAGAAATTTTAACAATCTAGATGGAATGGACATTACTGGATTTTCCTTACTATTTTTTGTGCTGCTAACTTAGAAGGCATAGACTTCTGAATTCACATTTCTCATCTAGAGAAAACTAAACTTCCTGAATGAATTGTTTCACCAAAAGGTGATCTGCGAATTAAGCGACAACCAGGACAAGAAGACAACATCAGCAATGATTAGCTGTCCCAAGACACAGAACCAAGTCTGTATCCAAATGAATGCTTATATTTATTTTACAGTAGCTGTTATTATTGTTGTCTAGGGATATTGACGATTGCTACCATCTTATGTAAAATAGGATATTTGCCTTATTTTAACTAAATTTCTTAAATTAACTATAATGAATTTCATATTTTTTCTTATAAGTGTTCTTCTGTTCCAATGCATGGAATGACCCAATCACACTTTGCCGAAGTTATTCCAAAGTGTTGCCACTGGGAGAAATCTATAAGAATGTTGGCTTTGTCGTGCAATTCCTAAATCCATTCATGACCAATATTTGCCATTAGTAATATTGGCCACTGACTTTTCAGATGTTCTTAAAGTAACCACTTATTCTGAATGACTCCTTTCTGGATTGACTTTCCAGGTGACTGCTTCACAGACCAAATACTACCACTCTTTGTTTAATGTGTCCCTTGTTATTCATGTTGGAAACACATTCTGCACCACAGGATCTCCTCAATCAGTGAACTACCTGGTAGACAAATGTAGTCTAGGTGATATAAAAAAAGTTAAAGAGAAATCTTTACTATGCCAACAATACCTATATATAGGCTATTATGTGCATGGATTCTGAAAAACTTGCAAGGAAAGGAACTCATGATTCAATATGGTATTGTCAGCACTTCCCAAGAATTAATCTATTAATGAACCCATCTTTAGGGGTATTGCCTGTGCTTCTCCAGGCTATGTTTTTGTATGTGGCATGGTGTCTGATCTGCCTACTCAAGGATGAGCATACTTTTACCTCAACAGCTTACATATAGAAGGTTCCTGCCTGCTGGGACATTTTGCAACCCGTTTATCCCTACACAAAAAGAGAAGTACCTCCTTTTTCTCTTCATTACAGAGCTAAAAGGTCTACATTAGTAAGATTTGAAAATACTATAGATCAAAGCATCCTGAGAATACTGCTTCCAAGTGCTGGAGTTTATGTCAGTTGAGATATCACTTGAAACCTATTCACTTCTATTGCTCAAATAACTAAAGACACTGCAAAAATGCATCGCAGCCCAATAAAAATTCTTAAATTGTTTAGCCCCAGGGGCTCGAGGAGGCCAGACGGTGAAAGAAAAGTCAGAGTGTGCGAGTCTCCGCAAAAGCGAGTATCCATACTTTCTGCTTGAGTGGATGTGTGCCAGTGGGTGAGTGAAAGTCCATCAGAGAAGAGACTCGGGTTCATGCACTTGGGGCTCTCCTCCAGAGGTGACTGTAATCCATCACCACCCTGAGATTGGAGTCTCTGGTGCACAGGATCATCTGCTGTTCTCAGGGCTCTCATGAGAGGAGGAAGCAGAGAACAGCTGCTCCTCACCACCTGGCACCCAGCCCATGCCATCACCTGCAGCAGGCCACAGACTTGGAGTGAGCCCAGGAACTGTGGAGAAGGCAGGGCATGAAAAATCTGGAATGGAGCTCTGCTGCTGGTGAGGAGATGCTGGCCGGCATCATCTTCTCTGTCCCGGGACCAGGCACAGGCATGCACTGCCCTGCCCATTTCTGTTCAGCCTCCAACCTGGGACCCAGAGGCTATCTTCTCAATGGATTCAGAGAGACAGATGCCCCTGCTCCATGCTGGAACAGGCACAGACATATCAGTTCTGAGTGGGAGACTTAGCAGCAACAGACGAGTTGGGTGAGCCCAGATATGATCCATCCTCCTCCCATGGGGTATCTGACCCACACTGAAAGCAACCCTATCAGCTTGTGCTGAGAGCAGAGGGCATAGACTGGAGACTGGAGCCACTCTTTAACACAGTTACAGCAGCCAAAAGTGACCTGGAGTTACAGAAACAGTCACAGAGCAAGTGTTTTTGTTTGTTTGTTTGTTTGTTTTAGTTTTCTTCTTCTTCTTCTTCTCTCTTTTTGTTTTTGTTTACATTTTCATAGTTCTTTGTTTCTGTTATTTTAGTTGTTTTTTTAGATTTTCTGTTGGTGTATGGGTATTTTTGAGGGCAAGTACATCAACAGGAGTTTTCTATTTCTTTGTATGATTGGCTGTATGCTCTTTTTGTTTGTTTGTTTTGTTTTTTCTGTCTTTGTTTGCTTCTCTGTTTATTTGTTTGTTGGTATACCTGTATGTTTTCTCTCTTCTGCTTCTCTCTCTCCACCTTCCTTTTGTCTTCCTTCTTCCTTTTTTTCCATTCTTTTCCTTTTTCTTATCTCATTTTGCTTTTAGGAGGCAAACACATACCCCCCTACATGGACAGATTGTAAGGCATTGGGAAGTCGGTTCCAGGGGACCCACACTCCTGTCAGCAGATACTGGAATTTGCAAATAGCTTCTGAAGCACAGCTCCACTTCTTAATTAAATCACAAGACTGCAAAAAGCACAGCCCCCCCATCCCCAGTCTAGCTTCAAAATTTAACATAGCCAGAGGATCTACATAAGGAAGAATAGGAGACTGAACAAACAGAAGTAAAAGCTATTTCTCCCATCACAGAATAACAGAAGGAAAGCAGAAGTAAAAAAGGGGAGGTAAACTTACACAAATGAAGGAAAACCAAAGGAAGAATATGGGTCCCATACAGACTCCTGGGAGGACAACTGAGAATACAGACCTCAGAACTCAAACAATGAAGAGCACCCAGAATGACTGGTCTCAAACCACAAAGTCAGATATCAAGATATTAACAGAGAAAATAAATAGAAATGAGGAGAGACAAGGGGAAAGAATGAAGGAGTTGATAACTGAGATAACAGCAAAAGGAATACAGTGAATGAAATAAATAACAAACTGATAAGTATGGAAAGCAGAATTAACCAAATAGAAGAATGAATCTCAGAGCTTGAGGATGAAAATATCAAACTAACCCAAACTGTTAAAAGCATAGAAAAGAAGCTTAAAAAGATAGAACAAAGCCTCCAAGAGATGAGCGATTATATCAAGAAACTGAACATAAGATTTATTGAAATCCCTGAGACAGATAGAAGGAAACCACCCTGGAACAAACATTCCATGAAATTATCCAAGAAAACTTCCCTCATCTCATTAGAGATGTAACCATTCAAACACAAGATATTAATAGAACTCCTGCAAGACAACAAATGAGAAGACTAACTCCAACACATAGTAATTTGCCTACACAAAGTGGCATAAAAGAAAAAATCCTAAAGGCAGCAAAAGAAAAAGTTCAGACTACCTACTGGGAAGATCAATTAAAATGGGAGCAGACTTATCCACAGAACCACTTCAGGCTATGAGAGACTGGATTCCAATCTTCAGAGTTTTCAAAGATAGACAATTTGAACCAAGAATTACATATCCAACTAAGCTAAGTTTCATCAGTGATGGAGAATTAAAATTCTTTCCAGACTTTCAATCCCTAACAGTTCACGCTGCCTCCAAACCAGCTCTATAAGAAACACTTAAGAAAGTATTAAACACAGAAGAAAGGAAAAAAGAACGACAACGCCCTTCACTAGAATACAGGAAAAAGATTGAAAACAATGTAAATCAACTCAAAAATTGAAAGAAAGACAACAAAAAATAAACAAGCAACAACAAACTCTATAAGAACCTTATGACAGGGATAAACTCTCACATCTTAATAATTAGCCTGAATGTGAATGAACTAAATGCACCAATGAAAAGACATAGAATGGCAAATTGGATAAGATAACATGATGCAACAATATGTTGTCTCCAAGAGACTCAGCTCACCAGAAGGGACACTCACAGACTCAAAGTAAGAGGATAAAAAAATAAACTTTCAGGCAAACAGAAAACAAAAAATAGCAGGAGTTGTGAACTTAATATCAGACAAAATACCCTTCAAGCTATCAAAAATTTTAAAATATGGAAGGTCACTACATAATGATAAACAGTTAAATCCATCAACAAGAAATATCCATCCTAAACATATATGCACCCGACATAGGAGCACCAACTTTCATAAAGCAGCTTCTAGTTAAACTAAAAAAAAATATTGATTCTAACACTATCATTGCTAGGGACTTAAATACCCCACTCACAAACCTAGACAGATCATCAAGACAAAAAATCAACAAGGAGATCTGGAACTTCAACATGAAGCTTGACCAAATGAACTTAATTGATACCTAAAGAACACTCCACCCAATAACCACAGAATATACATTCTACTTATCACCACATGAAACATTCTCCAAGATTGACCACATCCTCAGTCATAAATCAATCATAAAAAATTTTCATATGATTGAAATATTGCCATGCACCTTCTCAGGCCAGAGTGGAATAAAAATAAATATCAAAAACAACATAGTTCCCCCAAAACCCACAAAGACAGGGACACTAAACAGCATGGCGCTAAACAACTCCTGGGTCAACATGGAAATCAAAAAAGAAATGAAAAGATTCCTGGAAACAAATAAAAACAAAGAAACATCTTACCAAATTCCCTGGGATGCCATCAAAGCAGTCCTAATGGGGAAATTCATATCTCTACAAACACACATGAAGAAAATGGAAAGATCACAAGTTAACAGCCTAACAAATCACCTAAGAAAGCTGGAAAAGCAAGACCACCAAAACCCTAACTTCAACAGAAGAATCCAGTTCACCAAAACGGAAGCCCAAATTCAGGAAATAGAAGACAAAAAGACAATGCAAAAAAGTCAATAAAACCAAAATCTGGTTCTTTGAAAGGATAATCAAGAATAATGGACCTCTAGCAAGACTGACCAAGAAAAAGAGAGAAAAAGCCCAAATAAACACAATCAGAAATGCAAAAGATCAAGTCACAACTGACCCCAAAGAAATACAAAAGATTATCAGATATTAATATGTACACTTGTATGGAAACAAACTTGAAAAGTTAAGTAGCATAATAAAGGCAAGGAGATGAGGCAATATAGTGATAGACAATTAAAAGTATTGAGAAGAGAAGGTTGGATAAATAAACGTATTTTGTAAATTATGATTAAAGAGCAGAAAATAGTAGTACTTGTTAGTTTGGGGGGAGAAACACTGAAATGGAGGAATTTCTGATTTCACACTACCTCCTCAGTTTGAAAAAAGAACAAATTGAGACCCTAAATAGACCAATGACAACCCAGGAAATCGACTATGTCATAAGAAAAATACCTACAAAAAACTCCCTCCAGACTAGAAGACTTTCCAGCAGAATTCTACAAAACGTACAAGGAAGAGTTGATACCAATCCTATTGAAAGTATTCCAGGCAATTGAGAAAAATGGCACTCTTCCCAAATCATTTTATGAAGCTCACATCACATTGATACCCAAACTAGGTAAAGATCCAACAAAGAAAGAGAACTACAGACCAATATCCTTGATGAACATAGATGCTAATATTCTCAACAACATTCCAGCAAATTGGATCCAAAAACATATCTCCAAAATCATCCATCATGACCAAGTAGGCTTCATCCCCGGGATACAGGGCTGGTTCAACATCCACAAGATCATAAATGTAATTAAACACATCAACAGATGTAAAAACAAAAACCACATGATTATATCATTAGACACAGAAAAAGCTTTCAATAAGATCCAGCACCCTTTCTTGATAAAAATCCTTGAACATATAGGGATAGATGGGACATACCTCAAAATAGTAAGGGCCATCTATGAGAAACCCACAGCCAACATATTCCTAAACAGACAGAAATTGGAACCATTTCCCCTGAAAACTGGAACAAGACAAGGATGCCTACTCTCACCCCTCCTGTTCAACATAGTACTGGAAGGCCTAGCTAGGGCAATCAGACAAGAGAAGGAAATCAGGGGTTTCCAACTAGGAAAAGAGGAAGTTAAGTTATCCCTCTTTGCAAACAACATAATTCTATACCTTGAAAACCCAGGAGAATCTGTCAAAAACCTCCTTGCACTGATAAAGGACTTTGGCAAAGTCTCACGGTATAAAATAAATGTGCAAAAGGCAGTCACATTCCTATACTCCAACAATAAACAGAGACCCAAATAATCAGAGAAGAGGAAGACCTTTACAACAAAAACTAAAAAATACTGCTCAAAGAAATCAAAGATGATACAAACAAATGGAAAAATATTCCATGCTCATGGATTGGAAGAATCAACATTGTTAATATGCCCAACCCAAGGCAATCTACAGATTTAACATAATACCCATTAAATTAGCAGCAGCATTCTTCTCAGACCTGGAAATGACAATACAGGAATTCATATGGAAATGGAAATGATCACAAGTAGCCAAAACAATTCTCAGGAAAAAAAAAAAGCGGGAGGTATCACAATCCCAGTCTTTAAACTTTATTATAAAGCTATATATAATAAGCAAAACAACCTGGTATTGGTACAAGAACAGGCATATAGACCAATGGAACAGGATAGAGAAGCAAAGCCTTAATTTCTCAACCAACTCATCTTCAAAAAAAGCCTCCACCATAAAGACTGGGAAGAGGAGAACCTATTCATTAAATGTTGCTGGGAAAACTGCCTGACCACATGCAGAAGACTAAACCAAGACCCCTACCTGTAACCATTCACAAAAATTAACTCTAAACTGATCAAAGACATAAGCGTAAAACCTCAAACTATAAGAACTTTAGAAAATGCAGGAAACACCCTATGGAAGTTGGAACTGGCAACCAATTCCTGATCAAAACCCCAAGTGCCCATGCCATAAGAGATAAGATAGACAAGTGGGACCTCATCAAATTGACAAGCTTCTGCAAAGTCAAAGAAGTCATCAAGAGAGTAGGGAGACAGCTCACAGACTGGGAAAAAGTATCTACCAACTATATATCTGACAAAGGCCTAACACCTAGGATTGACAAGGAACTCAAATGTGCTAAAAAGAAAAAAACAAATAGCCCCATTACAAAATGGGCCAAAAATATGAATAGATACTTCTCAAAAGAAGACATATTAGCAGCCAACAAATATATAAAAATATGCTCAGCCTCACTAGTCATCAAAGAAATGCACATTAAAACCACACTGAGATACTACCTAACTCCAGTCAGGTTGGCCATCATCAGTAACTCGAAAACAAAACAAAACAAAACAAAAAAAACAGATGCTGGAGAGGATGTGGGGAAAAGAGAACACTTTCACACTGTTGGTGGAAGTGTAAACTAGTACAACCTCTGTGAAAAACAGTGTGGTGATTCCTAAAAGATCTAAAAGTCAACCTTCCATACGACCCTGTAATCCCCCTACTGGGAATATACCTGGAGGAACTCAAATCACTCTATGAAAAAGATACCTGCACACGTTTGTTTATTGCAGCATTGCTCACCATAGCAAAAACATGGAACCAACCATGCTGCCCATCAAAAGAGGACTGGATTAAAAAATGTGGTACATATACATGAGGGAATATTATGCAGCCATAAGGAAGGACAAAATTATGAACTTCACAGCAACTTGGATGGACTTAGAGTCTATAATACTGAGTGATCTATCACAGAAACAAAGAACTGAGTACCACATGTTCTCACTCATAAGCGAACCTTGAACAATTATCGTAATACTATATGAAAGGGATTGGCTGTAGTGGAAAACTGCTAGGGGAAGGAGGGTGGGATTGGCAGTAAAGGGAAACTGCCAGGGGTGGCGGGGGGCACACTTCATCAACAAGGATACCTGCATAATGAACATTTGTATACCTACCTTGAATTGTACCCCACATCCTTAAAATTAAATTTAAAAAAAAAAATTATTTAGCCCCAGTAGTACTAGACAAAAGAATTGCCTTCTAGTATGTGTTGGCTTAAAAAAAGTGTATGTGCAATAACTCACACCACCTGATTTACTTATAGTAACACCTCCGGAGTAGTAGAAACTATATTGTAAAGGATAACTCAGAAAATTGAATGGCTATAAAACATAAGAAAAACTGATCCTTTAAATGACTTGCTAAGTTGGTCACCATCATGACTAAATTCTGTATTTATTTCAGTCTGATTTTCAAGTTGTGATTATTATAATCATAAGCATGGTTATTATTTTTCTGGCTATTAAGTTGGTCGTGATTTGTGTTTCCACTTGTTTAAAATAAGCAACAAAGCTAAAATAATGATTGCTCATGGAATTGCATTAATCAAAAAGGCAGCCCTGTAGTCTGACTCTAGTCACAAAATACCTCTACAGTGTTCTAAATTTGGCCTATAATACTCAATCAGAGTCAATTTGTCCAAAACCCCTTGTCATGGGACAAAACAGTAGGGACGAATGAGCCTTCCTAGTGACATGGGACCAAAATTCCTGAACATAAAAGGAGTAAAAACTACTGAATTTGTCTACGATGCTTTCTTCAAAACATCTCAGTGAAAAAAGGGGAAATGTTTAAAAAAAAAAAACTACAAAATCAAAGCTGTTGATGCTTTCAGTTATTTTGAGCCTTAAGGAAATGTGATTATGGGACCTAAGTCACATGACAAGCAGTTGTAACCTAGGCAGCTGTAACCTTTGTTCCTATGATTATAGATTAACCTTTAATTTACCTGTATTGGTTTGTAAAATTTTGTAAAAAAAACTAAAGGGTGTCAGAGAAAACCCCTTTCCTCTTCACTGTTGCTCTTAATTTCCTCTTACTTCTCTTATACAAAGACCTCATGACTATCATATAATCTAAGATGGAATGTTAAGTATACTCTTTTAAATTGGAAAAGGAAAAGAAAATAGTTGTAAGTAATCAAATTGCTGTTACTCATAAACCAGCCTTATTTTTTAAAAAATGTTGTAATCCTGTTACATTTTTCTGTCTATATAAGTAAAATCTAATTTTTTAGCTTTGAAGCATTGACCCCATTCCTTTTGAATCTGTGTTACCCAAATGGCTATTGTCAGATTTGAGCTTGAATGAATTCTCTTACACTCGGATTCTGACCTTTTCGATTATTTCAGGTTAAAAATATCATTTCTATGCATATTGATTTGCTCCCAGAAATTTACGTAGGAACCAAGGATCATTATGACAGAAGGTGAAGTAGACTGCCTACCCTCCCTGCTTGCAGTTCAAAAATAGTAAAACCCATCTAAAGGTTGAAGTGACCCCAACTGAGCAGAAGACAAAAAAGAACTTTGGAGGAAAAAGAAAGTCTGACTAGTGATCCAAACTTGACACTAGAGTCAAGCTAGTTTTAGATGGCGTGATGGTTGATATATTAGCTCTTGCTGGCTTAACTATATTAGTGTTATGATTGTACATTGGAAAAAACAACAAGTGTGTATATGTGTGTGAGAGAGAGAGAGAGGAAGCTATAACTGTTAAGGTCCATACCAATTAGGATTTAGAACATTCAGGGATGATCATAAAACCAGTAGAAGTAGCATATTATCTTTTATTCAAAAGTTCCAATGCTGTGAGAGAGGCAACAGCAGCAGCAACAGTGGAAAATCAGGACTTTGTCTCTGTAGAGATCTTAGACTTTGAGTGTAGAATAGCAGCAGCAGTTAGAAGACTTATTTTCATGGTTTGTTTATTTAATCTTCAGTAGTCAATAAGAATAATTAAGACTAGCCTTTTGGAGTGAGAATCACTGGTAACTTTGATCTTTTTTTGTTTTGTTTTGTTTTAGTTGGGGGTCTCACTCTGTCACCCAGGCTGGAGTACAGTGGCACAATCACAACTCACTGCAGCCTCTTCCTCTTGGGTTCAGGTGATCCTTTCACTTCAGCTTCCTGAGTAGCTGAAACTACAGGTGCGTACCACCACACTCAGCTGATTTTTATCTATCTATCTATCTATCTATCTATCTATCTATCTATCTATCTATTATCTATCCATCCATCTATCTTTTGTAGAGGTGAGGTCTCCCTATGTTGCCCAGACTGGTCTTGAACTCTTAGGCTCAAGCAATCCTCCAGTCTCTGCCTCTCAAAGTGCTGGGAGTACATGCATGGGTCACCACACCCAGCCCTTTGGTCCTTTCAAGAGTCCAAGTCCTGAGTGAAAGGGAGTAGAAAGATCAGATTGCTTGAGCATTTGTGGGGGAAGGGGTTTAGAGTAATTAAATCTAGGAAAAAAATAGGAAAGAAAAGGCAAAGTGAATTTATCTGGGAGCCACAGACAGATATATGATTGTTCTGGATGTCTTACTGTCTAGAGGGTAAAGACCCTTACTCTGCTGGTACTTTCTCTCACATTCTCCACCTGGCCCGCCATGGGATGTACTTAGTTAACACACTAAGAAAGGTATTCTATATATGCTTTGCCCCCAGAGAAGGATAATTTAAATAATCAAAAGGATGTATGCTTGGAGGAGGATTGACTTATGAGAACAGATAGAAATATGTTCAAATTATCCATATGAAAAGACGAAGATTGAAAAGGGATAGTTTCTAAATTTATAAAACTACAGTATGGATAGATTTAACCTAGATTTGGCCAAACCACAGAATACCAGAATCAAAGAACATTAGTCTTTTCACTCTCATCCTACTCCTAAAACTTCAAAGAAGTAGTCATAGGAAACAGAACAGCAAGTAGTAGCATACCTGGAGAATGAAAATACTGCATTTTTTAAACTCCTTTTTGACAGTATAACTCTATTCCAAAAAAGATTTCCTTAATCTGTGAGTCCTTTCCAGACTTAGTAAGAAAGAGTATGGTGATTGATTGATGTCCTCTAGGGGTATGCTTTGGGAAGAGTAGCAGTAATGGTGCCACTATTCACCATCGCAGATCAAGGTTTTAGGTCAGATTCAGCATGGTCTTTCTCAAGGTCTTAGGCATCTATATAATTTCAAAATTGTCTCATATACGATCAATTTTAAATGCACTGGGATTACGTTAAAGCAACTGTTTAGGAAAAAATATGCAGGAACTAAAGATTTAGCAAGCAAAACTTTGCCTATGTGGAACTATTACAAATAATTTTTAAAAGATCCTCTCCCAGACATTTTTAAGTGAAAAAATAGCTGATTTTTTTTTTTTACTTTACACACCAGTGAAGAAATTTTCTAAGAAGTTCCCTGAGGTAGAGAAATCATGAGTTGTAAAGAAGTAGAAAGGGGAGGCTTATGATAATTATGCTAATATAGGAATAAAAAGTCACTGTCTGATAAGCTCACAGATCTGTGTATAATCGATTAAAATAAGCCCCATTTTCATTGTTCAGGAAAGAGCCTTAATTTGTCCAATAAGAGGCTAGAGAACAGGGGTCACTCTAAGTTCATGGTCCTTAATCAGTCAGCTTTTTTCTAGTTAAAAATAGTTATGGGGACTGGCATGGTGACTCATGCCTATAATCCCAGCACTTTGGGAGGCTGAACTGAGGGGATTGCCTGAGTCCACGGGTTCAAGAACAGTCTAGGCAACCTGGCGAGACGTCATCTCTATAGTAAATCAAAAAATTAGCCAGGCGTGGTAGCGCACCTGTAGTTCCGGCTATTTGGAAGGCCGAGACGGGAGGGTCTCCTGAGCCCAGCAGGTCAATGCTGAGGCAGCCGTGAGCGTGCCACTGCACACCAGCCTGGGTGATGGAGTGAGACTCTAACTCAAAAATAAAAATTGTTATGATGAAAACTGGCATTCTGTCCTGATAATGCCTAGACAAGTACTGCTGTAAGTGAATAATTTTCCTGCTACTTTCCCAAGTGCCCATTTGGTGAGATGAACTTATCTCTTCTCCATCAAATACAAACAGGCTCATTACTATAAACTTGTTTTCTAATACAAAGTGCTTTCTAATGCAAAGCAAAAGCTATTGCTTACTCCTTTGATGATCTTTCAATTTGAATCAATATAGATTTGAGTGCAAAGCATCTGGAGCGAAGTAGCCTCCATGAAACTGACTTGTGTTCAAAATAAGGCCAGTCAGTGCCAGGGTTATCTGGGCTGTGTACAGCCATGAGGGTTTCCAGTCAAGTTCGTCCTACTCAAAAGTAAGAGTTATCTTTTTTTTAGTCTTATTCTTTAATAAGTCTTCATACACTTGAAAAAATTTGCATTTTTTTATTTTTATTTTTTGCTTTGCAGTTAGAATAAAGTCTATCCCACATAAGGAGAGACACTCGAAACCACCAGGACTAGGTTAAGTCCTCTGGGAGCAAGATAAAAATCCTAAGACCAATACTCCAAGGAAGAGTGGTTAAGGTAAGTCTAGTAGGCCAGAGTAGGGGACATTAGGAAGGGAGTCTTGGTTAAGGAAGATTGAGGACAAGATGGGTAAATTAGATAAACAGTCCCCAAGGATATTCCCCCCCTCTTCTCCTTAATAGAATTATATATGCCCAACCATAAGGCTGTGTGATTTGCAGTTCCTCTTATGGGAAAGCCATACTTTCTCACCCCATTTATGTTGTATTTGACCAATGAACTGTGAGTCAACATGACATATGTCGTATTTAAGCAGAAATCTTAAGCTAAATTGAATGGTCCAGCTCTATTTTTTTCTCTTTTCTGAACTCTGCCACGAGTATACCAATGGCACAAATAGGGGATCTTCCACCAGTCTGGGTCCCAGAATAAGAAAATGGATGAAGCTGACACACAGCCAGGAACAGACTCAGATGTGCAGGTATGTAACATGAGGAAGAAATAAAACATTGATACAAGCCACCCCAGAGTTTTGGGGTTAATTGTTACCACAACAAAGCTAATGCACAAGGGATGCCTAGTCTGTGGGCAGAAGAAAGGTGGAATCGTGTAAGAGGGGACATGGGAGACAGACATATTGCAACTGTTTTTTTATTTGACAATTTTATTTCTCAATTTCCAGGATATACTCAGAAAAAGTATATGCTCTTGTATCACAAAGAGATCTTTCATTGCTGTCCTTGAGACTGAAGCTAGACCGTGACTCTCAGGATCCAGTATTCATTCCCTGGGCTTAATTCCCATTCCTTGAGTCTCCTAGATGGGGAAATTCATGCCTGTAGGGTTCAACATAATGGATTTATTTTTTTCTCCTGCTACTAATTTCTTCACTGCAAAAGCAGAATATCAGAGCAGAGTTGTTTTAGCAGTAGTGGGAAAGAATACAGTTACCCAGCAAAATGTCTCCAGTGATTTATTAAAGTTCATTTAAATATTTACTGCCTCACAAGAATTTCTTGCATCACTTATCACTGGAACATGCTATATTTTTTGAATACTCAGCAGAAGCAGGGTAGCAGGTGTTCTCAAGCTGTTACTAACAACCAGCAGCCAATCAGAGTAATAGAAGTCAGCTGAGTTTGACCTCATGCAAAAGTAGCTTCATATAAGAACAAAGACCCTATTTTTATTAACATCTATTCTTTTCTTTCTATTGCTTATTCTAATGGTTCCACAAATGAAGCTATCATCTATTAAGTACTTAATATAGACTAGGCATTTTGCATATTTACATGGAATTTGTAATCTTTACAACAACCTTTCAAGGTGAGCAGAGTTATTCCCAATTTACAGATAGTAACTTACTGTGTAAGTTTTCTACACGGTTGTAACAATTTACCACAAATTAAGCAGCTTAAAACAACATCCATTATAGTTCTGCAGATCAGAATCGAGGCACGGCATGGCCCAACTGGATGCTCCGCTTAGGGTCTCATAAGGCTGGAATCAAGGTGGTGGCAGGGCTGTTCTTACTGGAGACTGGGAGAAAATAAGCTTCCAGGCTGATTTAGGTTGTTGGCAGGATTCAGTTCCTTGTGGTTATGGGTCTAAGACTCCCATTTCCTTGCTGGCTGTCGTCCAGGAGCATCCCTCCGCTTCTCCATCGTCAAGCCAGCGGCATTAGATCCAGTCCTTCTTACGCTTTAAATCTGTCTGACTTTCCCTTCTGCACGTTTCTTCTACCTCTCTCCTCCCCTACATGTCTCTGACCTCAGCTGGAGAAGGTTTCTGTATTTAAAAGCTCATGTGCTTAGTTTGGAACCACCTGAACAATCCAGGCTAGTCTCTCTATCACAAAGTAAGTCCCCTAGCCTTGATTACATCTTCGAAGTCGATTTTGCCATGAAAGTAACATATTTCCAGTTTCCAAGGCTCAGCAGAGGTAGATGTTACCTCTAGCATCTTATTTTGCTTATGCCCTTCCCATGAGTCTACCCTGCCTTTCTAATATGTTTAATTTGCTAAAGCATATAATTAATGGAAAAACAGAGGAGAAAAAATGTCTTAGGCAAAGCATAAATGTATACAGTAAATAAAGTCTGTTTTCAGCTTTCAACATGATTTATACCTTTGGAATAAAGCGCTCAAAATAGTCAAAGTTTCAAATAAATCAATGTTGTTTCATGCCATATTTTGAAAGAACAGTGAGAGTGTATATTAAATACATTGCACAATAAATAGATATGAAAATTGCCAGGATCATTTTGCTAATTCATCCAAGACTGAGTAGGCTTATTCCTGGCAGAAATGAAAGTACTTTAAACACAAAACACTCACTAGAAAGCAGCATGACAGTTTCACTACAGCAGGCGCACACTGCCCCCAATTGTCAGTAATAACTGTGACCTCCCAGGATTTTCGAGGAGGGGTCATATTGACTTACTTGGTCCTGAAGCAAGATTTGGTTTTTCCCTTGTGATGTGCTTGAATGTGATACTCACACTTATTTGGATTCAGGTATTGTCATATAGAGCAGTGAGATGAATGGGGCCATGACAAATCAGTTTTGGAGTTGAGTCTACACATCACTAAAGCCTGACCACAGACTTCAGGGAAACTTAACATAGGGGCTTTGAAAATATCTGTTTATGACTTCACCACTGGATTCTCATATCCAATAATGATTCATCAATTTATGTATACATCTATATTAGGTATTTTCATGTGACCAACACTGAGCAAGGACTTGGAGATAGAACACTGCATGCCATGGTCTTTACTCTCATGGTCTATTTGGGGAATTCCAGGTCATATAAATGTATAAAGATAATTTGTCCAAAATAGGAATCAGTAAATACTAGTTAAATAAATAATAATCACTAGAAAGTTGTTGAAAACATGTAAAAAGATACTCAACAGCATTAGTCATGAGAGAAATGTGAACCAAGACCATAACAAAATACTTCTTCACACCCATAAATATAGCTGTAACTCTTAAAAATGGAAAATAACAAGTGTTAGCAAAAATTCAGAGGAATTTGTACCCTTATACATTGTTAGTGGGATTATAAAATGGTGAAGCCACTTTGGAATGTAGTTTGACAGTTCCTCAACAGATTAAACATAGAGTTACAATATGACCTAGCAATTCCACTCATAGTGAAACTCAATACAGTTCATTTAATGGAATATATGAATTATGGAGTACATAGCATAATGTAACATATATACTCCTAGGTGCATATACCAAAATAATTGAAAGCAGGTGTTTAAACAAAAATTTGCACATGAATGTTCATTGAGGCATTATTCATGGCAGCCAAAAAGTAAGAAAAAACTCCATCAACTGTTGAATGGATTAAAAAAATGTGATACCATCATACAATGGAATATTATTGAGCTATTAAAAGGAATGAAGTATTGACACTTGCTAAAATGTGGATGAACCTTGAAAAAAGTATGCTAAGTAAAATAATCCTGCCATAAAAACCATATATTGTATGATCACATTCATAAGAAAATTCAGAAAAGACAAATTTTTAGAAACAAAAACTAGATTTGTGGCTATCACTAAATATCCAGAATAGGCAAATGTAGCAAGACAGTCCAGGTGTAGTGGCTCAAGCCTGTAATCCCAGCACTTTGGGAGGTGGCGGTGAGAGGACTGCCTGACCTCAGGGGATCAAGACCAGCCTGAGCAACATGGCAAGACCTCGTCTCTACAATACATCAAAAATTAGCCAGGCGTGGTAGTGCGCACCTGTACCTCCGGCTACTTGGAAGGTTGAGGCGGAAGGATCACCAGAGCCCAGCAGGTCGATGCTGGAGTGGCCATGAGCATGACACTGCACTCCAGCATGGGCAATAGAGTGAGACTCCAACTCAAAAAAAAAAAAAAAAACTGGAAATCTAAATCCTGAACTCTATTTGGGCTAATTCAGAGAAAACCTGCCCTCAGATACTTTGCTCAAAGGGCAAAGTCCTTAGCTAGATGGAGATGTATTTGTAAGACAGCTGGAGGAGCCACCCACTCTGATGGCTACTAGGTTTGAGACACACCTAATGGTGGTCTCTGACTCCAAAGTGCCTATTTTGAAAGGTCATCAGACTGTGGTGGTACCTTCAAGTACCTGTCACAACTAAGTAAAATGAATGTTTACACATGCCCAGAGGAAACCACAACTTGGGTTCAGATCCCCAGTGGGTTTATGAAACTGCTAAGAGGCCAGACATCTTCCAAGTTGGTGACAAGCTGGGGCATTAAATGTACTCTCAGCCTTGGCCAAAGGCTGCAGAATAAACAAGGTGTCAGAGTCCCTTCTGTACACTGGAACCTGCAAATAAGTCACCCTTTTGGAGTCCATCCTTTGATCTCCTTCTAGGACTGCAAAAGAGTAGTGGCTTAATTTGAGCACATGATGCCCAATCATTAGAGAATCTCTGACAGAATTTGAATTTTTACCAAATATTGACATCTGCTCAAATGAGGAGGATAAATGATACCTAAAATTTCCATTTTTATACCCTTAACAGAAATTGCTTATGTGACAAACTCATCTCTGGACTAGAGTCAACTTTAGGGGTGAGTCTGGGCTTAACCATATTCTAGTCGTATACTTTGGGCAAATTCCATATTTGTCTGAGCTTCAGCTTCCTCTAGTGTATAATGGAGATTATCCTGGCTAGGGTTGCTGGAAGCACAAATGATATATGTAAATGTAGTCTTTACTGGAAGGACATTCACTATGATATTATCAGGAGTTCTTTCTGCATGATATGATTATAAATAATTTTTATTTTCTTCACAATGTTCATTTGTACTTCCTAAGTGTTCACAGAAAACTGAAAGGAAAAATAGCATGTTCTTATAAATCACAATGCAGATAGAAGTTGTTTCTATTAAATAAATTGGATTGGGGAAACTAATGAAATAGTTTTGGGGGGCTGATTTGGGTTTGCCACACCAAAGACAGCAGGCATGGGCAGGGAAAGTCTGCTAGTCACATGACCTTAAGTGAGTCATTTAATCTCAGTGACCCTCAGTTTCTTTTCTGTAAAACAATGATAATAGTCATACCTAAAGATATTTGTGATGATTAAATGCACATGAAAGCACCTACTACAAGGCTTGACCCATAGTAGGCACTCAATGCATCCGTTCCCTGTACCCAAAAGAAAGGAAGAAAGAAAGGGAGGCAGGGGAATGAGTTTAGGTCCATAAATCCACCCCATCTAACTTAGTGTAAGTACTTTTTAATTAATAGAGAGTGTTCTAATTGAGAAAGTGTAAAGCATTCTAAATCTCTCAGATAAAGACATGTGTCATCTATTTCATGTCTCTAGGAAAAGTAAAATCAATATTTGAATTAATGGAAGAAATTAAATAGCTGCAAAAATAGTTTTTGAATTTAACAAGTTTCAACAAGAAGGTAGTTGGTAAATGATGATACAGAGAGCAACAGAGCACTTGCCTTTAAAACATTCTTCATTAAAAGCTCAGAAAGAAAAATCAATCAATCCAATTCTTGGTAGGTACACTGGCAGGTTAGTACGGTTAATATACCTGGGGTAAACCCAAGCACCATTACTCACCTAAAAGTCAAGCCACCTAAGGAAATGTGATTGTGTGTGTGTGTGTGTGTGTGCGTGTGTGTATGTGTGTGTGTGTGTGTGTGTGTGTGTGTGTGTGTGTGTGTGTGTGTGTGTGTGTGTATGGGTGTTGGAGTCACACTCTGGCACCCATGCTGGAGTGCAGTGGCACACTCATGGTCACTGCAGTCTCTACCAACCGGGCTCAGGTAATCCTTCCGCCTCAGCTTGCTGAATAATAACTGGGACTACAGGTGTGAGCCACTACACTTGGCTAATTTTTTTTTATTTTTATTGTAGAGACGAGGTCTCACCAAGTTTTCCAGGCTGGTCTCAAACTCCTGGGCTCAGACAATCCTCTCACCTCTACCTCTCAAAGTACTGGGATGACAGATGTAAGCCATTACACCCAGCCTGGAAATGTGATTTTTTTTAAAAAAAAAAGTTTATATATTGAGGAGACTGCATTTAGTTTAACAGTTCAGCAAATAAAGTCCTAGACTGTTACTGCTAAAAGACCCCACAGAGATAGAGTCCAAGAACCCTCTCCCCTCATTTTAGAGATGGGAGAAAGAAACCCAGAGAAGGGGAAATGGCATGCTTAAAGTCCTTAGCTGGTTATGAGTGTGGGGATGAGAGCCCAGAACTGCAAACTCACAGGCTTTTCTTCCTAGCTCCTACTATTTGGAACTTAATGTCCAACCAGCACAAAAGGATGAAGAGAACATGTGCCTGCAATTATTCTCAAGGTCATTAGAAGGAAGATGACTTCACCACTGCTTCCCTGCCCTCTCTCCTCCCCTGAGTTCCTCCCTGTGAGTCTCACCAGGGATAGGGTGCCCTAACAATGCTCCCTGACACTCATTTATTCAACACATATTTCCTGAGCAACCACTCCCTTTAAGTATCAGCTTTACAAGCCATTTCAGCCCACAAGTCCAAGGGCAAAGCCAGGGCAAAAAATGGGAAAGCAAATTGTAAGATCAATAGGCAGGTTGATTGGAGGCAGGATAAAAATCCAGTGGGTTGAGGAAGGTTTGGAAGTAAACCTGGAAGGATGAGTGTGGTCTGAAACTGTCCTTATATGCAGTGGTTAGTTTGTGTCCTAAAGCAGATGGTAGAGCTTCAGGGAGTAGAGCAGGCCATGCATAATGTCTCCCTCATGAGGTGATGTCAACTTGTGACTTGTACATTGCACAGGTGTGTGGGTATAAGGATAACCTTGGAAAAGGAGAAATCTACCTTAGCTTGTTTATTGTCTTGTTCTCATTTCAGTGATGCTGCATAAGACACTTGTTAAAATTATATTATTTGTGTTTATTTTACCGTGATAAGAAGCAAACAAGTCAAACGAAGCATGTCTTAGTTTAAAATGTCATAGTCAGTGAGGTCTGTCCATCAAAGCTTGGCTTCTTCATATGAATTAACTCAATCTTCTCATACAAGATGAAACAACTGAGACAACAAAAATTAGATGATCACTTCCTCAAACAGATCTAAGGCATAAATAGTCCAGTAAAGAAGAAGGTTGAAGAATTACCTATTGATTACAATGTCCACTATTTGAATGACAGGTATGCTAAAAGCTCAGACTTTCCACTACACAATATTCTGCATTTGTACCCCCTAAATATATAAAAATTAAAATAAACTGAAAAAATAAATGTAAAAAGTACATAGGTCCTTGTCTCTTGTTTAACTATCTTGGGGACATGGAACAGTGAGTAGTGGGAATGTGGGCTCTGTCAGAGATCTAAATTATAATCACCAAGTTGGGAGGGTAGTCCCTCCTAGAAGGAGAAGGAGGGTGTAAGCAGACCGAATGATAGCTATCTTCTATATCCTAGCTACTCCAAATGGGATTCTCAGACCAGTAGCCTCAGTACTCCAAGGAGCTTTTAAAAAATGCAAAATTCCCCCAGACCTATTGAAGCAGAATTTGCATTTATTCTAGTCTCCCAGGTGATTCATTACATTAAAGTCTGAGAAGCCCTGGTCTACATCAGTGAATTAATAATAATAGCAAGTAACACTTCTTCAGTGCTTATTATTTCTGGGTGCTCTACTGAGTAATTTCCACACATTTTTCTGTAGTAAAATGGGCTAGCTAGAGGCAGAATAACTGCTCTGGAATCCTTGAGGGCTGATTCTTGGTTTTAAACTGAATTTGATAAGGTGTTATATGGTTGTGGCCTGAGGACCAGGAAAGACTAAATGTCTCTAAATTGTTCTTTAAATGGGCAAATTTATTGTGAAGATTGTTTGAGCTTGTTCTTTGGGAATGCTGGCATAAACCCCAAATAAAAAAGGACTGTCAACATAATGCTGCAAGTTCTAGCCAGAGTAATAAAGAAAAAGATTTAATAGGTATACAGATTTTAAAGGATGAAATAAAGCTTAAAAATCTTTTTTTTTTTTTTTGAGTTGGGGTCTCACTCTGTTGCCCAGGCTTGAGTGCAGTGGCATGCTCACAGCCACCCTAGCATCTACCTGCTAGGCTCCAGCGATCCTTCTGCTTCAGTTTTCTTTTTTTTTTTTTTTTTTTTTTTTGAGTTGGAGTCTCACTCTGTCACCCAGACTGGAGTGCAGTGGCCGCTCCCGGCCACCGCAGCCTCGACTTGCTAGGGCTCCGGCGTTCCTTCAGCCTCAGCCTTCCAAGTAGCTGGAACTACAGGCGCGCGCTACCACACCCGGCTAATTTTTTTTTTGATTTATTGTAGAGATGAGGTCTCACCAAGTTGCCCAGGTGGGTCTCGAGCCCGTGGGCTCAGGCAATCCACTCACCTCAGCCTCCCAAGGTGCGGGATTACAGGCTGAGCCACCGAGTCCAGTCTAAAACTCTTATATTTGTAAATGACATGATAGTCTCTGTAGAATCTACCAAGGATTCTACAAAAACAAACAAAACTCCTAGAACTGATAAGGAAGCTCAGCAAGTGTGCAGGACACAACATTCAAAAATGAAAGGGTAGTGGAGCAGCACAAAAACAAAGCTTCTGAAATCTGACTGGACTTGACCTTGAACAAGACAGTGCCCTTCAGCAGCTGTGTTGTGACTCAGGGGTCTTTGAAACCCATACTTGCTCTTTTCTTTCTCTGTGTGTCCACTGTACTTTCTTTCAGATTTTACATGCCTTGGGAAATGAATCAGGAACTTTACCTAACCTTGCATGGAATAAAAGGAGGAACACGGTCTTTCTCCAAACTCCACAGCCCGTCTAAAATGGTTGTGATCTCGTTTGATTCTTCCAACACTGTGAGATGTAGGTACTATTATCCTCCTGATTTTTCTCTATGAGTAATCTGAGTCACATGAAGAATAACCAGGCTGTCTGTTCTGTTTACAAAGAGTCAAGTCAGAATTCCAATCCAACTATACACCAGAGTCTTTGCTTTCAACCATTTGATGCAGTTTTAGTCAATCTTTGGTCGTCACAGAGACAGAAAAATAAGTGTTAATTAAACTATATTATGTCAGATCTCTAGGGTTTTTCAATACTTTAATAGAAAAAAGAAGGCTACAAATACAATCTGCCCCATGAAGCCTATTCTAAAAAAGAAAAATGATTGAATTATCAGAGTTCCACCCCCATCCCCCATAAAAGGCATTTTACCACTGTGCCTTGCCAAGAAAATTGAAACTTGGAATGTTAGAACTGAAAGCCTTCTGGTATCGTTTAGACCAACTTCTTCAATTCACAAACAGGGAAACAGGCGGGGAAAATGGTAGTTGACCCCGTATGGCTGATAAGCCCCCACTCCCAGAGCAGTGCTCTCTGTACGTACTCTCCATGTATATGCCATAATGTAAGTAACTGCTAGATTTCCAATTGTATGCCTAAACAACAATTCTTAGAATAATGCATCCTAGTAGCCTAAAAACTCTTCCATATGTTGAGCTGAAATTCTGCATCTCTCTAACTTCCCTCCCCGCCCCCTCACCACTGCCCCAATCAGTCCTGGTTTGACTCTCTAGAGACATATTCAGACATTCTTCAGACATTCCAATTTTAAAGCCAGGAAAATATCTGAGTTTGGAATATAAATTCAGCTGTCTTATGCCTCCCATGTGATCATTTCCTCATAACTTCTGCAACTTTAATTTATGCTGCATAATGACAGTTTATGCAGTCTGCTTTCCTGTGGCCCAGCAGATGCTTTTTAGTCTCAGGTAACCAGTGTGATGCAATCTGACCCAGTTGGCCTTTGAGCCAGGCAGACTAGAAAATCAGCAATTTTCAGTAGGTATAGTACACATGGGGAGCCCCCAAGCAACACTTTCACAAATTGCAAAATGAAAAAAATGCTCTAGATCTCTGACATGCAGGAGTTGCTTAAAGAGAGGAATGCTTGCAGTAGCCTTCTTTTGTACAAGCTCATTTTTCATTGCCTTCTACACTTGATCTTGTAGACTAAAGTTACATGAGCTACCTTATCAAGCTGAGGTTTCTGCTTCAATATGGATACACATTTGCAGTTTTAGAGGTCTGCAATTACGCTCTAAATGCAGCTTATTGGCATTCAAGGCAACCTAACTACCTCAGTATGGACACAATATCTAGAATTCCTCAGTGAAAAGGAATAAAGAAGGCATTATCCAATGGAGCTTCCAGCCAATGAAAGCATTATACCTATAGTAAAAAAGCTCCAATAAATTTTTTTTAAAAAATTCCAAAAAGCAGCCATTAGGCTCTGCTCATGTCCGTTCTCCCTCCCTCCCTTCTTTCAGCACACAAGGGCTTGAGAGGGCCACAGGATCAAGGGAAGGCCATCAAAAGGAAGGTGAGATATATTATCCTCTCAAATTGTTTTCCTATTCTTTTTCCTTTTTAGTCACACCCTCCCTTCCCTCACACTAAGAAAGAAAGAAGAAAGAAAGAAAGAAAGAAAGAAAGAAGGAAGGAAGGAAGGAAGGAAGGAAGGAAGGAAGGAAGGAAGGAAGAAAGAAGGAAAGAAGGAAGGAAGGAAGGAAGAAAGGAAGGAAGGAAGGAAGGAAGGAAGGAAGGAAGGAAGGAAGGAAGGAAGGAAGGAAGAAACAGACCTCTACTAATTATTTCTCACCCCCTAGAAATCTGGCACTTCTGTCCCTACCTTGTATCAAAGCCATTTTCTCAAAGTCTACCAATGAGCTCCTGAATGCAAAATCCAAAGTTATTTTTGTATTCTTCAACTTTCCAGACACTTCTGCAGTTTCTGACACTGCTAACAATGTCCTCTCTCTTGAATCTCTTCTTTCAACTTCTGAAATGCTCCATGCTTTTGCATTTATTTTCATTTCCCAGGACACTTGACTGTATTTTTCTTGTTTCCCCTTTCTCGCCAACTGCAAATATAGCTATTCACTAATTTTCTCTTCTTGGCACACTCATTCTCTCCTTGACTTCAAGAGTCCTTTGCATGTAAATAACTTATAATTCCTGATCTCCGGTCCATATCTGCTTTTTGAGATCTAAACTAATGTCTATTGAAATCAACTTGTCCAAAACCATGATCAACTTAGCCTCACTTCTGAAATCTAAGCACCCCATCATCTCACCTATCTTAGTTCATAATACCAATATCCCACTAGTGATTCGGTAATAAAACCCAATCATCTAACTCTCCTTTTTCTTTTCCTACATTGCAACTGTTGTCAAGCAGGGTCGATTCTACCTGTACAATGTCTTTCACATCTGTCTCCACCATTCTATTGTCACTGCCATTGCCTTAGTTTTTTTTAAATTTAGATTATACTCCAAAGTCCTCCTAATTCTTCAGTCTCAAATCTCCTACCCACAACTTTTAGAATTATCACAAATTACTATTTTTATTTCGTCTTTCCTCTGCTCAAATATTTTCAACTCCTCATCACCTAGTCCAAATGTCAGCAAACTTTTTTTTTAAAGAGCCAAGTAGCAAATATTTTTGGCTTTATAGAATGTACGCTCTCTGTCACAACTACTCTACTCTGCTGTTGCAGCATGAAAGCAGGCATAGACAATTTGTAAGCAAATGAGCCTGGCGGTGTTCTCATACAATTTTATTTACAAAAATAGGGAGCCAGCTGGATTTTGCCCAAGGACCATAGTTTGCCTACCCTTGATCTAGACAGAATAAATTCACTTTCCAGGAGGTTGGCATTAAAAATCTACTGTGAATTTATAGCCCATTCCTTACCAACATAAAACTTATTTTTTAACAAGCTGTAGATACACCGTAGTTATTTGAACATACTTTATCAACTCAAGCTTTTTTCCATGCTGTTCCTTCTACTTGCAATGCACTTCCCTGCAGTTTCTCCCTCCATCTTAAGATGCTTTGGAATGTGGGACACTATATATGCTGCCTGCTTTTGAGGGCCAGAAGTCAAAGCACACTAATAGAGAAATACATGTCATTTATGAAGTTCATAAACCAAGACTCCGTAAGATGCTCACATTAAAACACAAATCTGCCTTGTTGCCAAACCCAAAATGTTTGGTCTGGTGATTTAGCCCATACATCATGGCGATAAGACAGAAAATGCCATACTCAATGCTAAGTTCTCCAATGTCAACATAGCCTACGGAAGATAATGGGTAAAGAAGAGTCATTTTGCTTTCATGTGAAATATAATGGCTGTAGAATATTTTCTGGGTTGTGAATCTCTTTTTTCCCAAATGCTTGTGTTTCCAATGTGCTTTATTTTGCATATGAATATATTGTTACTTATTTTAGAAACACCAGACATGCATAGAAAATATGCAAAGATTACTGTGAATTACAAAACTGAATGGCAACGTGTTATTCTTTATCTACTTTCATGTATAATTTCACCTGACGACTTTTCACAAATAATACCTGTAAAGGACAATATACTGCCACAGGACTGCCAGAAGATAAACAAATTCAGTGTGAAACTCTAGTTACCTCTTGTAGTACTCATTGAATAAAAGATCTATTCAAGAATTCAAGATATACTAATTCAAAAAGATTTCCAGCTCAGTATAATCTATTTATTTGGAGATCAAACAACAAGTACACCCACATTTGTCACACACTAGAAGTCTTCAAGAGGTCAAATTCAGAAAATGTACTCTCAAACTTTAGGCAGTACTGGATTTTCTGAGTGTTTATCTCTTCAGCAGAATAGGAAGAACTGCCATAGTTCTTAATATCTAATTCTCAATGGAAAGTTAAATGTCAATACCAATTATCCTTTTGATTCCAATAACCACTTGTGTCCCAAAGAAAGTTGTATCCTTTGGAAAAATCCTACAGTACACAAAATAGATTTTTGCTTTTAAACATTTCAGTGACTGTTTTTAGGTCTGCATGACAAATACCAGAATGGACCCAAATCTCCTAAATTAAATTAATCTTGATGGCACAAGATAAATATGGTGTCTATTAAATTTATTCAAATTATAAAAAAAAAAACCCAGGAGACCATCAGCAATACTCTGTTCCTCATGATTTAAAAAAAAATATGGAAAGAACTTTTATATGGGGCCTAGAGCCAAAACCATTATGAACAAACTTTGGGAGAGAATACAGGACTGTCTGGCAGCAAAATAGCATCTGCTACCTGGAGGTTTCTCTGATCCAATTTGTCCAGCTTAAAAAAAAAAAAAAAAACCTTTAGGAAGGGAGAATTGAATGGCCTGACCTAGAAATTAGGGCAGGAGATTCATGAGACTTTATCAAGCATCCACACATTAAAAGAAGCTGAGTTTCACAGGTTACTTGGCAAAACGCATCCCCAAATCCTGCTGCTGTATCATAAACCTGAAGGGTATGACCCACCAAACCACTCCTGGCAATGATGTCCTTTTGGCCTACTACCAGATTAGTCTTCCATCCAAATCTTCACACCGTGCTACCATGATTAGAAAATTCTGTGTACCACAATGTGCTCTCATAAGCAAATATTTTTATATGTCTTGGACAGGTTTGAACCACCTTGGCGTGGAACTGACTGATAGAACCAACAGTACTAGCTTTGCTTCAACCTCTTGAAGACATCCTTTGTGCAAATATGGACTTTTATTTTGAAATTAAGGCAGATCCTCTACTGGATGTTTCCATTTTCTCTAGAGTGTTTATTTAATGTTTTAAGAAGCACTCCCTACTTTTAAATGATGAATAGAATTATGGAAAAACTAATTAAAAGATATATTTTTTGTTTGTTTGTTTTTTGTTTTTTGTGTTTTTTTTGAGTTGGAGTCTCACTCTGTCACCCAGACTGGAGTGCAGTGGCCGCTCCCGGCCACCGCAGCCTCGATCCACTGGGCTCCGGCGATCCTTCTGCCTCAGCCTTCTGAGTAGCCAGAATTACAGGCACACGCTACCACGCCCGGCTGATATTTTGATTTATTGTAGAGATGAGGTCTTGCTGCCCAGGCGGGTCTCGAACCCGCGGGCTCAGGCAATCCACTCACCTCAGCCTCCCAAAGGTGCGGGATTGCAGGCTGAGCCACCGAGCCCGGCAAGATGATATATTTTGAAGTATTTTTTCACTTTCTCTGAGAAATGCATGAGGAAAAGCTGCTTTGCATTTCTGAGAGATAGGGTGCGAATCAACTCTTGCATTTTAATACCTAGACTTGGTATTCTCTCCATTTGGAAGTTCAGAAGCTCTGTTTTGAGGATGGTAAGGCAAGAATTACCAGCAACAATGTGAATAGCCCCTGATAGACCTCACTCTAGCTTCTCTGGGGAGAAGGTACTATAGGAACTATAGAATATTTGCAACTAGGGAATGAGAATGCTTGGAAGGAGGTAGGGATTTGTAGAGAGATTTGGGTAGAGCGAACTCTATCATGGCATCACCTCCTCCCTCCCAGCAGAGAGCATCATAGCACTAAGTGATTAGGTAGAACCTTTCCAGAGAAGACTAAAGCAAGGAATTACTAAAAGCTAAAAGGGAAAAGTGGAGGGTCTTCTCCCTTATTTTGTTTCCGAGCTTTGTTGGACAGAGGGTCTTCCGCGAGGCACATTTGATTTTGGAGAACTAAGAAGGAACAAAGTAGGACCCAGAGAGGAGATGGTAGAAGGTTGGATTCCCAGAACTGGCTCTAGGCTCTAATGAAGATAGAGAAGAGAAACATGTGTTTTCCTTTTAGGTTGTCCTTTCCTGCTCATCAAGGAAGAGAAGCAAGTGGGGTTTCAGGGGAACAGAGATTTATGTGCTGTTCTTTGACCTAGATTCTTCTTCTTAGTCATCATTCTTGGACAAGGCACAATAACTTCTGGTCTAAGTCTCCCTGTCTAGGTTGGTGGCAAGGTTTGAACAACTTTGAACATACCACTGAGATCTCCTAGTTGGCAAAGGAGAAGGTATCAAGGTGGTCAAAAGTCCAGAGAGATCACACTTTAATTGTCTGCTCAGTCTGCTGCCTGCATTCTGATCTTTGCCTCGCAGACCCCCAAACCAACAGCATGCTTCTGTGAGAGTAAATTTGAGAGTGCTCTTCTTCTGACTATGCCTGAATTGGTAACTAATGTATCTAACTACTCCCCCACCCTTTTGTTCTTTCTGGCACCAAGAATGAGGAAGATTCATTTCCGACTTTCAGACACAGGGCAGTCAGAGAAGGTTTTAATTAGCCTGTGGTCTAGTTATTGTTTTTGTTTGTTTTTTGAGTTGGAGTCTCACTCTTGTCACCCAGACTGGAGTGCAGTGACATGCTCACAGCCACCGCAGTTTTGAACTGCTGGGCTCAGGCAATCCTTCCGCCTCAGTCTTCCAAGTAGCGGAGTTTGTATGCCCAGTAAGTTTTTGTGATTTACTGTAGAGAAGAGGTCTCGCCAAGTTGTCCAGGCTGTTCTTGAACCCGTGTGCTCAGGCAGTCCTCTCGCCTCGGCCTCCCAAAGTGCTGGGATTACAGGCTGAGCCACTGCACTCGGCCTAGTTATTCTTTATGACTGATCACTGAAGAAGCTTCTCTCTGCAGCTGAGCACTGGAAACCCCTTGGACCACACAATGGTGTCCTAGAAACTCTCACTCCACTTCAAGTTCCTTAACTAGCTGATATCTCCCATCCCACTTATAAGAATAGCACCTCAAAAACAACGTGAAAGGACAGAGAAATTAAAGTTTTCAACCATATCCAAAACCTCTTACAAATGGAGATTCAGAGGACAAAAGATTAATGGTACTATTTGACAGTATTAGACCAGTACTGGAGATACATTTACTCAGGTTTCCCTTTGAAGGGTGTGGCCATATCACAGGTATAGCTTCCAGGGGAAGCACTTGCTACCCTGCTCTTGGCTCCTCTGGCTCCAGGAAAGTTGATCCTAGAGGCAGCATGGCAAGGTGGTGGGGACCAAGAGAACAGAAATAGTGGGAAATTTTTCATAGTTTACTGAGGGGTTTGTGGTATGAATCACCTCTTCCGTATTTACTATGAAATATTCATTAATGTCCTCATCACACACTACCATGTTTGTGGAACTGGATTTTTTGGGAAACAACATGATGAGTTGAATCTTGCATCCAGAATTGTTCAGGGCAAAACAATAGACGCAGAAGCCAGGAACAAAGCAGAAGTTCACATTTTGGTTATACAGACAAAAGAAATAGATGGAATATAGTGGAAAGGAAGAGATTTCTATCTCATGCCACGATTTTGGTGAAAAAGTTCTTTTTGAATAGGAATCCCTGGAGCAGGTTGAGGCAAGCATCTGATATTCTCCAGCACCTTGACAGTAAGGATGTACATTAAGGCAAACCCCTTTCTCTTTGGGCATAGAACTCAAGCCCAATCGAGTTGGGAAGGACTTAGTCTATTGATGAACACCCCAAAAGCTATAGGATCACCTTTCTGTATGTATGATCTCCTGGGTCACATCTGCAAGCTCATCTTCCTCTGTTCTTTAGTTTCCCTGGAAAATGATTTTGTATACTCTCAGGGGCCAGATTGTGATAGTCTTTTTTTTTTTTAAGCCTAACATCTGAGTATTTCTAGATGTTTTGCAAATGTTCTTGAAATTCCTTTGTGTTTTCAGAACTATTTTGAAACTAAATATGAATGGAAATATGTCATCCCAGTCTTCTTTCCAGCACTCTGCCCCAACACGTACTGGTCTTGGTCCAGCTGCCCCTGCTACTTGTCTTTTCTTTCAAGGACTGCAAGGGAAAACATGCCTTTGGCTTCACTTGAGGAGCTGTGTCTTTCCAGTCCCTACTGAAGGTCTGAAATGCATATCTCATCAAACTTCTATATTTTCTAATTTTCTATAAGGTCTGTTGTTGGTAGAATAATGTCCTCCCTGCCAACGTTGTCTAATTTCGAATCCCCCAAATTTGTAACTGTTATGATACATGGCTACAGGGACTTTGCAGATGTCATTAAATTAAAGATTTTAAGATTAAGAGATTATCCTGAGCTGGGTGTGGTGGCTCAAGCCTATAATCCCAGCACTTTGGGAGGCCAAGGTGAGAGGATTGCCTGAGCCCAGGGGTTCAAGAGCAGCCTTGGCAACTTGGCAAGTCCTTGTCTCTACAATAAATCAAAAACTTAGCCTGGCATGGTGGTGCCCGCCTGTGGTTCCAGCTATTTGGAAGGCTGAGGTGGAAGGAGCACCTGAACTCAGCAGGTCGAGGCTGCTGTGACCGTGAGCACGATACTGCACACCAGCCTAGGCAACAGAGTGAGAGAGAGATAAATTATTCTGGATAATCTGAGTCAGCCCAATAAAATAACAAGGGTATTTATATGTGAAAGAAGGGAGGCAGGAGGATCATCAGAGTCAGAGAGAGAGAGAGAGAGAGAGGTGAAATGGAGTGATGTGAGAAAGAGGCCTTGGGCCAAGGAATGCATGTGTCTCCCCTGAAGCCTTTAGAAGGCATCAGTCCTGCTGAAACCTTCCCTTCAGCCCAGTGACACTCAGTTTGGATTTTTGGCTTCCAGAACTATTAAAAAATACATTTGTGTTGTTTTAAGCCACCATGTTTGTGGTAATTTGTTACAGCAGGCATTGGAAATGAATATAGCCTTTATGTAACATAAAGGCTATGTTAACATAGGAAACATACTTGCTTACAAAAGGAAACAGAAGAAAGAAATATGTCCGATGTCTACCTATTGTATACCAGAAGTCTAACATGCATTGTCTCGTGATTTTTTTAACGACTCAGTGAATATTTCCCATTTCTCAAATAAATAAACCGAGGTAGGTGTGTGTGTGTGTGTGTGTGTGTGTGTGTGTGTGTGTGTGTGTGTGTGTATGTGTGTGTGTGTGTGTGTGTTTTAAACTTGCTCTAGATCTTATAGTTGCCATGTAGTGGATTAAAAGATAACCATCACCACAGGTTTGTCTGACTGCAAAGCCCAGGCCCATACTATACTATGTTGTACCTTAAAAAGTGAAAAGAACGATATTGATGAATTCCACAGACATTTATTCAGTGTCTACTACATGTCAAGCTTTGCACCCATCATTGGAGAGACCCTGATAGACAAGACACAATGTGGTTGATGGAGCTGACAATCTAGGTTGCAGGGAGAAAGTGAAGTAATCGAACTAAACATATATAATTACAATTATGATAATTGTCATGACAGAAAATAATAGGGTACTATGTATGTAACACAGTCCTAATTTTCTCAGGAGAGCAAATGACTTTTGAACTCAGATCTGAATGATATGTAGGAGTTACTAGGAAGGGAAGAATTCTGATTTGGGAGGCACATGCTTTTGGCAGCATTCCTTAGCTAAGATTCTTTCCATTAACCCACTTTCCATAGTCACATCATGGGATCTGGAAGTGGGGAGCATATGAGTTATAGAAAACAAAGTTATTAGTCCCATTTGGTAGAAAAGAGCCCCACAAGAGCTAACATTCTCCCTCCGAGACAAATGGGGCCAGGTTAGATTCCAGGTTGAAGGAGAACTCGGGTTTGTGGTGGATGGACATTTGTGAGCCCGACCTCCTTAAAGGAGTTCATAAACTTCTGTGACATTACCTGTTCATCTACTCTGGTGATATTTATATCTTCTAGTACTCAGCTTTCAATTCCAATCCATGCTAAGAATGTGTCTTAGCCTTTCTCCTCATCTTTCCCCTCACCTCAGTCTCATTCTCAGCCTTACCCAACTCTTGTTTGCTAATTCAATCATTTGGGAACCAGGTAGGGATGTTGACCTATGCAGTCCAACCTCATCCTTTCCCACTGATGAATATTCTTCTTACGTCTAAAAAGGTCTTATTTTACCTATTGATGCAGCTTCTAATGGGATTAAAAGGAGCATAAAAGTGTTATCTGGCTAACCAAATCTGACTGCATTACCATGGTAACCAGTTGAGCGATCCAAGCCAATGAGATCCTTGCTGATACAATTTAAGCTGCCCCCAGACAATGCTAAAAGTTGATTTCTCTGCAGCCAAGTGAAGACCTACTTGCCTGGTTGCCAGTTTGTATGAACCCTCACAAGAATAAATTGATGCTTCTATGGAAAAGCAGTGAATGGTTCTACCAAAGAATGAGTAGAGCTAGCAGTATGGGAAGGTATTAAAAAGCTGGAGGCTCAGAGTCTGGCATATCTGGGTTCCAGTCCCTATTCTGCCATTTACAAGTGCATAACCTTAAAGATGAGACAGAGCTGATCATACTGTCTGTCACTCCATTGGTCACTGGGGTAAAGTAGTCAGATCTTGCTGGCCAGGAATCACCTTTCTCATTTCCCATCACATTTGCTTTTTACTGGAACCTCCACCAACAACTCAAAGATGACAATTCTCCCAGGTGCATGAGGGCCACTCATCAATCAACAATGGAGAGTAGTCTTAGATTGTTACTTGACCTCTCTAAACTTTGGTTTCCTATTTATAAAATGAGAATAATACTTTTTCCAGCAGGCCTATCATTAGGCTAAAATGCAAGGGTATTTGTATTCATTTCCTAGAACTGTCATAACAAATACTATAGACTTGGTGACTTAAATAACAGATAGATATTTTCTCATAGGTCTGAATTTTGGAAGTTCAAGATCAAGGTGTTAGTGTGGTTTAATTCCTCTGAGTCCTCTCTTCTTGGGTTACAGATAGCTGCCCTATTGCTGTCTCTTCACTTAGTCATCACTCTGTGCACACATGCATGCCTGGTGTCTCCTTTTCTTTTTATAAGGATAACAGTCATTTTGTATCAGAGCCCCACCCAAAGAGCCTCATTTTAAGTTAATAACTTCTTTAAAGACCTTATTTCCTACTATAGTTACATTCTAAGGTTCTGGGGATAAGAACTTCAACATATAAAATGTTGGGGGGGAACAATTCAGCCTATGACAGTATTTTAAAAGACTTGTATTTAAGAGGTTCCCTTTATAATCAGGTCTTATATTTATTCACATTTTCAGCAGTGCAAAGTGAATTCCTTGGATGATTTTCCATCTCAAACATATGTCACTACCTTGAGAAGAGATCTTCTTCCAGAATGCAATAAGTAAAGGAAACCTGTGAAGTAGATATTAGTAGTATGTAGAAAGAAAGTAATAGCTACAACTTTTTGCGCAAGGAATCAGAGGAAGACAACCACAATTCTATGAGCTTGAAACTAGTACAAATCAGACAGTGACCAAGGATATGACATAAAAAGCATTTTGCTTTCAGATTTGGAGGTTTTCAAAGCATCCATCAGAAGCCTAGCACATCTCTTGGGAACTAGAATGTAATTGATGTGAAGACATAATTTACTCAATTGCATGGTGACTGGACTCTGTGAAGCAGCCATGTGGCAACAGATGGGTGAGAAGGGCTTCTTGGAGTCAAGTCGAATAGTTGGACTTAGTCCCAGGTCTACAACCTTGCCTGAGTCCAGGGTCCCTGATCATCCAAAAAAGTGGTAATTTTCATCTCCGTAATAGTATCATCAGGCTATGACAGCAAATGGCACTGACCATGAAGGCCATCAAGTTTTCTTTGCTCTGAGTCTATGTTTATCAAATCACCTCCTGCTAGAAGCTTTGCTTCCTTGTGTATAGTTTCCTAAAGGGCAGAAGATAGTTTAAATTTTTCAGTTACTATGTCTCTGTATGTTTGTCTATAATGTTAGGATCTCATCACCATAAATTAGTTTTCTGTTCAGACATGTGGGTTTATGGAAAAAATGAAAAGAAATCATTTTCTGTTTGGAGTTCCACACTTGATCCCTGATTGTCAGCCTTCCACTTTATTCTCCTGGACTCCTGCATTAGTTTACCTACTAAACAGTGCCATTTGGCAACTATTTGTGGTTCATTTGTCCCAAAATAGTTTGCTTTTCATATGAATGATATGCAGAAGTTCTAAAATTCTGGAAATTTGATTTATTGATGCTGGATAAGGATGAAGGACACATGGTACCAAGGACAAATAAGACACCAAGGTAACTTATTTAAGTTCTTATAGGTAGAGTATCTACAAGAGGAAAAGAGCACCTTGGACAATATCTTTGAATTATTAAATATGAGTGACATTTTGGAGTTAGGTGGCACTGTGACATTCATAAAGCCTCTGAAAAAGCTGGGAAATCAGGTAGGTATTTGTTGTCTTTTAAGCTTCCTCTACACCCTAAGTGCCAGGATGTTTGAAGAGACTAATTTTGATTTTGGTTAATTGAATCAGCCTCCATAGCTCAATTCCCTCTGCATTCATTGACACATTCTAGTCCTGAACTAGTAAGGTCAGGAACACAGGCCTGGAATTATAGTGACCCCACTAAGGAATGGCACTCTGAATGGCTGACTCTCTCTCTCTAAAACTTTGTTCTTTTAAAAAACTTAATATTATTTATGTTAGTATTATTATCGATGCATAATATTTGAACATATTTATGGGGTACCCGTGATATTTTGTTTCCTGCATAGAATATGTGATGATCAAATCAAGATATTTAGAATATCCATCAACTTGAACATTGATCATTTCTATGTGTTGAGAACATTTAAGTCCTCAAATTCTAGCTATTTTGAAATATACAATACAGTATTAACTATAATCACTCTACTATTGAACATTAGAATTTATTCTTTCTAACAATATGTTTGTACTCATTAATTTCTTCACCCTGCCCTGCCTATACCTCCACATCCTTCCCAGCCTCTGTTACCAATCATTCTACTCTCCAGTTTCATGAGGTCAACTTTGTTAGCTCCTACATATGAGTGGTTACATTCAACATTTGTCTTTCTGTCTTGCTTATTTCAAATAACTAATAACTTCCAGTTACATTCATGTTGCTGCAAATGACAAAATTTCATTTTGTTGTTGTTGTTGTTGGAACCTCACTGTCACCCAGCCTGGAGTGCAGTGACAGGATCACAGCTCACAGCAGCCTCAACCTCCTGGGCTCAGGCAGTTCTTCCGCCTCAGCCTCTGGATAGCTAAGACTACAGGCATGTGCCACCACACCCAGCTTGGTTTTTGTTTGTTTGTTTGTTTTGTTTTTGTTTTTGTTTTGTAGAGACAAAGTCTCACTATGTTGCCCAGACTGGTCTTGGACTCGGGCTCAAGCAGTCCTCTTGCCTCGGTCTCCCAAAGTGCTGCAATTACATGAGTGAACCTCCGCATCTGACTGAATTTCATTCTTGCTATGGCTGAGTAGTATTCCATTGTATGTACGCCACATTTTCTTTATCCATTTATTCTTTAGGGACACAGGTTAATTCTCTATGTCTGCTATTGTGAATAGTGCTGCAATAAATATGATATAATAATTGCCTTCCCTTTAGATAAATACCCAGTAGTAGGATTGCTGGATTGTATGGTAATTCTATTTTTTGTTTGTTGGATTTTTTGTGTGTGAAATTTTCATAGCACTTTTCATAATGACTGCACTAATTTACATTCCTAGCAACAATGTGTAATAGTTCACTTTTCTCCATATCCTTCCAAGCATCTATTGTCTTTTTAGTAATAGCCACTCTAATGGGGGTAAGATAATAATATATCATCGTGGTTTAGACTTGCATTTTCCTGATGATTAGTGATGTTGGGCATTTTATTTTGTTTTTTTGTTCTTGTTTGTTTTGGGATTTTTTTTTTTTTGAGTTGGAGTCTCACCCTGTTGGCCAGATTGGAGTGCAGAGGCACATTCATGGTCACCCCAGGATCAACCTGCTGGGCTCCAGCGATCCTTCTGCCTCAGCCTTTCAAGTAGCTGGAAATACAGGCACGCACTACCACGCCCAGCTAATTTTTTATTTGTTGTAGAGACAAGGTCTCACCAAGTTGCCCGGGCTGGTCTCAAACTGGTGGGCTCAGGCAACCCACTCGCCTTGGTCTCCCAAAGTGCTGGGATTACAGACTGAGCCACAGAGCCCAGCTGGCATTTTAAAAATGTATGCCTGTTGGCCATTTATACATGTCTGTTTAAACTTTTTGTCTATTTTATATATATAAAAACTAATAACACTAATAACAAACAAGCTGAAAAAAAATCAAGAAAGCTACCCTGTTATAGTAGACACACACACACACACACACACACACACACACACGCACACACACACACCAAATACTTAGTAATAAAAGTTGGCCAAGAAGGTAAAAGACTTTCACAAGGAAAACAACAAAACACCAATGAAAGAAATGGAAAGACATTTTATGTTTATGGATTGGAAGAATTAATATCATTAATATGACCACACCACCCAAAGCAATCTATAGATTTATTGCAATCTCTATCAAAATACCAGTGACATTTTTCACAGTAATAGAAAAAAATTCCTAAAATTTGTATGGAACCAAAAAAGAGCCTGAATAGCCAAAGTAATCCTGAGCAAAAAGAACAAAGCTGGAAGCATCAAAATACCTTACTTCTCATGATAAGACAAAGTTATAGTAACCAAAAGCAACATGATTTTAGTATAAAAACAGACACATGGACCAATGGAACAGAATAGAGGACCCAGAAATAAACCCACAGATTTAAGGCCAACTGATTTTTGACATAGAGGCCAAAAACATACATTAGCAAAAGAACTTTCTTGTCAATAAATGTTGCTGGGAAAACTGGATATCCATATGCACAGGACTGAAACCTATCTCTTATCTATTACTATGTACAAAAACCTGGCCAGGCTTGGTGGCTCAGCCTGTAATCACAGCACTTTGGGAGCCCAAGGCAAGTGGACTGCCAGAGCCCATGGGTTTGAGACCAGCCTGGGCAACTTTGGTGAGACCTCATCTCTACAATACATCAAAAATTAGCCAGGTGTGGTAGCATGCACCTGTAGTTCTGGCTACTTGGAAGGCTGGCAGAAGGATCACCGGAGCCCAGAAGGTCGGCACAGGGGTGGCTGTGAGTGTGCCACTACACTCTAGCCTGGGAGACAGAATGACACTCCGACACTCCACCTCAAAAAAAAAAAAAAAAAACCAAAAAAAAACGAATCATCTGAAAATGGATTAAAGACTTAAATGTAAGATCCAGAACTATAAAACTACTAGAAGAAAACAAATAAAACATTCCATGACACTGTTCTAAGCAAAGATTTTATGGCTCAGATCCCAAAAGCACAAGCAACTTAAACAAAAAAAGACACATGGGACTATATTAAATGCAAACATTTCTGCACAACAAAATAATCAACAAAGTGAAGAGAAAACTTGTTGCATGGGAGAAAATATTTTTAAAATATTCATCCAACAAAGGGCTAATATTCAGAATATCAAAGGAACTCAACAGGAAAGCAAAACAAAAATAACCTGTATATTCTTAATTACTAGAGGAGAAATTTAGAAGGGTATTCCAGACTCCATCAAAAATCTATAACATTGGCCGTGTTCGGTGACTCAACCTGTAATCCCAGCATTTTGGGAGACCGAGGCAAGTGGATTGCCTGAGCCCACAGGTTCGAGACCGCCCGGGCAACTTGGTGAGACCTCGTCTTTACAGTTAAAAAAATAATTAACCAAACGTGGTAACGCATGCCTGTGGTTCTGGCTGCTTGGAAGACTGAGGCAGAAGGATTGCCTGAGCCCAGAAGGCCGATGCTGGGATGGCCATGAGTGTGCCACTGCACTCCAGCCTGGGTGATGGAGTGAGACTCCAACTCAAAAAAAAAAAAAAAATCTGTAACATTAAATGAAAATGCGAAAAGGGATCTCACAGAATTCCTCAGCCCAATTTTATAGATATACAATCTGCAGCATAGAAAAGTGATGTGACTTGCCTAGGGTCACAAGGACTTAATTGTAGAGCCAGTACTTAAGTTTAGCTCTTCTAATTTTCCAATGTGCTTTCTACCTCATGACATTACCTCCCGTGTCCAGGTTGCGCTATGTGACCTAACCCTGAACATATTCGAGACAGAGCAAAAGAAAGAAGAAACAGTGGGAACCTGAAAGCCCTGGGTTTTTTTTTAACCAATAAAACAGAGTAAGCCATCTACTTTAGATTAAATTCTCTTTGAGGTAAATATTCATTCTTTCATATCGCTTTCTCATCTTTTTGATCCTCTTCCTTTTGAGAATGGTTGATTACTTCATTTCATAGTGGAAAGACAGAAGTGGCACCTCAGATCTCCCTGGGGTCTTCTGAGTTTTATTTGGTCTTTGTAGAGGAATGGCTGCGTTGGCCTGGTCCCAAAATTGGTGACCACTAAGATAGATGTAACTGCTCCTGTCTAGCCTTTTGGGTTCATGTACACACTCCTGGAGCCCATTTGACACAATCTTAAAGCCCCTGCTTGCAACACTTCTTTGGTCTGACGCCAGACTTCTGCTGACCTTCCCATGTGTGGAACACCTGGAAATTTCTGGTTTCACTGCATACCACGTGCAGGCCATGGAGAGTCAAGTTCATTTGTCTAGTCACCTTCCTGTGTCACTGATGAACTATCACTTCCCCACTATACCCAGGACTCTAAACAGGGAACGAGTTAGCTTTTTCTTGTATAATATTTTCTCAGCTCCAGGACTTAATCGCATAGAGGGTGGTCAGGGCTCATGTGTCTCACACCAGCTTCTTCTCCGTTAGCCTCTTTTTTTTCTTTTCAGAATTCACTTAGGCAGAAAAGATGGGTTTCTCTTTCTTTTCATTTCTGATAGGAACTTCCCTTATATCATATCCAATTCCTTTTTCTGGGGTGTTAAGGATAATGAACAAGCCCAAATGATGGAGGGAGTAGCCCTTACATATTGTGGAAGAATCTCCATAACCAGTGTTGGCTACTCATGGCTTTTGATTCAGGAACTGTAGAATGACTAGAAACTAAAGATAAGGAAAAATATAAAGCATTAGCTCAGTATTCCCAAAATGGTATCTCTACCACACAGATGAAAACATACATGTTGTGGTTAAAACAAGAGAATGAGCCCAGGGGATAGCCAATCAATACCTCTCTCCTCATTGGTGACCTTGAAAGTATGTCCAGGACCTACCAGAACTTTACAGAATATATTTGGAAGAGGACCACAACTGGGTAATCCTGAGGAAGTCCCTTTCTCCTTTTGGGCTCCAGTCTCCTACATTGCAAAATGAGGAACATATACTATATAATCTGCAGTCTTGGAAATGGTTGTGGTTAATCAATTTTTTTAAAAAGACCCGGAAAAAAGAATCTGCTTAGAACCAAGACTTTACTAGGCAAACTGTCTTTTTTGATGATTCAGGAGACTGAGGATCTTTGGTGCCTCTGGGTCATCAATACGAACATCAATCCTCACTGTCTTGGAGCTGTACCAAAGTGTGGATTCGCAGAAATTTCCAATTGATTGAACGTCAGATAAATCAGCTTTTGCAGCAATAAGATACATCAAATTACCTTCTATTTACTTTCCCCTGAAACTTTATTTTTAAAATTGATGAGATTTATATTTGTAAATTAATTTGCAAGTTAGCTCACAAGATTCATTCTTATTTTCCAATCCTGGATATTTTTTAAAAGATTACATATCTAGTGTTGCTATAATAACAAAATTAATATAAAATGAACTCTTTTTCTGAGGATGTTGCATATGAAACCCCTCAGTGGAAAGAAAAAAATACTTGAAATAATCTTTGATTTGAATATTTAACAAGTAAAATCTTTCTACAATGAACATCTTATTTTTCATTTGAGATTTTATTTTGCTAAGGTAAAATAAAGCTCTAAGCTTGATTAGAATATGTTTGTTGGCTCTTGAGGGAAACGAAGTAAAGACACCTGCAGGAAAATAACAATCGAGAACCTTTTTCTCTGTAGTGAAAGTCACGCTTCATTCCAATCTGTAAAGGTCAGTCCTTGTTGGAAATAACAGTGTACGCTTATCTACAGTGAGATAGCAGCTCCCCCGTGAGGCCTCATTTAGAACTGAAAGGAAAAAAAAAAACATTAATAAAGATATAAACAGATTGGGGGTCTAAAGATATCACTGTCAATTTGTCCCTTAAATACCAGGATGAGTGTGGAGGGGGAAGGTGGAAGGGTGAAAGCAGCAAGCTTTGAGCTAATGTTTCTTTGGAAATATCTTGTTATTTTGTTTGTTTCATTCATTACATGAAATTCGCTGGTTGAAAAGGAAGCTGGATCTGAGGAGATATTAATAAACTGCAGACTCAAACATCTAAAAATTTAGACTATCCATTGACTAACAGTTATTCCTTTTCTTTTCTTTTTTTGTGAGTTGGAGTCTCACTCTGTCGCCCAGACTGGAGTGCAGTGGCCGCTCCCGGCCACCGCAGCCTCGACCCGCTGGGCTCCGGCGATCCTTCCACCTCAGCCTTCCAAGTAACTGGAACTACAGGCATGCGCTACTACGCCCGGCTGATTTTTTGATTTATTGTAGAGATGAGGTCTCGCCTGCCCAGGCGGGTCTCGAACCCGCGGGCTCAGGCAATCCACTCACCTCAGCTTCCCAAGGCGCGGGATTACAGGCTGAGCCGCGGAGCCCGGCTGACTAACAGTTATTTCTAAAGGGAGTTACAGATAAAGAGAAGAAGAAAGGGAAAGGGGTGAGGGAAGAGGCAAGGAGCAGATGAGAGCAGGGGGAGAGGAGACAAGAAAAAGCAAGAGGGAAAAGAAGAGGGAAGAGAAAAAGGAAGAAGAGAGAGACTAGGAGAAGGTAGGAAGAGAGAAGGAGAGAGATGAGAAAGAGAGAGAGAAAAGAGAAGAGAGAAGAAAGTGAGGAAAGAGAAAAGGGAGAAGGCAAAATAAAAGGTGGGAGGGAGAGAAAGAGAGAGAGATTAGAGGAGACAAAAAGTGAGGTAAGAGAAAGGGGAGAAGGTAAAATTAAAAGGAGGGAGAGAGAGAGGAGATCCAGAGGCTGGACTACACAGGGTCAGCACCGCAGCTTTGCTCACTCAGGAACTCCGTTTTCTCAGAGTCATTCATTCTCTTGAGAACCTGATTCAGGCCAACAAAGTTAATTGATAAAGCAGAAACCAAGGGTTCATGCTCTGTGGAGAAAATAGCTCTCTGATGTGTGACAGGTGTGTGCGCCCTCGCTAGTAATGAGGTAGCTGGGAAAGCAAAGTTTCCGAAGGTTACTTTCCAATATGGAATGACAGCAAAGTCGGGGCTGGCTGAGTTGCCAGGCTATCATCTCCAGGCTGGAGAAAGACTGGAGAATTAATCACCCCACCCTGCTCCTGGGTATAACTTGGGAGCAGCAGAGTTGTCGACAAGACACAGTGCCCGTCTCCCTTGGCCAGGATGGTTAGAGTCGCCCTAACAAATCATTTCTCTGCAGTGTTCTTCCTCCACACCCCCCGCTGTCCCCGCTGCTGCATTCACACCTCACTCTTCTGTTATGACAACACAACACTACCTGGGAATCTCTTTGGTTGAAGTCGGGATTGCTCTAGTCCTACAGGAGGCCCTGGAGACAACCTGGGCTCCTCTGCTACCTGTCCATGTCCCAGAAGGCGCAATGGGTGGCTTACTACTGGCAGACCTTTTCAGGACCTCTCTGTTCTCGCTTGATTGCCTTTGGTTTCCTCATCACAGAATGATGCAAATGTGGTCCCTACCTAGGGACACATCGGGACATGCATGCCACTTAACTGGATTGTCCTTAAACCATCTTAGAGGACCCAGAGGGGAAAGACCTAGATTCTTGCAGTTGATTACAAGCAGAGCTCTGGCTTTTTTTTTTTTTTTAAGTACCTTTCCCATTACACCATTCTGGTTTACAAAACAAATTCTGCTCTGGCCATCCACTAGCTACACCCTTTCCCAAAGGGTAAAGAGTTCACAGAGCTAAAAGGATATGCCTCCCTAGAGCCCATGCCGGGCCTTTGAGATGCCAGTTTTGGCACCCATGACCCAATAATTCCCTTTCCAAATGGCCTCAGCCTGCTTCCATGGCCTGCTTAGGCCTCTTCTTGATGGTTGTCCTCCTAGAGCCTACCACTATAAGGCATGTGCATCCCTAGATCTGAGGAGGACTTTAATATGTGGCCTGGGGGGATCCACCTGCTTCTGTATGATATCCCTCCTGAGGTCAGACTCAGTTAGGGCAGGAAGAGAAGTATGCTATTACCTGCCTACGCAGAGCTATGAGCAGTTCTGGAATTCTAAATTGGATCCTGGCCTTCAAGTTTGCTGTGATGGTGTATTTGTCCAGACAGAAGTATGTTCAGGTACTTCTCTGCATCTAGATTCAACCAACCACAGATTTAACATATTTGAAAAAAAAAGATGGTTACCTCTGTGGCGAACAGCTACAGACTTTTTTTCTCATCATTCCCTAAACAATACCGCATAAAAACTGTTTATATAGCATTCACATTGTATTAGGTATTAAAAGTAATCTAGAGATGATTTAAAGTATCTGGGAGGATGTGTGTAGGTTATATGCAAATACAAAACCACTTTGTAGAAGAGATTTGAGCACCTGTGGCTTTTGTTATCTTCAGGAGTTCCTGGAACCAATCCCCGTGGATACTGATGGCCAACTGTATTTCATCTAATAGCCTGTTAGTGTGATTTAGCACTTTTAAATATTTAGATAAATTGATACGTGGACATTCATCTGACTCTTGGTCCAGGCTCTGAAAATGTTAGGAGTGGGCCTGGCTTCATATGCTGAGTATCCATGACTATCCAAAAATGATATCTAAATATGATTTTAATTCCAAATGCAGCATTTATTTTCAATTCTCTTGCATGTTTGAAATATATCTTCAAACCTAAGAAATCTATAAGGGCTCTGTTTATGGCTTGAAAGTTTAGAGTATGTTTTATGGAAACCCTAACAAGCTAAGACAAGTTCTTACAGGTAGAAATTCAAAATGGAAGTCTTCAGTGTACTGATATTCATAAAGCCAAAATGGAAAAACCTGTCTCATCAAAAAACATCATTATTTCCTTCTTTCACATTATCTAACAATTCTGGTAATGCCATTTCCTTTGCACTCAACTCCCTCCACTTGGTCTTTACCATTCATTGCTCTCCCTGTTTTGTACAGACAATGCTATACCTTTAGGCTACTTGCAGGTGTTTTCTTGAAAAAGAAACTATGCCTTTAGGGTGCCCAATTACTTCCCTGCACAAGCTCCAATGGTGGCAGTTAGGTGTACAGTTGATCACCTTCTTGATTCTGTCCTAGCTTCAGATTAGGGAACCATATATTACTGGAATCTTTTTGTAATTTAGGTCAAGAGGATCTCTTTAGTCAGCTTTAAAAAAAATCTTTTCCTCTCTTTGACATAGCTAAAATTTCAAAACATGTCACTCAACACCAGAAACAAGCTGCTGACCTGACTGGATATATCTGTGTCTGGGTTTTCAGGAACAGAATATCCAAGAGAATTCATAATTTGTTTTGCCACTTTGCTGGTTTCTACTTCTGAGGTAGATTTAGTGTCAAAGTTTCAGCTTTCAGGTGCCATACTTTCTGCGTTATTTGACAGTACAATTCCTAATTAATGTTGTAACCATCACCACTTATCCCTTAATTAGTCGTCCTGTCAGATGATCCTCTTTTCTGCATGTACACACACACACACACACACACACACACACACACACACACACACCCTAAACCTAACAAGTGTGTGCAGAAATAGAGGCAGATAAGAGGGCAAGGCAGGTGGCACTCACATATGAGGTGAATGGTGCTCTCTAGAGTGGCTCGCTGTCCAATCTGCACAACCATATAGGTGACCCTGGAGAAAAGGGAGTAATAATAGGGAGAGGGAAAAATTTCAGGAGCTCGAGTTCAGGATTTCTGAGCTGCTGAGAGCTTGAAACCTGGAACCAACCGCCCAGTACTAATGTTAATTATATCCCATCACAGGCTTAAAATTCAACCAGTGGCGAAAAGTTGTTTTTAAAAATTCTTTACTCTGAAACTATATCTTTTAATTAAGTTTGCGTGTGTGTGTGTGTGTGTGTGTGTGTAATATTCAGTAGACATATACCATGTTAGACAATTATCTAGACGATTTGACCAATGAAGAAAACCAAGCATGGTGATTTAATGAAAAAACACATTAGTTAGAATCATCATGAATTAATTCATGAGCAAATAATGTTGTAAAAGACTAGTTTTGGAGCCAAACAGACCAGGATTGATATCTTAGATTTTCCACTGGAAGATCTGTGTAGCCTTGGACAAGTCATTTAACCTGAGCATCAGCTTACTATCAGTAAAATGACAACAATGATACCAGCTTTGCAGTTACTATGAGAATATTTTGTAGTGGGTGCTGTGTATAGGCACTCAATAAACGGTATTTATCCTACATGATCATATGCTATAATAAGAGTCACAAAGTCTTAGAACACTAGAGAGGTAAAGGTGTAAGAATAGGGTCTGGACTATGCTAAGAAGAACACTAGGTTGGTGAAGCTCCATCTCATTGACTCCCTGATTGAGATATAGATACAGGTCACATCACAAGAGCCCTTATTTTCCATCAAGTCTTTCCTCCATAGTTTATCCAGAAGCCAAGATTATGGCTTTTGAAAATAGCTACACTGTTTTGAGCTAAGACTACATGGAGGCTGTCAGATGTGGGAGGTGGGTCTCTATAGCTTAGCCCTCCCCATCGCCTTCCTTTGGTCATGTGTGCTCTTCATTTTTTGGCCACATCATCAGCCTCATGGTGTTCTCATCACTGGACACCTGGCAGCTAACAAACAGGCTTTTCTGGAAAGCCAGTCAGTTTGCATTGGTAAAATTATCCAGTGAAATTGACAAAGCAGGCTCCCAAAACAATAAATCTCTCAGGTACCTCAAGAGAACAGTCACAGTTTTATGCTCCAGTGGAAAATAATAATAATATATAGATAGCTTTCTGACAGTAGCTCTTTCTTTGCTGTTTTTTTTTTTTTTTAATCCACAATCAGTCTGGAGCTTCTGGGTATTCAGAGTATTCATGGAGACATGGAATCCCAATTTGTCAGTAAAAAACAAATGTAGTTTAAGTTTAGTAGTGGACTCGCTTCTCTCTCTCTCTCTCTCTCTCTCTCTCTCTCTCTCTCTCTCTCTCTCTCTCTCCTCTCTCTCTCTCTCTCTCTCTCAATATCTCTCTCTCTCTCTCTCCACATTCTTAAGGAAAACCATATTACTTGTCACAATATTAACACCCTTACACATGACATGGCTGCCAAGTCTAAAATTTGTTCTTTGATATCAAAAGTTTTAGGTCAAACAGCTTAAAATATGAGATGACAGCACTGCAAACACACGTGCTTTTAAAATGGGAAATGGGACCGGGTGCCGTGGCTCAAGTCTGTTACTTAGCCACAAAGTAGCAAGAATCTTAGATGCTCCAAAGACCTTTACAATGGACCTTTAGAAGTTATCTGACTCAACTTATATGATGCCAGAATTCCAACTACTTTATCTCAAACATGGGATCACTTGGCCTCTGGATGAATAGCTCTCCAGTAATGTGAAAATCAGTACCTTCTGGGGTAACTCAAACTCTTAGTAGTTAATTTGGATTGTTGTAAAGTTCTTCATTAAACTAAATTACAAAATCATGATGGCATCATAAATAGGAAGTGTTGCCCAAGTGGAACATTAAGACATTTGTTATAATTTGAAGTAAATCAATTCACAAACTTTTTCTAAATGATGATGCTTCTTACTAGTACCAACAGAAATCTGTGGATAATATTATTCAAAGTTTTGATCTACATGAAAGTAAACATGATTGAATAACAGAAAAGTTTAAGTGGTTCTAGGAAAAGACCTGGGATTAAAAGGGATGGTGTCTCTGAATGCACTACAGAAGACACAAAACTTCTCGGGTTAATAACAAACTTACCATTCGATCTCTTGACTTCAACTCCTTCTACATCTTCTGGAAAGTTTTCTACCAATTATCCCATCATTCTTTTATTCAACACATATTTATTGAATACCTATGTATGTGCCAAGCACTGATGGAGTCACCAGAAATGTATCAGTGAACAGAACAACTTTCTAGTGGTATTTTTATTTTACCCTTCTTTACTTGACCCCACATCTGTATCTAGCTTCTACGCGGACTCTCCACTTTTCTTCCAAATCTCAAAGGAGTTGTTCATACTTATTGCCTCCATGTCCTCACGCTCCATTTACCCCCAGCCCATTCCTGTCTGCATATATACCCACCATTCCACTTGAGCTATTCTTCTCTCTGGCCACCAATGATTCCAAAATTTCCAAACCTAGCAGACTTGATCTCTGAACTGCATTTGACTCCATTGTTTCCATGACACACATCTCTCCCGACTCTCTTTTTATCCCCTTTTCTTCTGCTTCCTCTTTATTTATTTATTTATTTTTTTGAGTTGGAGTCTCACTCTGTCGCCCAGACTGGAGTGCAGTGGCCGCTCCCGGCCACCACAGCCTCAACCTGCTGGGCTCCGGCGATCCTCCCGCCTCAGCCTTCCGAGTAGCCGGAATTACAGGCATGCGCTACCACGCCCGGCTGATTTTTTGATTTATTGTAGAGATGAGGTCTCGCTGCCCAGGCGGGTCTCGAACCCGTGGGCTCAGGCAATCCACTCACCTCAGCCTCCCAAAGGCGCGGGATTACAGGCTGAGCCACCGAGCCTGGCTGCTTCCACTTTAAATGTTGATAAATCTCGGGGTTTAAATCTCAGCCAACTGCTCTTCTCACTTTACACATATTTCCAGGGTGATCTAATCCCCTCTTATGGGTTTAGCTACTAAGTCAGATCTTTCCTAGCTTCATCCCCATATGCCCAACTGCCTGCTGGACCTCTCCATCTGGCTATCTCACAGGCACTTCAATTATAAATATTCCAATTCCGCCTCCCTAAAAGCTCCCCTCCTCTTGCTTTTCCAATCTTCATGAGTAATACTACTATCCACCTAGATCGCCACGTTCAAGATTTCGACTTTGTTTTGGATCTCCCTATTCTTTCAACCTCTAAATCTAATTAGTCAAGTATCACTGATTTTACCTTTCAATAAATCGTATCTACATGGAGGACACACTAGAGCAGGGATAAAATTGCAATTGTTAAAGAAGTAGCAGTCACTCATTTTAGCAGAGAGAAAAAGACATTTGATATCATGTGGGTGGCAGAGTGACCTTGTTTTTGTCTGGGTTTAGACAAAATTACGAAATGGTCTTGTTTTATTTCACGTTGTCAGGGCCTCAGGGTAACTGTGTGGGATGTTGTTGTTCTGTGAAATTGTTTATGTCTAATGAGAGAAGAGCATAGCCTAGCTGTGCCAGACCAGCTTCCAGATATGGAGGGTTGTTCTTTTATTTTTTTCTTTCTCACTGGTATTTCCGTTTTAATTCTTGTTCTCTTCTGATTCATCTTCCACAATTCGGCCACAAGAACCCCCTCTAAGCCACAACTATGATTATATTACGTCTAAACTTCTTGAAGTCTTTTCCTAACCCTCTTTCCAGATAAAACCCCTCCTTCTTTTGAGAGAGGATGTTGTCACTGCCATCAGGAAAGCACATATATTTTGCCTTGTTACATTGTAGTTATTTATGTTTGAATTAGTGCACTCCTACCCCCTTTTCAATTTTCAATATGATGAAAGATGTCTATCAGTTACTGTCTCAAAGGCTCACCAATTTGGTTGAGACCATGAAAATGCAGGCTATAGTTGCACTGCTTATAAATCACCATAGTTTCACGACTGATGTATTCAGATCAAAGACCAGTAGATGGTGTTAAATCATCATCAAAGGCAGTTTTATGTGCTTATTAAGTGCACATTTCAAATGATGCTAAAATAAGAATTCATCAAATTGTGCCAGCAGACTCATCCCTATCCTCTAGGAATTTACAGCCTAGGATAACCAATCTAGGCCAAGACACACATATTGATAGTAGGCATTAAGCAAATAAAATATTAAAAATACGTATTTATGTTAAATTTACAGTAAAGAATCAATGAGTAAACAGTAGTAACAAGGAGAGCAAGTAATACTAGCCTTTTGTATTGGAGGACAAATAACCATCAACCTATCTTTCTTTCTTTCTTTCTTTTTTTCTTTTAAGGAACAATAAGAGCTTTGCTATCACCCAGCAGATAGACCAGTGGTTGTGACAACAGGCCAGTGGCCTGGTGTTCTGGCAGGCAGAAGGAGAAATGTAGGCAAGTGAACATAGGTCAGGCAGGTGGGCAGGCAGCAAGCAAGGGAATGGTGTTGCAGGTTGCCCCGTGAGGGTTGTGAGATCTCTCCAGCTGCTGCCTGCTTGGGTGTAGATCTGTGGCTCAGAACTCAATGTTCGCTATGTGAAAAACTGACCTTCCTGAATCAGGCTGGCTTCCTTTTGTAACTGGATATCCTTTAATGCTGATATAGAAGCAGTGTCAAGGACTTTGTGGATCTGTTCCCCTCAGACTGAGGAAGAACTGTTTCATGGCATGCTCTGTGGATGACCTCAAACTGCAACAGCTTGGTGGGGAGATCATCCTTGCCACTGTCAAATTTGGGTGCGTGACTCAACAAAACCTCAGAGAAGAAAAATTCTAGAAGATGATATCAAAGAAGGTGATAAAATAGTGGGAAATACACTGAATTAAATTCAATAAGTATAGCTCCGCTATCATGTGCATGGCACTGTATTCTGTTTTAAGGAAAATGCAATTATAAGAAAGGCAAAGTACTGGTCCTCAAGGAGTTTATAATCTATTAGAAGAAATATGACAAGCACACCAACAGCTACTAGACAAATTCTATTGTGGTGAGCGTTAGCTAAGAGGTCAGGGTAAAATCCATTGGGAATTCAAAAGGAAGCAAAAGTGCATCCAGTTGGGGTAGTCAGAAATGGGATTGACAGGCAAGAGTTATTTTAAAACTAGACTTTAGATCAATTCCAGTAACAAATACAGTTCTGAGACCCAGGAAGAAAATCTCATTTAAGTTTTAATTCAGAGCCATAGGATGGGGAAAAAAAATGCATCTCAGGAGAGAAGGGATTAGCATAGAATTTTAAACCTTGAGGTATATCCACATAGTAGGACAGGAAAGTAAAAAGAGACATTGAATGAGACTAAGCAAGAATGTTAAGAAAAGTAAGAGGAAACCCAGTTTCATAGATGCTAAAAAAGAATAATTTCAAGAACTATGAGACAGTAAATAGTACAGTGTCAAAGCTTCATAAAGGTTCAGAAAAAGGAGACTGAAAAGAGGCTATTGGATCTGGTAATCAGGAGGTCCATGACAGCCTTGGTGAGAGCTTCACTGAAGTGAATTGACAAGTGAATGGGATGTGAATGCAGTGAATAAAGACTTTTTTTGAAGAAGAAAGTCTTGTTTGAAAGAGAGGGTGGGTTGAGTGAAGGAGGTTTTTTTAAATGCTCATAATTGTAATATTAGAATAGAAAGGGGATTATAACTAGAGAAATAGTCCAAGAGGGTGGGAAGAGCTAGAATTCAAATGATGCTTACATAACCTTAGAGAAAAGGACCAACAGAAATCAGCAGGGAGAGATAGAAGGAAGTCTAGAAAAGGCAAAATGAGGACTTGGGCAAGCACATTCATAATTACATCTATCACCTCTTCTCTATGACATATAAAGAACTCTGGGGTCCGCAAGTCCTAGATTCTAGTTACACTTTAGCTAATTGTTACCTACGTGATCTTGAGTATATTATTTACTCTCTGAGTGTATTAGTCAGAGTTCTCCAAAGAGATAGTACCAATAGGATAGATAGAGATTATAGATATAGATATAGATAGTATAAAGATAGAGAGACATAGAGATACATATAGAGATAGAGAGAGGGCTGGAGGGATAGAGATAGAAGGATAGAGAGAGAGATAGAGTTAGAGAAGGGTTTTTTAGGAAGATTGACCCCCATGATTACAGAGACTGAGAAGTCCCATGACAGGCCATTTGCAAATTTGAGACCAGGGGATGTTGTTGGTAGCATGGTTTGGTCCCAGTACAGAGGCCTCAGAACCAGGGAAGCTGATGGTATAACTGTCAGTCTGAAAGATGTAAATCCTGGAGTTTAAGGGCTTGGGACCATGGAGTTGTTATCCAAAGACAAAAGAGAAAAAGTGTATCTCAGTTCCTGCAGATAGATCAACACATTAGCTTTTTCTCTATTTTTCTTGTCTCTGGGACCCCAGCAGATTGGATGGTGCTCACCTACAATGAGGGCAGATCTTCCCCACCTAGTCCACTCAGATTTACAGACTAATCTTGTTCTGGAAACACGCTCATAGACACACCCAAAATTATGCTTTACCAGGTTTCTAGATATTCCTTAATCCAGTCCAGTAGAAACCTAAAGCTAAACCATAACACTGAGTCTCCATTTTCTCATCTGTGGAATTGAGGAAACAATTATTTCCTTGTATCAATCTTTCCATAATAATAATGCATATAAAGAAAATCACGCCGGGCTCGGTGGCTCAGCCTGTAATCCCGCGCCTTTGGGAAGCTGAGGTGAGTGGATTGCCTGAGCCCGCGGGTTCGAGACCCACCTGGGCAGCGAGACCTCATCTCTACAATAAAAATCAAAAAATCAGCCGGGCATGGTAGCACATGCCTGTAATTCCGGCTACTTGGAAGGCTGAGGCGGAAGGATCGCCGGAGCCCAGCAGTTCGAGGCTGTGGTGGCCGGGAGCGGCCACTGCACTCCAGTCTGGGCGACAGAGTGAGACTCCAACTCAAAAAAAAAAAAAAAAAGAAAAAAGAAAATCACAGAGGGCCTGGCACATAGGAGGTGCACAATAAATGATAGTTACTATTTTTTTATCATTATTTACAGCATAAGAAAATGTTGTATTCCTATTATTATTTTCTAGTACCTCAAGGGGGGAATAATAGATATCACACAATTTTCCTGAGATAATTAAGAATGATTTGTGTGAAACTCAAGTCAATCTTCTCCCTTACAAGGACCATCTTCTTCTAGTATATACTGGGAGAGGGATTCTTTCACATCTGCTTCTCAATATCCCACCTTCTTGATATTCTCAGCTTGGCCATGGACCACCTCTCCTTTGGATGCTGGTCACCTATGGAAACTCTAGGACACAGTTATCCACTATAAAGCATACTGCTTCTGCACGTGGGCATCAGGAGTGAGGCCAATATAGGGTAATTCATGCCTTTTACCACGCTGTTCCTTTACGCCTCACATTTCAACCACCCAAGATGGTGACAGATGGATCTTTACTAAAGAGTTGAGAGTAACTAAAGAGGTTTGCAACATAGGAGGGGAAAGATTTAAAACTGTACTTTTATTTTTTTCTTTTTTTTCTTTTTCTTTTTTTTTTCTTTTTCTTTTTTTTAGTAATGTGACCTCTTGTTTATTTTGTCCTTTCCACTTTTTAATATATGATGTTTTCCTCCTAACAATTTTCAAGTTAGCCAAGACAGATATTATGGTCTCCATTTCTGAAGGATGTTGAAGGATACAGTAGATATTCAGTTGATCTGTTTGGGGAGAATTACCTGAATTCAGATTCACGATACCCGTTTTGATGTTATCTTTGATGATTTATATCTCCACAGCAACCCTGACAATTTTCTTGACTTTTTTTTTAAATAATTGATATTTTTTATTTTGATATTGTGGGGTACAGTCAAGGGTTGGGTATACAAATATGCTTCATTCAGGCCCCCTTGTTGATAATTGGTGTCTCCCCATCTCCAGACAGATGTTTACTACCATTAGTCCCATCTCCCCCCCATAGTTTCCCAACACTGTCAGTCATTTTCTTATAGTAGTGCATTGGATGACCAAGGTCCACTATATGAAAACTGTACTTTTCATACCACTGCTTAGATAGCCCAAGAGAAAAGCACCTCAAACAGTTAAACTTTTCAAGGAGTTTCCATTTTAGATATTCCCAGCTCCCAGCCTTCCTGCTTGCTCCTCTGGCCCATTCTTCTAGACATGCAGCGCAACGATCTGGGTGGCCTTTTGTCCTCTAAACTTGGACTCCCCAAATCCAAGCCAAGCTCTTCTCTTCCATGGAAAAAAGTAGAATGAGAAATCATTCTGGCCATCCAGAGGGTAAAATAAAATCAAATACATACTACTCCCCGTCCACTCCCCACAAATCCACATACTACACAGAAGTCATATGGAATTATTTGAAGTGACTCACTTTATTGCAATGTTCTTTTGATTTCAGTGGCCTGGAACTGAACGTGCAATGTCTTGGAAGCATGCCCAAACATATCTTTACATATACAATACATGCACATACTATACATACACACTCGCACACAATCTGGATCCAATTTGAATAAGAAGAAAATTGTCCTAAATTAAACATGTTCTTCACAGATCTCTGCCCACAACAGGAAAAGGCAGTGTGAGACCCAGGACATCGTGGCAAGGGCAGCAATTATAGGCTTATTATGTACCTAGCAAACTTCCTGTGGAGCCATTGAAAGCTTTGAAATTACCAACTTCCTGTGCACGCATAGGTGTCACTAAGCTATTTTCTCTAAGATAAAGGAGAATAAAATAAGGATTTATTATCCTCCTGACCAAATACAGCATTCCAATTATATATGCAAAGGAGCTACTTTAGCATCAGACACATAGTAGATGTGCAAGAAATAGTTGCTATTACTGTTTTGTCTTGATTGAGTCACTCATAAATTGAAAAATATGAGACCCAACCTTTCTACATTCCCACATTTTCTGAACCGAATTCTCTTAACAAAGACATATGCCTCATAGACATCAGCATCAATTATTTTTTCCCATATTAAACTTGTTTAATTCATGGATTTTTTGGAGCTTGTGGATACAAGCTACACTCATCACAGACTGCCAAATGGTCCCTTCCATGCCACTTCTCTTTATAGTAAGATTTTTCTTAAGTGAGTTGTTAAATGTTACACACACTCAGCTACATTAAGAGCAGATGTGATTAGGTCATGGCAAAAGAAACTGAAACCCTGACATTTAATTTTGTGGGTGAAATCTTTACAGGGTTGAAGCTAGTTTTCTTTAAGTCATTTAAATTTTTAAAGAATGATGAATTTTTTAGTTAAAATATACATCAATTTCTTCTAAATTGATTAAACAGTCAGATGCAGAATAAAAAATATCAGAATAATATCAGTAGGCTAAAAGATAGGTTCAGAACTCTAAAGATATGACCTTGGCTTCTAATTTCCCATTTGCAGTATGAAACCCTTGTTCCCAGCACTTATATCGTTATTGTGCTCTGAAATTTAGTTTGGGTTTTCAGAGAAACCAATGCATTTCCATAAATTTCACATTCAGAAAAAGGTGAAAAAGAAACTAAAATTTTTTAGTGATTACCTCATGCTAGGTACTTATGTAAGCATTCTCTCATTTAATCCTCACAACAACCACGTAATATAGGGATCATTATATCAACTTCAGTGCCGAGAAAATAAGCTCAGAGACTTTAAATAATCTATTCATGGTCACACCATTTTTAATTGATAGGCTTTACAATCAAGCCCACATTACAGCAGGTATTGGAAAATTGTCTAAAATTCTGATGCTTCATTAATTCAAACAGGTCTGTTCCCAAGTAATTCAAGTGAGTAATGCTGGACTATAGTTCAAAAGCAATTGAATTTGCATATAATCATTTCAATGTCTAAAGAAAAGTATTATTCTACCTTTTTCTAAAAGATTTATATGCTATATACACACTTGTCTCTTATTTTTATTTTTTCTAAGAAACATGTGTTCAACTCTCCCATCTATACAAGTAGACTGTTAATATTAATAGATAATTGACCTTGTTTACAATTAAATACCAGGTATGAATCTCAACCCACAATGTCAAATGTGCAAGAAATATTACTTTCTTTGTTTTTCTATAATGCAAATTCATTTATATTTTTAACTCCATTTCACTTGGATGGCAAAAACATAATCTCAGTCCATGCAAGATCCCACTAATTCTCCACGATTCTTTCTTTTTTTTTTTCAGTTTTAGTTTAGATTCGGGGGTACAAGTGCATGTTTGTTGCATGGACAAGTTGTGTAATTGTGGATATTGGGTCTCAAATGACTCATTCTGCTCCAGGGCCCTTCTAAAATGTCAAGGCAAAAGGGAGTTGTGAAATCTGGCTCTGGATCCAAGCACACATCCTAGGATATGTCTTTTGCTACCTTAAGATCCTGAGTCTTTCTGCAGCTTCTGCATTGCACAGGAGTCCCTCTGCCGCTTCAGTGCCATAAGAACAAGAAATTCAATGAGGCTATGTAGGGACCCCGCTGAGCACTCAAGTCATACCCTTACCACCTTGCTGGGCTTCTGTCTGGGAAGAGGAAACAGGTTGCAGAGCCCCTTTCTCTTGGGCCCACCAATATCCACTTCTCTCTATTGTTTCTTCCCTCCAGCCTGGAGGAATATCTTTGGTCCAGTAGGTGAAAGCTCCCATTTCTTTCCTTCTCCTAACTTTCACGTCCCAAAATTCTTCTAAGCAACTCTAAAGGTTTTTGTCTTATTTATTTATTTATTTATTTATTTACTTATTTTTACTGGTTTAGGCTTTGGAAGCACAAACTAGACAGAGGAATTGCAAACTGTTCCTGCTTTCTACCTTGTTATATCCCTCCCTTGATGTAATGAGCTTAGAGATGGCTCTGTGGTTGAATAGGAAAATGATGAAGAGGTAATATCTAGAGGAGAGAAAAACACATCTTAATACCTCAAAAATATTATCCTATCATCTTTATATGACCTATTTTTAAATGCACAGCCTCTCAATTCTCCCAAACCATTCATTTAGAAAGTATTCAATGAACTCTATCATAAAGACATAAAATGGGATAATAATCTTTTTTAAAATATAAGACATGTACACTAAAAGACACATAATAGTGCAAATAATTAAATATATGCTAACAACCAAACACAACATAAGTTGAGGACTAAAGGAATTCTGGGAAGGAAGGGATTCCCAGAGACCAAGGCAGTCAGGGATATTTTTGTGGAGACTACCAGCTTTGTGACAAACCTTGAAGGTTCTGTGGGTTTAGAAAACGAAGAAGGAAGAGGAAAGATACTACAGGCAAGGGAGAACAGAATGATAAAAAGCACAAATAACCTGCTTATCTCTTCTCCCCCTTCTTATCCATCCTGTACATTGTTGCTGGGATAATTCTCCTAAAACAGCAATTTCATCATGACTTTCCAGTGCATTCAACTAACACTTCAGCCATTAGTTTGCAAGACAATGTTACATAGCAGCTGTGTAGAATTTGAAAAGGATGGTGGACTGAAGACATATGCCTCCACTACCTTGTTATACACCAAAAATATTATAGAGTAAAAGATAAACACAAAAACACACACAGAAAAACAGTTAAGGGGAGGCAAAAGAATTAAAACTTTAGAATTTGGAAAGCAAAAGGACAGGTGGTAACTGACTTAGCAAACAAAAGAAATCTGAATCTTAAATAGGTCATAGGGGAAGCCAAAAAACAATGTGATGTATACTGAAGAGTCTCCCTAAATCCTAGGAATTGACTGTACAAAGTACCTCTGGAAAGAGGAGTGAAGAAGAGATAGAAAACAGAAGTGCTAGAAAGTCTATTTGCAAAGCAACTAGAGCCCCAGATCTGCACTTCCACGTTCCATGGCTATGTGACTGACTACCGCTCCCCAACCTCATCAGAAGACCAAAGGTATAGTCTTTGGAGAGTATAAAAGAGATGATGTTTGGACTAGAGGATACGAAGCATATGAGGGTGGGGATACCATATTGAAACTGGGATGAAGTAAAATTCTCTGAGCACTGACTGAATACTGAGACCCCAAACCTTCTTCTTCAACTTGGTTTCCAGAACACCAGCAGCCAATTTGTACATTCCAGGCAGGAGACAGAAGGGTGTCCCTCTGCAGAATACAACTAGCCCAAGAGGAAAAAGTTAAAGACACTGGGTCTAAAGATACCATCAGGGCTTCCCCAGTGAAACATCCTGGCCACAACACTGGCAGTGAACTCTACAGCCAAAGCCATGCCCACTCATTCAGCATTGCCAGTAATCTTTTAGTGTCTTCCTTATAAATATGAATGGGCATTCAAAGATCACAGACATCTGAGCAAACTCTAACATGAGAAAGATCAAGACAAGCAAGCAGAGGAGACAAATCTAAAGGAAACAGTGTTAATGCAGAAAGAAGAAAGCCTCAAAAAAACCCATCTCATACACATTAATATCCCCACATCTCAATAATGTAAACACTGAATATTAGTCTAACCATTATGCAGGGAGAACAGAGAATAAAAGAAACGAAAAGTGTGATTGTTTGGGGAGTACAGACAGTCATTGCACAGAATGAATTAGAAAGAGTTTCATTTTTTGTTATATGGCTAGCACAATTTGCATAACATTACAATTGTTACAAATGTAAAGAAGATTGGATGGAACTCTATTGTAAAATCATGAGTCAGGTACATGATGAGGGTAAAATTTTTAAATACCTTTTCAGATTCTTATATTGCTATTTTCCTATTCAAATTTTCCTTTTCTCCCATTACTTTTTAAACTTACTTATTTTTTTCCTTTCTGTAGTATAGACACCTCAAAGAGTTATAATTGAGCCATGGATACTTTTAATAATAATGTTAATAATACTGGCAAGTTACATTATTAAAAAGTCATCAATTTACATTCTTATCAACAACATAAATAGGACTCTTCTTTTGTGGACTCAGTAGCGGTAAAATATTTTATTTTATTTTATTTTATTATGAGTTGTGGGGTACATATGAAAATTTACTACATAACTAAATTGCGAGCAGGTGAGGTTTAGGCTTAAAGAGGGCTCTCTCTTTCTCTCTCTCTCCTGACAGTAGACCTGGTACCCAGTGTGCGGCTGTGTGCTCCTTGTCCCTCTCTCCCTCATTTAGCAGTGTTCAGAGACTGTTATTCTCACCTTTGTACTCATGTGGCCAGTGACCAGGGCCTGCTTATGAGTGACAACATGCAGTATTAAGTTTTTTGTTTCTGTGACAGTTCACTTAGTATGATGGTCTCCAGCTGCATCCATGTTGCTGCGAAGGCCGTGATTTTGTTCTTCTATATGGCTGAAGAATATTCCATCGTGTATATGAACCACATTTTCTTTCTCCAGTCCACTTTTGAAGGGCATCTATGTTGACTCCTTGTTTTTGCTATTGTGAATAGAGGAGCAAAGAACTTATGTGTGCAGGTGTCTTTTTGGTAGAGCAATTTATGTTCCTCTGGGTATATTCCCAGAAGTGGGATTGCTGGATTATATGGAAGCTCAATTTTTAGTTCTTTGAGAAAACATTGCACTGCTTTCCATGGAGGCCGAACTAACTTACATTCCCACCGACAGTGCAGTAACATTCTCTTTTCTCCACAGCCATGCCAACAACTGTTGTTAGGTGGTATTTCATTGTAGTTTTGATTTTCATTTCTCTGATGATTAGGTAGGCTGTGCAGTTTTTCATGTTTGTTGGCTGCTTGAATGTCTTCCTTTGAGAAGCATCTGTTTATATCCTTTGCCCACTTTTTAATGGGGTTGTTTGTCTTTTTCCTGTCAATGTGTTTAAGTTCCTTGTATATCCTGGGTGTTAGGCTTTTGTTGGATGCATAGCTTTCAAATGTTTTTTTTTCCCATCCCATGGGTTATCTCTTTACTGTCTTGAGGAGTTGTTTTGCTATGCAAAACTTTTTATCTTGATATGATCCTACCTGTCAACCTCAGCTATTGTTATATTTGCTTTTGAGGACTTTGCCTGCTCTGTTGTACAGGAGGGTGGTCTCTAAGTTTTCTTCTAAGACTCCTATAGGCTGAAGTTTCACATTTAAGTTCTTGATCAGTTTTGAGTTAATGTTTGTATGTGGTGATAGGTAGAGGTCTAGTTTCATTCTTCTGCTTGTGGTCAGCCAGTTTTCCCAGCACCATTTGCTAAATGTTTTCCTTTCCTTAATGTTTGTTTTTGTCAGTTTTGTCAAAGATGAGTTGGTTGTAGGTCTATGGTCTTATTTCTGGATTCTCTGTCCTGTTGCATTGGTCTATCCATGTAAATTTTCTACTATTTGTCAGTTTATTTTGGTAATCATTTTCTAGAGTTTAAATGTAGGGTATAAAATTGTACATATAGGGCAACACCCTTGGCTCCCCTCCTGCTCTGGGAGTTTTCTGTCCTTTTAATAAATCATGCTTTCCAAAAAAATAAAATTGTACATATAGAATTCTTATAATTTTTAAATATACTCTGTATCTTTAATTGCACTTTTTCATTGATAGCAGTATTTGTGAATTTGTTTTCATAATCACACGTGTCAAAATTTTTTGTTTCCAAACCAGATTTCAGTTTTATTGATCTAGTGTATTTGTTGGCCTGTCTTATTATTTTTTATAGAATCATCTGTACTAGTATTGTCTTATTTATTTGGTTTATTTTTCTATTACTCTTTTACCTTGTTGAATTGAGCATTTAATTCTTTTCCCCCCCAATAGTTCTTGCTTCTTAATAGATACATTTAAAGCTATACCATGTACTCTGAGTACAACTTTGGAGCACCCCATGAGTTTGCATAATAACTACTTTTCATTTGTCCACAAATTTCAATTTTTGTTTTTATTTCTTTTTTATCCAAGAGTTATTTAGAACAGTGTCTTTTCACATTCAGATTATGGTAGATAGCATAACATTCTCTGCAAAAAAAAAAATGCCTTGCAAGTCAAAAGATACTTTGAAGGTATGACCAAGTCAAGAATCTTAAAATAGGGAAGACCCAACATAATCACAAGGGTCCTTAAATGATGAGAGAAGCAGAAGCGTCAGAGAAGGAGATGAGGCAATAAAAACAGAGGTCAGAGTGGCAGTCTCTAGAAACTAAAAAAGACAAGGAAAATATTTTCCCCCAGACCCTCTAGAAGGATCAGAGATTTGTTACCACCTTATTTTAGCCTTATAAGGCCTATTTCTGATTTCTGATCTCCAGAACTGTAAGATAATGCATTTTTGCTGTTTTAAAAAACTAAATATGTAGTAATTTCTTACAGCTGCAATAGGAAACTAATATACATATTTTTACTGTCTTTTTATTAAATTCTTTATGTTTGTTTTGGAGTAATAGAAAATAACTTATTTAACTTCTGCTTTGGAGAATTTTTTGTCTTGTCTTTTCCTTTGTGGCCAAATTAGTCAACAATCTTTGTAAATGTTGATTTGTAAAGCCCTTCATTGATGGAGGAGATATATATATATATATAGTTTGAACTGCTGAACTGGTCAATTCTCTATTCCTATATTTTGTCTATTTAATTTATTAGCTTTTTTAGAAAGATACATATCTGAAACCAGCTAAATTTCCCCATAGAACTAATGGCTACAGATTTTTTTTAAAAAATAAACATCAAAATTGACTTTCCTGGTCTTAAAGTTTGAAGGTTACATTTGTCTTATCTGAGTTCTTTTCTTAGGAAACTGACCCTCAGTTCTGTAGTATCAAGGGACTAAAACTCACCAGATCACCACATCCACACAATCCATCCTGTTCACCAGCACCTCTTCCTTACTCCTTAATTCCTGTTTGCCAACTCTTCTTTCTTACCCCTCCCCAGTTCCTGTTTTCTACATTTATTCCTTCCCCACCATGTGAACCACTGACTTCAGTGGGATGGGGGAATGGATTTGAGACAATCTTTCATTCTCTTTGGCTGATATTACCCAGTAAAAAACCTTCTTCCCTGGCAATACTCATCTCTGTGGTTGGCTTTCGGATCAGCAGTTAATAGGACCCCAACAGAACCCCCAGGTGTTTTAGTAACACTTTTTACCCCGTAAGACTTTGTTTCACATTTTATTTTCATTCTTTTAGTGGTTACCCTTAAAATACTAATAAACATTTAAAACTTCATGTTTCCTTCTTCATATAAAATTAATCAGTATCCATACATGTTCCCTAAAAAAGATAAGATTCGTAGCATTCTGTCTCCCTTTCACCCTGCCCTATCCATTTCTCATATTATAGTTATCTGGAATTTTAGTTCTAGATTTTTTAATGCATCAACTGCTATTTAAACTTAAATACAAGGGGAAACCCCAAAAATCCTGGAATGAGTTTTTGGAGAGCATGTCCCTTGTATTACAGACTTTCCCTGCTAGGTAATTTTTCTAGGGCCCCATTGACATCAGTGTACCAGATAGTGTTGCTGTGAGAGCTGCTTCAATTTCAGTGATTTTTTTTTTTTTGAGATTATTTCAACACATTTGTTTATTTCTCAATGGGTAATTTACGAGCACACCTGTCCACACCACACTGAATGTTCAGCAATTTTTGACCAAAAGCAATATGATCCCGTGCCCCACCCTCCCTACTCACTTGATCTTGCCTGGAGCAATTTTTTTTCCCCCACGATGAAAAGAGTTCTCAAAGGGAAATGCTTTGCTGACATGGAAGAGGTGAAACAAAAAATGGCAGAGCATTAAAAGATATCAAAATGGACAAGTTCAAAAACTGTTCTGAGCAGTGGAAAAAGCATCTTGATAGGGGTATTGCACCAAATGGAGAGTACTTTGAAGGTGGATGAAGTTTAAGCATGTAAGAATAAATACACAAGTTTTTATAAGTAAATTCTTCTTGGGGGGCCTCCCCTTGTGTAAGCACTGTACTTCTCCTTCTTGTATCCCAATTTTCAGCCTTGGATTCATTTCTTATTTTGTTGCAGTATATCCGTGAGTAATGTTTTTTAGTGTTGTCTGTAGGGAATAACTTTCTGACTCTCTCCATGTCTGGGAACATTCTTTTTAAGTCTCACTAGAGTTCTGGCTTGACTAGATATGGAATTATAAGTTAAAAATTAGGTAAGGAGATAAGGCAATGTTTGGTTGGGATGGCTGGAATCTGAACTAGAGTGTAGGTAACAAGGATGAAAAAGAGGCACCGAAGAAAACTGCCAGCAGGGTTGGTGATTCCTCAGGTGCTATATTTGTCACAAAATTTTAGTTTCTGTGGAATGAAATGCAGTGCAGTATTTCATCTAATATTAAAAAACAGAACTGCATTTTTCACATTTACAAGAAGATATCTTGTTTTGTATAGGCTCTAAACATTTCTCTCAAGATGTTATGGAAAAGTTGTTAGTATTGGCACATCTCTTCGGAAGAAGACATTTTCTACCAAAGTTCCAAGATGCTAAATTCAAGTTTTATCAGTCAAAGGTAAAATGTATGATGCCGATAATATTTAATAAGCAGATAGATCCCACCAGAAATCATTCTAGGTTTCTCTCATGTTTGTCTATCTCCGGGGTGATCAGCTTACCCCAAGAACTGAATCACCATGTCTCCCACCTCCTCAAAAATTTCTAACGGCATTTCGATGCCTTAGGAACAAAATCTAACTTTCTTAGTTAGCATTTAAGGCTTTCCAAAATTCAGCCTACCAGTAACCTCCCAGTCTTATCTGCCTGTCTTCCTTTCCTGACATTCCTACTCAATTATCATCGGTTTGAGTTACTCTATACCTCACAACACATGAGCATTATATTGTAGTGGCTAAAAAAAAAATGCTACATTTAATAACGGTCTTCAGAGTCAGACTACTTATATTTGAATATTGCTTCTGACTTACTTTAAGCATGAGACCATGGCCATTGATTTAATGTTTCTCTCTGTCATTTCCCCATTTACAAAATGATGCTGGTCGTATTATCTCCTTCATAAAGTTATCCAATATTCTGTATCCTCTTTATAACCACATATGCCCACCCACCCCCATATGAATAAAAAAAATGTGCACTCAAAAAAAAAATTATCTTCCCTCAAAATTTTTTGCTCCTTTGGATAAACTTTTCTTTTTCACCTTGTCTTTGTGGAAGCTTCTGTATTTTTTTTTTTTTTTTTGGCTTGGGGTTATGAAATATAAAAGAATGTGCCCAGAGGAAGGTCTTTTATTATTCTTCCTGCTCAGCATTGGATCACTTCCTTTATTCTGAAAATTCATATTTTTTTCTGCTTGTGAACAATTTTTCTTTTTCATTATCTCTTTGATTCTTTCTTCCTTCTCACTATTTATGCTGTCTTTTATTAGATGGAGATGGAAATTACAAGACTGATTTAACCTGTCTCAACTTTTATCTTGAGGCTGGGTACAGTGGCTCATGCCTATAAATCTAGCACTTTGGGAAGCTGTTGTGGGAGGATCCATTGAGGTTAGGAGTTTAAGATCTGCTTGGGCAGCCTAATAGAAGAAACCCATCTCTACAAAAAAAAAAAAAAATTAGCCATGCTTAGTGGCACATTCCTGAAGTCCCAGCTACTCAGGAGGCTGAGGCAGAAGAATCACATGAGCCCAGGAGTTCGAGGCTGCAGTGAGCTATGATAGTGCCACTGCACTTCAGCCTGGGTGACAGAGAGAGACCCTGCCTCTAAAAAATAAAATAAAATGAATTTTAAAATGAACTTTTATCTTGAACTTTTATCTTTTGGGTTTATAGGAGTTTTTTGTTAATTTGTTTCTATGGTTCTTTTTTTAAAATCCTTAACTTTATTGTCCAGAGCACAAATCTGGTCTTCAGTTATGCACATTTTATTTTTTCAACACTTTTTTTGCATTTTCCTTATCTTGGTAACAATATAACTTTCAAGAAATCTTTCTTGTTCTCCAACTTTTTTGCAGCAGTGAAGCCTATTTTGTTTTATGGGTGCAATTTTTTTTCAAACTTCTCTGAAAAAGTTTTATTGTTATTGTTTTATTCCTCATCTGTTGCCTGCATTGTTTGTATTTCCTACTGGATCTGTTGTGTTCTTGGTTTGTAGTGGTCTTTCTCTTTCATGCAGCTCTCCAGTGGTACTGCACTATTTGTCCATTTTTATGAATGAAGGACTAGTTTCAGAACATTGGTAGTTTGCATGTTTTCTTCACTGCAATTGTGTATATATGTTTCCCCAACAGGCTACTCCATTTAATGGGAAGTACCTTCTGTGAACTTAACTCTATGTAAAAATGGATAGGGCATGAAGCCTCTTTGGATATTTTTGCTTAGATGTATGTCAACCTAAAGTAGACTATCACCACTGCAATGGCTGACATACTGAAGAATTTATATTTCTCCCAAGTATGCCTATCTTTCTCAATTGTCTAACTCAACTATCTAACTCAGATTCTTTACTTTTCTCTCATACTCCTATAACCATACTAAAAGCAGTTTCTAGGTGGCTAGTTCAATTTTTTAAAGTGCAGTTTTTTGTTGTTCACCACTCCCCCCATGGTTAAATGTGCAGCAACCTTCAACTCAGTAAGAGAAGAGAAGCTGTCAGAAGGAATTGTGGAAGAAGGGCAACTATCCCTGTGATTTTAATTTAGTTATTTAGTTAATTTCACTGGTGATTGCCCCAGAACCCTTTCTGCCTCTCAGCATTTATCAATTCTGAATTTGAAGTTGTTTTGGGTTTGTTCTTACTTTATCATTTTTCTCCTATGTGTTTTGGAATGCAGTTTTTTCTATTCTTGTCTATCTAATCCTCTCTGCTTTGTATCTTCCAGGAATTCCTCATAATTCCTGGTCCACTGGTGATACCCTCTGTAGTGTCTCAGCATTGTTATTATTTATTCAGCAAATATTTATGAAGCTCCTACACTGTGCCAGACACTGTTCTAGGTACCAGGGATATACCCATGAGCAAAAGAGACAAAATGTCCTGCTGTCATGACGCTTACTTTCAAGTGGAGGAAAACATACAACAAATATATCATTAAAATTCCCAGTTTATCAGATGGTGATAAGTGCTGGGGGAGGGGCAGAATTTAGCAAGAAATGGAAGAAAAGATTGCCTGCTTGAATCATGGGATGGGCAGTAGGGTAACATTATTAAAAAGGGTGTTCAAGGAAGATCTAGATAGAAGGAATTAAAGAAAGTGATGGAGGAAGCTGTGCAGATAGCTAAAAAATGAAATCAAGACAGAGAACAACAAGGACAAACAAACTAAAGTAAGAGTTTCCTTGGAGCGCTGTAGGAACAGTATAAAGACCAGTATAGATTTGCTTTTATATCATTATTTAATTATTTTATTGAATTTGGAACAGAAGGGAGCAAATATTTGTGCTCAATTTGCCCACGTGATGAAACTTTCCATTGCGTTTTCATTCTCTGGATGTACTAGTCTCATTTTCCACACCATTGATCTAACAATTCTAGATCCATTTATGACCTCTTACACTGCCAAGCCATGTTGTTGTACAACCAGTAGTATGCTGGAGCCAGTTCACGCCAACTTATAATAGTTGATTGCTCAATATTCAGAAATTTTCAAGCTGATTATTAGACCATTAGTACCCTGTAGTTGTCTGTGGTGGGAGTATTTACCCCCATGAAATCACCAAAAGCTACAAATCAGAACTTTTTTCTTCTTTCAGAGAGCCATTCTACCTATACAACCCTATAATTAACTTTCATATTATATAACTTTTTATGTGTGTGTGTGTGTGTTTTGTCTCCCACAATAAATTAATTTCAAAAGTTTCTTAAATATTAATATCTAATAGTGCCCTGTAATTATTTATTGGATGAAGAAAATGTTTATTGGATGAGGAAAACAATAGAAATTTTTTTAAATATGTATTTTTTTAGTTCAAAAGATGACTAGGGCTAAAATATTAACAGAATAGCAAAACTGATGTCATTTTACCTACAAGCTATCCATTCAATACTTTTTTAATCCATATAAATTAATCACTACATGTCTTAGATTTTTATATCAATGGAATTATGGCATTTTCTCTTTTTTGAATTGCATATCTCATTTGTTTATTCTTTATTTTAAAGATGTGTACAATTCAGGATTGGGCATACAAGTAGTCATTGTACAGGTAAAATTTGGGCTGTCTGTGGTCCCTACTTCACCTGGTTTGAGATCAAGTACCCTTATTGATGTTATGTGCCCACCCCTCCCCTGGCAGCGTCCCACTACTGCCAAACCCTTTCTTATAGTACTCTGATAAATGTCCAGGGTCCACTCATGAGTGAGAACATGTGGTACTCAGTGAATTATGGCATTTTCTAAAACTAGACTATATTTTGGTTTGCATACTAGTTGGGGGGGGTGGTGAGTGCTATTGTTGACAATAATCCACTGACTAGTTGACCTTATTCCAATTACTTAACACCATTCACCTTGTCTTAGTTAGCTTTGGTTGCCATAACAAAATACCACAACTAGATAGCTTGAACAACAAACATTTATTTTTTACAGTTTTAGAGATGAGAAGTCCATGATCAAAGTGCTGGCAGATTTGGTGTCTGGTGAGAGCCCTCTTCCTGGTTCACAGGTGGCCATCTTCCCACTGTGTCCTCATGGTGGGAAGAGGAAGTAAGCTCTCTCAGGACTCCTATAAGGACACTGATCCCATTAATGATGGCTCCACTTTTATAACGTCATCTAATCCTGGTTACCTTTCAAATACTCCACCTCCTAATGCCATCATATTAGAGGTACAGTCTCAACATATAAATTTTGGGAGGATACAATAATTCGGTCTATAAAATTTGACCCAAGCTCCTCAAAATTCATGTCCTACACAAATGCAAAGTACATTCATTCCATCCTAAGAGCCCCAAAAGCCATGACTTGTTCCAGCATCAACACTAAAGTCCAAAATCTCATCTGAATATCACCTAAATAGGTTGATTTATAAATACAAAATTACAGCTAAATAGGCAGAATAAGTTCTAGTGATCTGCAGCACTGTGGCATGTCTATAGTTAACAATAATTTATTGTATATTTTAAATTAGCTAGAAGAGAGGATTTTAAATGTTCCTAACATAAAGATATGATAAATATGTTAGCTGAGTTGATCATTACACATTGTATACATATATTGAAACATTACACTGTACCCCATATGTATAATTATTATTTAATAATTATATATATAATTATAATCTGTCAATTTAAAATAATAATCGATAAAATTAAAGAGTGTATATTTATTCATATACATATATAAAATACCTGAAGCCTTACTCAAACCTGAATTAAAGTATCAGATTGGTGTGAAACTTGAAATATGATTCATCTTGAGTCAAAAATTTATCTCCAGCTGAGAACCTGTGAAACCAGACAAGTTATGTACTTCCAAAATACAATGGTAGGACAGGCATAGGCTATACGTTCCCATTCCAAAAAGGAGAAATAGGAAAGAAGAAAAGAGTGACAGGCCCCAAGCAAGTCCAAAAACCAGTGAAGCAAACTTCACGAGATCTTAAGACTTGAAAGTAATCTTTGTCTCAATGCTCCACTCTCCAGGCCCATTGGAGAGGGGTATCTGCCTTCCAGGTTTAATAGGATGGGGAGGCCTGCCTTCTGGGTCTTCTGGGGTGGCAGTCTTGCTTTCACAACTTTGTTGGGCAAAGGTCAGGCCCCAGTGGCTTTGGGTGCCACCACCCCCACAGGTTTAAACAGAGACCATTTGACCTGTCAAAGCCCAGGTGATGACTCCACTTTTTTTTAATTTTTATTTTTTAAAGTTGTGGGGTGTAAGTAAGACTTGGGTGCATATGTGGTTTATGTACAGGTGACGTGCTGGGCCTCCCATTTGACCTCGCTTTGCCTGAATTAGGATCAGGCACCCTTATTGATGTTATGTAACTCTCCACTCCCCTGGTAGTGCGTCACTACTGCCAATCCCTTTTTTGTAGTATGATGCTAGTTGTTCAGGGTCTGCTTATGAGTGAGAACATGTGGTACTCAGTTCTTTGTTTCTGTGATAGATCACCGAGTATGATGGACTCCAAATCCATCCAGGTTGCTTCAAAGTCCATAATTTTGATGACTCCACTTTTGAAACCAAGGAAACAGCCCTGTTGATCCCCAAATCACCTTTGAATTTTTTTTTTCTTGTCTTAAAGAATAACATATTCTGAGCAGAATAGCTTTATGATACCATCTTGTATAATCTATGAAATCCAGCAGTCAGTTTTTCTTAATTCTTCCCCATCTTCTCTTTCAGTTCAAACTGGCAGTTTTCACACAGAGATAATCTTTTACTCACACCCACATTAATATCCTTATCAAAGGGTTACTTGACCACACCCTTAGTGTTCTCTTTCAAATTTGTTTTCTCACCTTTTTTATGCCAAGAGGCTAAGAATTTTCCAAATCTTCAAGTTCTGGTTCTTTTTGCTTAATAATTCTGTCTTCATTTGTTTCTTCTTATATTTTATTGTAAGGACTCAGGAGGAACCAAGCTGTTCCTTCAACACTTTTCTTAGCAATCTTGTCAGCAGCCAGGTGCAGTGGCCTGTAATCCCAGCACTTTGGGAGGCAGAGGCAAGAAGATTGCCTGAGCCCAGAGTCTGAGACCAGTCTGGACAACTTGATGAGACTTCATCTCTACAATAAATCACAAAATTAACCAAGTGTGTATGATGGCACACACCTGCAGTTCCAGCTACTTGGGAGGCTGAGGCAGAAGGATTGCCTGAGCCCACCATGTTGAGACTTTGGTGGTCATGAGCATGCCACTGCACTCCAGCCTGGAGGACAGAGTGAGACTTCAACTCAAAAAAAAAAAAAAAAACCAGAAAGAAAAAAACTAAATGTCCAATTTTATAACTCACAAATTTTGCCTTTCACAAAACACTAGAACACAATCACAAGTCAGCCAAGTTCTTTGCTAGTTTATAACAAGAATGGCTTTCTCTCCAGTTTCCAATAACATGTTCCTCATTTACATCTGTAACCTCACCAGAATGGCCTTTGCCATTCATATTTCTACAAACGTTCTGCTCAGGTCTATTCAGGTATTTTTCAAAAAAGATTGAGCCTTTCTCTACGGCTCTCCTCTTTTCTTTCTAAGCCCTCATCTAAAAATGTCCTTAACATTTCATTCATGGCAATGTAGGCTTTTTCTAGTATGGACCTCCAAATTCTCCCAGCCTCTTCCCATTATCCAGTTGTAAACTTACTTCCAAATCTTTAGGTATTTGTTACAGCAGCTCTCCACTTTTTGGTACAAATTTTCTTAATCAGCTTGGGCTGCCATGATGAACTCATGTTTTTTTTCTTCTTCATCTATAAAATGTATCCATTCTTAACTCACCTTATTCAATTTTCTCAGTATTACTATAGTAGAAATGAAAACTCGAAGACTGAAAAGCACAACATACATGCAAAATGATATATGTATTACATAGATGTTATCTATGCCATTACATAGCTACCAATACTGCAGTGGGTATCAAAAATATATATATATATACATCTTCAGTATGATGTTACTCAAAAGATGATGTTAATCAAATGAATGCAGGAGAGTCAAAGAAAATGGCAGAAGCATGGTTGAGCAAATGTCATACTACACATTACTAACATAATTCAATTCAACTTAGAAATGTAATACATAGGCAACATTTCTTAAAATATGTATACATTTTTGTCACCCCCTGTACATAGATAATATATAGATATTATTACAATATTTATATTACAATATAGGACAGTGCTGTGTATATAGTATGAACACAGTAAATACTTATTGAGTGAATAAAAAAGAAAAGAACAGATTAATGAATGCATAAAACAAATTAATAGAATATACTGGACTTCAAAACGTTCATAAATTCCTAGCTGCCAAAACTACCTATAAGAATTTACACTGCTGCTGAGTGCAGTGGTTCATGCCTGTAATCCCAGCACCTTGGGAGGCTGGGACAGAAGAATTTCTTGAGCTCCTGAGTTTGAGACCAACCTGGGTAACATAGCAAGACCCTGTCTCTACAAAACATCACAAAAAATTAGCTGGGCATGGTGATGTGCACCTGTAGTTTCAGCTACTTGGGAGTCTGAGACAGAAAGATCACTCTGAGCCCACGAGGTCGAGGCTGTGTGGAGCCATGATGGTACCTCTGTGCTCCAACCTGGGTGACACAGGGAGACCCTGCCTCAAAAAAAATAAGAAATAACACTGCTACAAATATTAATACTTCTGTTTCTGGCATGAATTAATGTCTTGGCAAAGGTATTTAGTAAGTTCAAATGATGTGACTTAGTCATCTTATCAAATTTGGTATTATCATTCCCGTTCATCCATTTTCAGTGGCAAGCAGTAGCCAGTAGCAACCATTGGTCAATGAGCCTGGGGGCATGGACAGTAGGATTTGCTGTCCCAGACACTGTGACTTATAAAGTCATAATAATTAAGACAGTTGGATGTTAGCACAAGAACAGATAAGTAGGCCAATGGAATTCTGTAAAGAGCCCAGAAACAGACTAATGCATATATGGAAACTCTGTATATGACAAAACTGACATTGCATGATGGCAGAGGAAAAAAAAAGACTATTCTATAAGTCTTTCTAGGACAATATGTTATCCATATGGGAAAATAAAATAAAATTGGACCTCTACCTCACACTATAAATAAATCAATTCCAGATGCTTCATGAACTTCATTGTGAAAGGCCTAATTTTAAGATGTTTAGAAATAGTAGAAAAATATATTCATAACTTTGGGATAAGAAGATATTTATTAAACAAGGCAGAAATGGATCAAATCCTAAAAAGAAAGGTTGGTAAATTTGACAGTTTTTAGAGTAAGACAGTCCAAAGAGAAAAAAGTTACCATAAAGAGATTGATAAAACTATCCACAAACTGGGAAAAGGTATTCTCAATATGTATAATGAACAAAGGATTGGTACTCAGAAATATAAGAAAAATGGACAAACCTCATACACAGACATGTCATTCATAAGAAAAAGAGAATGGCTAATAGAAAATACACAACTACATTAGTAATACACATTTCAATCCAAATTACAGACAGTTTCTCCTCTGCTAAAATGACCAACATAAGTGTTTGCTGATGCTAAAAGATGACTAGGTAGAACCAATGGAATTCTCATACACCACAGGTTTGAAAAAGATTTGCTATAATTACTTTGGAAAACAATTTGGCATTACCTAGCTAAACATGTGCATACTCTGTACACCAACAATTCTACTCTTAGAAAAACTTGTAGGCAACACCAAACTATTTTATAACCAGCAAGTCAGGAGCACCAACCAATTAGAATGTATACCAACCCGTACCCAATACTGGTGTGGACCTATTATCTAACAGTGTTAATATATTCAAAAGGATACAACTGAATCTTTCTTTCTGGCCTATACCTATTTGTCTATTGTTTGGTTTCAAAATGTCATGACATATAGATAAAACCTTGCATGTCAACATCAATGAACATGCAAAGAAGAGAAACATAATTATTTTATTGAAATGTTTATAAAAATATGTCTACTCAAACATCAGAGGTACTGCATGATTGTACTCAATGAACTTGTTGAATGGTATAGTTTATTTTTTCCTCATATGATTGTATGTGCTAATTATACAAATTTTGGAAACTATATAACATGGAAGAATAAAACATGTATTGCCTACCATTTTGAGAAAATCCCATTGAAAGATAAGAATTCACCGCTGTTTTTTGTTTTATTTATTTTTGATCTGGCTTAGTTTCTGGCTTTTGCTGTTTTTGTTTTATTTTGTCTATATAGGCAGATACTCATTTTCTTTTTTCTTTGTTTTGATTTTATAAACAGTAAAAGTATGAAAGAGTGGCTGGACTATAATATCCACCCAATAAAGGTTGTTATGTATGAAAAAAAAGAAATACTCTTGCACACAGATACCAAAATACATGTACAAGTTTTCCAGTAACATCTTCTATACCATCCATCAACAATTAAATAGGTGACTCTACCACGGTATTGTTAAACCATGGAATACTTAGTAATTGTAAAAATGAATAAACCATAGACATGTGCATCAATATGCATGAATCTCAAAAACATTAAATTAAATGTAATAAGTCAATCTCAGAATGATTCAATTTATATAAAGATCAAAACCTGGAAAACTTCATTTCCACCATTATTCCCTAGAAAACAAGACCTGGTCCCTGACCTCTAGACAAAGAAGCTCATAACTTAAAGAAAACTTTAGGAGTTATACAGCTTACCCATTTCATTTTTTTTTTTTTGCAGGGGGGAAGGGGATGGGGAATGGTAAGGAGTGGAATGGATGAGGGAGACATTCTGGTTTAAGAGAATGATAAGACTTGAAACCAAATAAAGAAGTTATTTCAATTCATGGAGGATAATAATAGCTGTCCTTTCTACAACTACAATTACAAATATAAGATATTACTATAGAGAAGGTGATACTTAGTATGATTTTTTACAGTTTATTAAATATTTGTTAGTAACTGCTATGACATTATAAATGTGTGCATATTTGCATTAAAATAAACATATGTTTAATAGAATGTCATAGATTGATATGCACACATGATCGATTTTAAAGGCATATATTATTACTCAGTTAAACAAATATTGTTGTAAATAAGTTCAAGTAATTTAATGGGCATTCTTTTTTTTTTTTTTTTTGAGTTGGCGCTTCACTCAGTCGCCCAAACTGGAGTGCAGTGGCCGCTCCTGGCCACCTCAGCCTCGACCTGCTGGGCTCCGGCGATCCTTCCGCCTCAGCCTTCCAAGTAGCTGGAGCTACAGGTGTGCGCTACCACGCCTGGCTAATTTTTTTGATTTATTGTAGAGATGAGGTCTCGCCAAGTTGCCCAGGCAGGTCTCGAACCCGCGGGCTCAGGCAATCCACTCACCTCAGCCTCCCAAGGTGTGGGATTACAGGCTGAGCCACTGAGCCCAGCTTAATGGGCATTCTTTAGGCAGAACTCTTGTGGTCTCTCATAGCAAATTCTTTCTCACAGATGAGGAGAGTGGGAGCATTGCTGAAAGAGCTAAGATTCAGGAGGAAGATGCCAGATCAAATTTGGAAATATGTTTATCTGAGGCTAAGCAGGAAAAGCCAAGGGGGTAAGATCAAGGTCACAGCAGGGAAAATGGTATCAAGCATCAAACATCAGAAGTGAGCAGGTCCAATGGAAATGAGAATATAAACTATATACTTAGTAGCCAGGGAAGTTGGTTCTAGGACAGAATGAGTACTTGGAAAGAGTCAAAGAAAACAATTCCAATCTAGTTTAGGAAGAGCAACTGTAGGCTGGAGCCAGGCAAGGCTAAACCTCTCAGGCATATAACATAGTCCCTTCCTGTCTTACTTAATACACTATCCTATGTAAGTCTTCTTTTCACTACTTATATGGAAGAAACATTACATAGTATGGCACACTTAAAGCAGCACTTCTTCTCTACCAAAAAAATATTCTAACCCAGAGAGGATTAGAAGCTAGTAAAAACCAATAGCCATAACAATAACTATAATTTTTCAGTACTTCCTATGTATACTGTGATAAGCAATTTACATGTGTTATCTTACTTAGTCCTCAACAAATTCGAAGATGAGTTATTATAATTGGCTTTATTTTAGGATGAAGAAACTTGCCTGAGGTCATAAAACCAGTGTAGGGCAGAACTAGGACCTTCCTCTGACCTATATGACTTCACACACCATGTCTTAACCACGGCATACCATCACCTAATTCTCAGCAAAATGTCACTTTCTGTAGCCTCACGTTACTACTCGTAGCCTCCATACCATGTCTAATTTAAAATTAGATTAAAATGAATTGCCTTTTTGAATTTTAATTGAGGCAGATGTGAAAATATTAATATTGACAGTGAGATGAGATGTTTTGCTAATTATACTTCAGTTTAATAACATGAGCCTGGCTGAAATTTGAACTCAACTTATCTTTGCAGGTTCTCTTGTGGTACAACTCAACTACTGCAGTTTGAGTCTATTAGATAGATTATAATTTTGGAGATTATCCCAAAGTACTGTAACAGATACAAGAAGTCAGCATTTTAAAACCTGGGAACTTTAGTCTGAGAAATATCTTTTTGAGCAGAGTATTTCATTAATTCACTTTTTAAGAACTTGTGATAGTGGCATCAAACTATTTATAAAAGACCTGTCTTCCAGATAACATTTCTACCCGATTTGCAGTTAGTTACCATATTTCTAGGTCTGCATTGCCCAAATGGTGGCCATGAGTCACATGAGAACTTAAAATGTGTACAGTGAAACAGAAAGGCTGATTCTTGAAATCTTATTCCACTGTATTTTATTTTCATTTATCTAAATTTAAAAACTGAAGCAGTGAAAAATATTTTTCTGCTAATTTTTAATTATTTTATAAAACTGACACAGCCTACTGGGGAAGATGGCGGCCAGTCAGTCAGACTATGCGAGTCCTAGTGTGAGTAAGTGAATGTATGGAAAATTTTTGTGTTTGCATGCTGGTGAGTGAGTGAGCGTGTGAATGACTGAAGGAGTGAGGGCTAAGGAGCTAGCAGGCGGGGTCCACTGGTGCAGCGGTGGGTGCCGCAGCTGCTCAGCTTGGACCCTAGTGATTTCTGGGATGCAGAAGCCAAGTACAATTTTTTTTTCTTTTAAAAAAATCAACAAAACCCTTCCTGGGAAGAAAATGCTAGGAGAGACTGACTAAGTGGAGGCTTTTGAGCAAGTGGCCAGGGCCCTTCTGGTGCATCAGCTGGTGCTGTGGCATCTCTGCTTAGTCCTTGGTGATTCCCAGGATGCAGAAGCCAAGCACCATTTTTTTTAATGGACAAAAATTTTCCTGCAAAGAAGGAGGGAGAGAGAGATGACCAGCTCCAGGCTCTGCCTCACCAGTGAGCAGGAGAGACTGCTAGCTCCAGGCTTTGCCTCACCACTTCAGCACCAGGCCAGACACTGGCAGCAGGGGCTGCAGAGGAGGCCCAGAGGCAGAGTCCCACAAGAGAGGACAAGACAGGCACCCTGCCACCATCTTGAAGGAAAGTGCTCTGACTTGCTCACCATGGAGCAACAGAGCCTATCTCTGTGACTGGCAGATCAACTACTCAGGGGTTGATCATAAACCAGAGGGAATATCCTGAAAGCACAAACTTCAGAGGGACTTGACGAGTGCTGAGTCCCAGGCACCCCACCCCCTAGCCTGATCTAGCCATGGGACAAAGGGTATGGCCAGAAAAGAACGAGAAGGAACTCCAAAGAAATCAGTGTCCTGTTTCAAAACAGAACAAATTCAGAGCCTGGATCAGGGAAGAATAAGGGCTGAGCAAACATCAAAAGGGAAAAAATTTCCCACTGACACTGAATAATGGAACTAAATAGAAAACCAAAAGATCTGTCACAAATGGGGAAAAACCAACAGCAGGCCACAGGAAATTTCAAGTGTAACAAAGGGAAAACTCCTGAAAAGTCAGACCTCAGAGTCCAAACAATGGAAGTCACCAAAAACTGGCCCCAGAATAAGATAAGGATTAGAGAATGAATGGAAAGAGTGAATAAGACTCAAAAAAGACAAGATGTAACACTGAAAGACCTTGTAACAGAGATTTTGGCAATAAAAAATTTCATCCAGGAAATAAATGACTAGATGACAAGCATGGAAAGAAGGATTAATCTAGCCAAAGAAAGAATCTCAGAACATGGAATTAACCCAATCTATAAAAAACATAGAAAGAAGACTCAGAAAAAAAGAACAAAGCCTACAAGAGATGTGCAATTATATCAAGAGGCCAAACCTATGCCTAATTGTTATCCCAGAAGAAGAAAGAGAAATGGAGAACAACTTGGAACAAGTATTTCAGGAGGTAATCCAAGAAAACTTTCCCCATCTCACCAGAGATATGACCAGCCAAGCACAAGAGATACAGAGAACCCCCACGAGAAATCAAATGAGAAGACCAACTCCTAGACACATAGTAATTCACCTACACAAAGTAGGCACAAAAGAAAAAAATCCTAAAGGAAGCAAGAGAGAAAGGTCAGACTACCTACCAAGGAAAACCAATCAGAATAGCAACAGATCTATCAGCAGAAACACTACAAGCAAGAAGGGACTGGAGCCCTATATTTAAAGTCCTCCAAGAGCAACAATTTCATCCAGGAATTTGCTACCTGGACAAGCTCAGATTCTTCAGTGATGGAGAATTAAAATCCTTCCCAGACATCCAATCCCTAAGAGACTATGCAGCTTCCAGACCAGCTCTACAGGAGACATTTAAAAGGTATTATCAGCCGGGCTCGGTGGCTCAGCCTGTAATCCCCCGCCTTTGAGAGGCTGAGGTGAATGGATTGCCTGATCCTGCGGGTTCGAGACCCTCCTGGGCAGCAAGACCTCATCTCTACAATAAATCAAAAAATCAGCCAGGCATGGTAGCACATGCCTGTAATTCCGGCTACATGGAAGGATCGCCGGAGCCCAGCAGGTGAGGCTGTGGTGGCCGGGAGCGGCCACTGCACTCCAGTCTGAGCGACAGAGTGAGACTCCAACTCAAAAATAATAATAATATTATTAAAAATTAAAAAATTAAAAAATAGAAAGGTATTATCACAGAAGAAATAAAAAAGAATGACCACACACTTCCCAAGACAACAGCAGAGCACAGAATCAACAGACAACACAGTGTAACAACAAACTTGAAAATGCACACAGACATCAACCTTAAATCCAAAATGAAGCAGCAAACAAAGAAAAAAAACTTTAAAAGAACCTCATTACTGGGGAAAGCAATCACATTTCAATAATTAGTCTGAATGTGAATGAACTAAATGCACCACTGAAAAGACACAGAATGAAAAACTGAATAAGAAACCATGACCCAGTTATTTGCTGCATCCAGAAAACTCATCTCACCACAAGGGATGCACACAGACTCAAAGATAAAGTATGGAAAATGAATTTCCAAGCAAAAGGATCACAAAAGAAAGCAGAAGTTGCGATCTTAATATCAGACAAAACAAAATTTAGGATATCAAAAATTTAAAAGATACAAAAGAACACCACATAATGATAAAAGGTTCACTCCATCAACAAGAAATATCCATCCTAAACAAATATGCACCCAATACAGGAGCACCAGCATTTATAAAGCACCTACTAAAAAGTAAACTAAAAAAAGATATTGACTCCAACACTATTATAGCAGTGGACTTGAATACCCCACTAACAGCCCTAGATAGTTCATCAAGGCAAAAAAATCAACAAGGAGATCCAGAACTGAAACTTGACGCTCAAACATAAGGACTTAATAGATACCTACAGATTATTCCACCTAAAAACCACAGAATATACATTTTACTTATCACCACATGGAATGTGCTCCAAGATCGATCACATCCTTGGCCATTAATCAAGCATAAACAAATTCCATAAGGTTGAATTATTGCCATGCACCTTCTCAGACCACAGTGGAAAAAAAATAAATAACACAGCAATAAAATTTCTCAAAGCCCACAAAGACATGAACACTAAACTGCATGATGCTGAATAAGTATTGGTCAACACCAGAATCAATAGAGAAATTAAAAGAATCCTGGAAAAAAATGAAATTGAAGAAATATCTTACCCAAACCTCTGTGATGCCATGAAAACAGTTCTAAGAGGAGAATTTATATCTCTACGAGCACACATCAAGAAAATGAAAAGACCACAATTTGAGAGCCTAACAAATTACCTATGGGAGCTAGAAAGAAAAGACCACCAAAATCCTAACTTTAGCAGAAGAATCCAAATCATAAAAATAAGAGCCCAAATACGGTACATAGAAGACAACAATATCATAGAAAATATCAGCAACAAAAAATGGGTTCTTTGAAAGAATTAGCAAGATTGATGGACCCCTAGCCAGGATGACCAAGAAAAAGAGAAAAAAAGTCCAAATAAACACAATCAGAAAAGCAAAAGATTGAATCACAACTGACCCTGAAGAAATACAAAAGATTATCAGAGATTACTATGCACACCTGCAAGGAAACAAACTAGACAACCTAAATGAAATGGAGGACTTTCTGACATCACACAACCTCCCGAGGTTGAAACAATAAGACATTGAGACACTAAATAGACCAATAACCCAGGAAATTGATGTGTCATAAGAAAACCATCCATGAAAAAAAGCCCTGGACCAAATGGCATTCCACCAGAATTCTACAAAATGTACAAGGAGGAGCTGCTACTAATCCTGTTGAAAGTATTCCAGGAGCCGGGTTCGGTGGCTCAGCCTGTAATCCCACGCCTTTGGGAGGCTGAGGTGAGTGGATTGCCTCAGCCCACAGGTTCGAGACCCGCCTGGGCAGCGAGACTTCATCTCTACAATAAATCAAAAAATCAGCCGGATGTGGTAGTGCATGCCTGTAATTCCGGCTACTCGGAAGGCTGAGGCGAAAGGATCGCCGGAGCCCAGCAGGTTGAGGCTGCAGTGGCCGGGAGCGGCCACTGCACTCCAGTCCGGGTGACAGAGTTAGACTCCAACTCAAAAAACAAAAAAAAAGTATTCCAGTCATTGAGAATTCCACAAATCATTTTACAGAGCTAACATCACACAGATACCCAAACCGGGTAAGATCCAACAAAAAAAAGAGAAGTACAGGCCAATATCCCTTATGAACATAGATGCAAAATTCCTCAACAAGATTCTAGCAAATCAGATCCAAAAACACATCTCAAAACTCATCCGCCATGACCAAGTAAGCTTCATACCCAGGATGCAGGGCTAGTTCAACATTTGCAAGACCATAAATGTAATTAAATACATCAACAGATGTAAAAACAAAAAAACAAATGATTATATCATTAGATGCAGAAAAAGCTTGTGATAAAATCCAGCATTCCTTCTTGATAAAAAGCCTCAAACATCTAGGTATAGAAGGAGCATACCTCAAAACAGTAAGTGCCATCTATGATAAACCCACAGCTAACATATTGCTAAATGGACAGATACTGGAAACATTTCCCCTGAAAACTGGAACAAGACAAGTCTGCTCACTCTCACTCCTCTTGTTCAACATTGTGTTAGAAGTCCTAGCTCGGGCAATTAGACAAAAGAAGGAAATCTGGGGTATCCAAAGAGGAAAAGAGGAAGTCACGTTGTCCCTCTTTGCTAACGATATGATCCTGTACCTCAAAAATCCAAAGGAATCTGGCAAAACCTGTTTGAATGATAAAGGACCTTGGCAAAGTCTAGGGATAAAAAATCAATGTGCAAAAGACAGTTGCATTCCTATACACCAAAAACAAGCAGTCAGAGACCCAAATAAAAAGCACAATCCCATTCACAATAGCCACAAATAAAATGAACTATCTCGGCATCTTCTTAACCAGAGAAGTGAAAGACCATTACAATGAGAACTAAAAAACACAGCTCAAAGAAATCCAAGAAGACAAGAACAAATGGAAAAATATTCCATGCTCATGGATAGAAAGAATTAACATTGTTAAGATGTCCATCCTACCAAAGGGATTCTACAGACTCAACGTAATACCCAGCAAATTACCAACATCATTCTTCTCAGCCCTGGAAATGACAATTCAGAAATTCATATGGAAACATAAATGACCATGAATAGCCAAAATAATCCTTAGTAAAAGAAAGCAGGAGGCATCACTCTTCCAGACTTCAAACCTTACTATAAGGACCAGTAACCAAAACAGCCTGATATTGGTACAAGAATAAGCATATAGACCAATGGAACAAGATAGGGATTCCAGAAGTAAAGCCTTAATTTCTCAACCAACTCATCTTTGCCAAAACCTCCAACAACAAACAATGGGGAGAAGGGAACCTATTCAGTAAATAGTGCTGGGAAAACTAGCTGATCACATGCAAAAGATTGAAACAGGACCCCTACCCATCACTATACACAAAAATTAACTCTAAATGGAACAAAGATCTAAATGTAAAACCTCAAACTATAAGACTCTTAGTAAATGCAGGAGACACCCTTATGAAAATTGAAACTGGCAACCAATTCCTGATAAAAATCCTAAATGCCCACACCATAAGAAATAAGATAGACAGGTGGGAGGTCATCAAACTGATGAGCTTCTGCAAAACAAAAGAAACCATCAAGAGAGCAGGGAGACAGCCCGCAGAATGGTCAAAAAAATATTAGCCAACTGTGTATCTGACAAAGGCCTAACATCTAGAATCTACAAGGTACTCAAACGCGCTGAAAAGAAAAAAACAGCCCCATTAAAAAGTGGGCAAAAGACATGAATAGACACTTCTCAGAAGAAGATATACAGGCAGGCAACGAACACATGAAAAAAGTGCTCAGCCTCACTCATCATCAGAGAACTGCAAACCAAAACCACATTGAGATACCACCTAACTCCTGTAAGAATGGCCATCATAAACAAAATGAACGACAGATGCTGGTGAGTATGTGGAGAAAAAGCAATGCTTCTATACTGCTGGAGGGAATGCAAACTAGTGCAACCTCTCTGGAAGATAGTGTAGCGATTTCTGAAAGAACTAGAAATTGACCTTCCACATGACTCCCAAATTCCCCTATTGGAAATATACCCAGAGGGACTCAAATCATCCTACAAAACAGATACCTGCACATGCATGTTTGTTGCAGATCTATTCACAATAGCAAAAACCTGGAACCAACCATGTTGCCCTCAAAGCTGGACTGAATAAAAAAATGTGGTACATATACACAATGGAATATTATGCAGTCATAAAGAAGGACAAACATCTGGATTTTGCAGCAGCTTGGGTGGATTTAGAATCTATCATATTCAGTGATCTATCACAGAAACAAAGAACAGAGTACCGTATGTTCTCACTAATAAGCAGACCTTGAAAAATTATTATAATGCTATAAGAAAGTGATTAGCAGAGTGGGAAACTGTTGGGGTGGGTGTGGGTTTGGTATTTGAGGGAAACTGCCGGGGGAGAAAGTGGAACACCTCCTCAACAAGGGTACCTGCATAATGAACATTTGTATATTTAACTCTGGATTGTACCTCACATCTTTAAAATTAAAAAAAAAAACTACCACTCACTTTAACCACTGAAAATCTGGCATCTAAATTGAAATGTGGCGTAAGTATAAAATATACACTAGATTTCTAGTACTTACTATAAAAGTCAAATCTCTCAATAATGTTCTGAGTAGATGTTAATCCATTTCAAAAATATTTATTTAAATAAAACACAATATTAAAATTAATTTTTTTTCTGGCAAGATGGTGAAAGGACAGTTGGGAGTGTGAGAATCTCCGCAAAAGTGAATTTCGATAAAAACTCTCACTTTTCCCCAAGCCAGCCACGACGGTCCAAGGCTTAGAGGCCCTCAGTCCCATGCACCACTTGGCTACCATGGCCACCGCTGCCCATGCTGCCTTGTGGAGCTTTGGGCTCCCACCCCGGCTGCACCGCCCCGCCCTGCCCCAAGCTGCCGCCGCCTGGGGAGGCTCTTGGCTCCTGCTCCGTGGAGCTCTGGATTCCCTCCCTGGCTGCACTGCCTTGCCCCACTCCCAGCCACTGCCGCCCACAGAGGACCTCAACTCCCACCCTGTGGAGCTCTGGGCTCCCTCTCCAGCTGCACCATCCTGTGCTGCCCCAAGCTACCACCATCCAGGGAGGCCCTCAGCTCCCACCCTGTGGAGCTCCTGGCTCCCTCACCAGCTGCACTGCCCTGCACTTCCCAAAGCCGATGTCACCCAGGAAGGCTCTCAGCTCCCACCCTGTGGAGCACTGGGCTGCCTCCATGGCTGCATCATTCCACCCCTCCCCAAGCCACCGATGCCCAGGGAGGCCCTCGGCTGCCGCCCCATGGAGCTCCCAGCTCCCTCACTGGCTGCACCATCCTGCCCCAAGTCAACATCACCTGGGAAGGCCTCGGCTCCCACCCTGTGGAGCTCTGGGCTACCTCACCATCTGCACCACCCCACCCCCAGTCGCCCTGTGCTATGCTGACCTGCAACACCCAGCCTTTTCACACTCCACCTCCCCCAATTCGCCCCTGGCCACAGAGGAACCAGAGACCAGCTGGAGCTCTGAGACCAGGCCAAGACCTGCAATGACCCGCCCAGCTCCACCCAGCTCTGCCCAGCCTCCTGCTTGGGACCTAAGAACAAAGAAAGAAAAAGAGGCCCAAGCCACACCATGACAATGCTGACCTGCAGCGCCTAGCTGTCTGGCACTCCACCTCCCCCAGCTGGACCCAACTGCAGTAAAACCAGAAATCAAATGGAGCCCTGAGACCAGGCAGAGATCTGCATTGCCCCATCCAGCTCTGCCCAGCTCTGCCCAGCCTCCAACTTGGGATCTAAGACCTCATGTTTGTGTAGGAGAATAGTACATCAAAAGGAGGTTGGTTAGCTTGTGTCTGTATGATTGTATGTTCCAGATTTTTGTTTGTTATATGTTTTTGTTTTTGTTTTTCTCTTACTCTTATCTGTCTTTGTGTCTATTTTCATTTGTTAGTTGGTAATTTTGTCTATTTTTCCTCTTACTCTTCTCTCTCTCCACCTTTGTCTTCTCCTCCCCTGTTCCATTTCTTTCCTTTTTCTTATCTCATTTTGCTTTCAGGGAGCAAACCTATACCCCCACTGCATGGACAGAATGCAAGACAGTGGGAGGTGGGTTCTAGGGTATCCATACACCTGTTGGAGGATACTGGGATCTGAAAATAGATTTTGAAACACAGCTCCCCTGTCAATTAAATCTCAAAACTGCAAAAAGTATAGCCCCCACCTATAGTCCAGCATCACAAATGAACAAAGTCAGAGGACTCACACAAGGAAGAATAGGAGATTGAGCAAACAGAAGTAAAAGCAACCCTGCCACCACTGAACAATAGATTTAAATAAAACAGGGAAATAAGGAAAAAGTGGAAAGGAAAATCTACACAAATGAAAAAAAAAACCAAAGAAGACTATAGGTCTCACACAGACCCTTGGTAGGTCAGACACTGAGAAAACAGACTTCAGAATGCAAACAATGAAGATCCCCCAGAATAACTGGTCACATACCACAAACCTAAACCTACAGACCTCAAGACATTAATAGAGAGAATAAAAAGAATTGAGGAGAGTCAAGAGGAAAATAGGAAGGAGTTGATAACTGAGATAACAGCAGTAAAGAATACTATGATTGAAATAAATAATAAACTAATAAGCATGGTAAGCAGAATTAGCCAAGCCGAAGAAAGAATCTCAGAGCTTGAGGATCAAAATATAGAACTAACCCAAACTGTCAAAAACATAGAAAAGAAGCTTAAAACGACAGAAAAAAACATTCAAGAAATGAATGATTACTTCAGGAGACTGAACCTAAGAATAATTGTACTTCCTGAGGCGGAAAAAGAGGCAGAGACCACCCTGGAACAAACATTCCACGAAATTATTCAAGAAAATTTCCCTCATCTCATCAGTGATGTGAAAATTCAAACACAAAAGATTCAGAGAACCCTGCAAGACAAGAAATGAGAAGACCAACTCCTAGGCACATAATAATTTGCCTGAACAAATAGGTATAAAAGAAAAAGTTCTAAAAGCATGAAGAGGAAAAGGTCAGACTACCTACCAGGGAAGACCAATTGGAAAAGCAGCAAATTTATCTACAAAAACACTTCAGGCTAGGGGAGCTTGGAGCCCAATCTTCAAAGTTCTCAAAAATAAACAATTTCAACCAAGAATAACCTACCCAGCCAAGTTAAGCTTCATCAGTGAGGAAGAATTAAAATCTTTCCAAGATATCCAATCCCTAAGAACTTACACTGCCTCCAGACCACCTCTACAGGAGACACTTAAGAAAGTATTAAAAACGGAAGAAAAGGAAGAAAGAACGACTATGTTCTTCATAAGAGTACAGGAAAAAGTTTGAAAACACACATGAATTAACCCAAAAATCAAAAGAAACACAACAAACAAACAGGAACAACAACATCTCCATAAGAACCTCATGAAAGGTATAAACCCTCACATTTCAATAATTGGCCTGCATGTGAAAAGACATAGAATGGCAAAATGGATAAAATATCATGAGGCAACAGTATGTCTCCAAGAGACTCATCTCACCAGAAAGGACACCCACAGACTCAAAGTAAAAGAATGGGAAACAAAATTTCAGGCGAGTGAAACACAAAAGAAATCTGGAGTGGCAATCTCAATCTCAGACAAAATACCCTTGAACCCTATCAAAATTTATAAAGATGAAGATGGTCATTATATAATGATAAAGCGTTCAATCCACCAACAAGAAATATCAACCCTAAACATATATGCACCCAACATAGGAGCACCAACATTCATAAAGCCACTTCTAGGAAAACTTAAAAAAGAGATTGACTCTAACCCTATCGTTGCTGGGGACTTTAATACCCTGCTCACAACCCAAGACAGACCATCAAGGCAAAAAATCAGAAAGGAGATCTAGAACCTCAATGAAACTCTTGAACAAATGGACTTAATTGATACCTACAGAACACTGCAACCCAACGACCACAGAATATACATTCTACTCATCACCGCATGAAATGCACTCCGAGATCGACCACATCATTGCCCATAACTCAAACATAAACAAATTTCAGGAGATTGAAATTTTGCCATGCACCTTCTCAGACCACAGTGAAAAAAAAATAAGTGTCAACACCAACAAAGTTTTCCCAAAACCCACAAAGACATGGACACTAAACAGTATGATGCTAAGGGAGTTGACAATGAAATCAAAACAGAGATTTTTTTGTTGTTGTTGAGTTGGAGTCTCACTCTGTCACCCAGACTGGAGTGCAGTGGCTGCTCCCGGTCACCGCAGCCTCCGCCTGCTGGGCTCCGGCGATCCTTCCGCCTCAGCCTTCCCAGTAGCCAGAATTACAGGCATGCGCTACCACGCCTGGCTGAATTTTTGATGTACTGTAGAGATGAGGTCTCGCTGCCCAGGCAGGTCTCGAACCCGCGGGCTCAGGCAATCCACTCACCTCAGCCTCCCAAAGGCACAGGATTACAAGCTGAGCCACCAAGCCCGGCTCAAAACAGAGATTAAAAGTTACCTGGAAACAAATGATAATGAAGAAACACCTTACCAAAACTTCTGGGGTATCATGAAATCAGTAGTAAGAGGGGAATTCATATCTCTACAAACACACATGAAGAAAATGGAAAGATCACAAGTTAACAGCCTAACAAGTCACCTAAGGAAGCTGGAAAAGCAAGACCACCAAAACCCTAACTTCAGCAGAAGAATCCAGATCACCAAAATAAAAGCCCAAATCCAGGACATAGAAGAAAAAAAGATAATACAGAAAATCAACAAAACAAAAAGTTGGTTCTTTGAAAAGATAGACAAGATAGATGGTCCCCAAGAAAAAGAGAGAAAAAGACAAAATAAACTCAATCAGAAACACAAAAGATGAAGTCACAACTGACCCTGAAGAAATGCAAAAGATTATCAGAGACTACTATATACACTTGTATGGAAACAAACTTGAAAACCTAAAGGAAATGGAGAACTTTCTGACATTACACAACCTCCCTAGGTTCAAACAAGAAGAAACTGAGACCCTAAATAGACCAATAACAATCAAGAAATTGATTATGTCATAAGAAAACTACCTACAAAAAAAAATCCTGAACCAGATGGCTTTCCAGTTGAGTTCTACAAAACATACAAGGAGAAAGTGATACCAATCCTATTGAAACTTTTACAGGTGATTGAGAAAGATGGAACTTTCCCCAAATCATTTTATGATGCTAACATCAAAATGATACCCAAACCAGGTAAAGACCCAACAAAGAAAGAGAACTACAGGCCAATATCATTGATGAACATAGATACTAAAATTCTCAACAAGATCCTAGCAAACCGATTCAAAAACGCAACTCAAATATCATCCATCACGACCAAGTAGATTTCATCCTCAGTATACATGGCTGGTTCAACATTCATTAGACCATAAACGTAATTAAATACATCAACAGATGTAAAAACAAAAACCACATGATTATATCATTAGATGCAGAAAAAGTTTTTGATAAAATTCAGCACCCTTCTTGATGAAAACCCTCGAACACCTAGGCATAGGTGGAATATATCTCAAAATAGTAAATGCCATCTATAAGAAACCCACAGCCAACATATTCCTAAACAGACAAAAATTGGAACCATTTTCCCTGAAAACTGTTACAAGACAAGGATGCCCACTCTCATCCCTCCTGTTCAACGAAGTTTTGGAAGTCCTAGCTAGAGCAATCAGAAACGAGAAGGAGATCAGGGGTGTCCAAATAGGAAAAGAGAAAGTCAAGTTATCTTTCTTTGCAGATGACATGATTGTATACCTTGACAACCCAAGAGAATCTTCCAAAAACCTCCTTGCACTGATAAAGGACTTTGGCAAAGTCTCAGGGTATAAAATAAATGTGCAAAAGACAATAGCATTTCTATACACTAATAATAAACAGAAACCAGAATAAAAAGCACAATTCCACTCACAGTAGCCACAAAAAAATGAAATACCTTGGCATCTTCCTAACCAAAGACATGAAAGACCTTTACAATGAAAACTACAAAACACTGCTCAAAGAAATCAAAGATGACACAAACAAGTGGAAAAATATTCCATGCCCATGGATTGGAAGAATCAACATTGTTAAGATGTCTATTTTACCTGAGGCAATCCACAGATGTAACGTAACACCCATCAAATTACCAGCAACAATCTTCTCAGACCTAAAAAAAAAAAAAAATACAGGAATTCATATGGAAACATAAATGACCACAAATAGCCAAAACGATCCTCAACAAAAAAAGCAAAGCAGGAGGTATCACACTCCCAGACTTTAAACTTTATTATAAAGCTACAATAATTAAAACAGTCTGGTATTGGTACAAGAACAGGCATATAGACTTAGGATTAGACTTGAGATTCCAGAACAAAACCTAAATTTCTCAACCAACTCATCTTAGACAAAGCCTCCACCACCCACTACTGGAGAGAGGAAAACCTATTCAGTAAATGGTGCTGGGAAAACTGGCTGAACACATGCAGAAGATTGAAACAGGACCCCAACCTATCCCCATACATAAAAATCAACTCTAAATAGATCACAGACCTAAATGTAAAACCTCTAACTGTAAGAACCTTAGAAAATGCAGGAGACACTCTTATGGAAGTTGGAACTGGTAACCAATTCCTGATCAAAACCCGAAGTGCCCAGGCCATAAAAGATAAGATACACAGGTAGGACCTCATTAAACTTGCAAAGCCAAAGAAACCGTCAAAAGAACAGGGAGACAGCCCACAAATTGGGAAAAAATCTTTGCCAACTCCATGTTAACAAAGACCTAACATCAAGGATCTACAAGGAACTCAAAAATGCTGAAAAGAAAAAAACAAACAGCCCCATTACAAAGTGGGCAAAAGATATGAATAGACACTTCTCAAAAGAAGACATACAAGCAGCCAACGGATACATGAAAACATGTTCAGCCTCACTAGTCATCAAGGAGATGAAAATTAAAACTACACTGAGATACCACCCAACTCCAATCAGAATGGTCAGCATCAATAACTCAAAAACAGCAGATGCTGGAGAGTTGGTGGTGAAAAGGAAACACTTCTACACTGTTGGTGGGATTGCAAACTAGTACAGCCTCTGTAGAAACGGTGTGGCAATTCCTAAAAGTTCTAAAAATCAACCTTCCATATGACCTCACAATCCCCCTACTGGGAACATATCTGGAAGAACTCAGGTCACTCTATGAAAAAGACACCTGCACACAGATGTTTATCGCAGCCTTGTTCACAATAGCAAGAACATGGAACCAGCTGTGCTGCCCATCAAAAGAGGACTGGATTAAAAAAAATGTGGTACATATACACAATGGAATACTACGCAGCCATAAAGAAGAACAAAATAATGAACTTCCCAGCAACCTGGATGGATTAGAGTCTATAATACTGAGTGATCTGCCACAGAAACAAAGAACTGAGTATCACATGTTCTCACTCATAAAGTGGACCTTGAACAACTACCGTATTACTATAAGAAGAGGATTGACAGTAACGGGAACCTGGGGGGGGGCGAGGGTAGCCGGGATTGACAGTAGTTGATATCTGCCTAGGGAAGTGGGGGCACACCTCATCAATAAGGGTACCTGCACAATGAATATTTGCATACCTAACCCTGAATTGAACCCCACTATTTTAAAATAAAAATTAGAGAGCCGGGCTTGATGGCTCAGCCTGTAATCCCGCGCCTTTGGGAGGCTGAGGTGAGTGGATTGCCTGAGCCCGCGGGTTTGAGACCCGCCTGGGCAGCGAGACCTCATCTCTACAATAAATCAAAAATCAGCCGGGCGTGGTAGCGCATGCCTGTAAGACTTGAAAGTCTGAGGCGGAAGGATCGCCAGAGCCCAGCAGGTCGAGGCTGCGGTGGCCGGGAGCGGCCACTGCACTCCAATCTGAGCGACAGAGTGAGACTCCAACTCAAAAAAAAAAAAAAAAAAAATTAAAAGAGGAAAAAAACTGAGGAAACAAAAATAAAATAAATCATTAAATTAAATTAATTTCACCTTTTTTTTACTTTTTTGAAGTGGTTAGCAGATAAGTTATAATTATTTATGTGTCTCACATATTTCTTTCTTTCTTTTTTGAGGTGGAGTCTCACTCTGTCATCCAGACTGGAGTGCAGTGGCACACTCACGGCCACCCCAGCATCAACCTGCTGTGCTCCGTGAGATCCTTCCACCTAAGCCTTCCAAGTAGCCAGAACTACAGGCGCTCACTACCATGCCCGGCTATTTTCTAAAAAAATTTATTGTAGAGATAAGATCTCGCCAACTTGCTCGGTCTGGTCTTGAACATGCGGGCTCAGGCAATCCACTCGCCTCAGCCTCCCAAAGTGGTGGGATTACAGGCTGAGTTACTGAGCCTGTCCATGGCTCACATATTTCTATTGGACAATGTTGTTCTGGGACATTTAAATGCTAATGAACTCGAACAAAAACCCTGTTTTGCAAGGATAGTCTATAAATGGGATATTGAGCCTGTAACAATGATCACAGTCAGGCCTAATCTTCATAGTAGCCCAAGAAGCATCTGTTATAGCCCAGTGTCTTAACTGGTATGCGGTAATCTGACACAATATGCAATGACGTGGATTACCAGCCCTGTTCCTGCATTCAGGGTGGCAGGGACTGGAAGCAGAGCAGCATCCAGGCAGGGTCTCCTGGCTGGCACATCTGCAAGCATTGGCCCAAATCTCTGTCCTCACGTACATTGGATATTTCTGTCCATTTGTGTCTGACATGACTTTTTAGTAGTATCCAAGCTAGCTACAAGTTCATTGCTCTAAGAATGTATAGATGTTCTATATTACTTTGAATAACTGAATATGAAAATATTTAGCTGGATACCAAACACACCACAAAAATGTCACCATTACATTTTTCACTGAAATAAAATATTTGTTGAAATCTTTACAACTATTGTACATTTTCAAGTGTACAACTAGTGCACTTGAAAATGTACAATAGTTGTAAAGATTTCAACAAGTATTTTTACATTTTGAACAAAGTGTCTCATCAATGGTAGCTATCAAAAATTTAAAGAAATTATTTATTAAAAGGTTTTGAACAGGAATTTCAAGGAGGCTTTCAAGCATAAAATCTTTCTTTATTCCCTTTTTTCCTTAAGAAATATTTATTGTGTACCTACTTTGTATTCAGAGCTGTTCTAATGCATAGAATCTATCAGTGAACAAAACAAACAAAAACTCTGCTCTCAAAATGCCAGAAGTTGGAAGAGACAGAAGAATTTTTGGTCAAGTCTACCTGTAAATGCACTTCTGAACAGAAAATTCACTTTCTTATAGCACATTGTACCATCTATTCATCCGAAGAGCAAGGGAACTAAGCTCTATATATCATTTGGTGGTGTTAATTTCTTTCATTGTCCAGAATTTCATGATTTATGTTTTAATATTTCCTAGAATGAGGATGTTTTTGCTTCATCGCTCCTAGATCTCCAGCCAGGAGTCTGTTTTTCGCACCTCCCTCTCTAATCCCTTAATAAAGAATAATAAATTCTCATTCACAGAGAATGGGACTAAATCTCATTAGACTGTGACTTACCTATCCTGAATTAGAGAAGACTGCCAATTTGGCTGCATGATATATTCTTATGGAAAAATGCTGAAGTGTATCTATTTACATAAAAACCCTTTTATAAAATCTCAAGACCTTCAAGTTTGCCCACAATCCCCAAATCATAATGATGAGTTCTCTGTCTTCCTGGAGCACCCTTCTCTAATGGTTATGCTGACCTTATCTCCCCTACTTGCTTTGACAATCAGAATCCTCTAGGATTCAACTGCAGTCTTCAGGTTCTAGTCTCCAGTTCTTTCTAAGAAGTTCAGAGATTTTTTAGCTCCAGTGTATGCCCCAACCTTCCAAAGATCCTACAGTGAGTTATGTTACCAGGCATGAATAGCTACACTAGAATCCTTCTTTCCTTCTTTCTTTCTTCATTCCATCCTTCCTTCCTTCCTTCCTTCCTTCTTTCCTTCCTTCCTTCCTTCCTTCCTTCCTTCCTTCCTTCCTTCCTTCCTTCCTTCCTCCCTCCCTCCCTCCCTCCCTACCTTCTCTCTCTCTCTCTCTCTCTCTCTCTCTCTCTCTCTCTCTCTGTCTCTTTTGTTCTTTCTTTCTCTCTCTGTTGCCCAGGGTGAAATGCAATGGCATGATCACTGCTCACCACAGTCTTGACCTCCTGGGATCAGATAATACTTCTTCCTCAGTCTCCCAAGTAGTTAGGACTATAGGAACATGACACCAAGCCCAGCTATTTTTTTTTTTCATTTTTTTTGTAGAGACAAGGTGTCACTATGTTGCCCGGGCTGTCTTCAACTCCTAGGCTCAAGCAATCCTCCAGCCTCAGCCTCTCAAAATGCTGGGATAAAGGCATGAGCTACTGAAGCCAGCAGTGCTTCCCACAGTTTTTTTAAGGCAGCACTTTCCATCTTTTGCACACATAGGAAGTGATATTTGCATAGCTCACTGATGTAAGGGGAGGGTTTCAGGGACATTAAGAGGTAGTTGTTTAAAAACACTACATTTATGTTATATAATTATAAACAATATATTAAGAAAAACAAAATACCTAGCATGACAGAAAAATTTGAATTTGGTGAGAATAATGAGAATCATATGCTTCCTTTCGTGAACACAACTTTACATCTACTTTGCAATAAAGGTATGGTTTACAAAGACCAAATGCATGTCCCACTTTTGAATTCGTGAGCAAAATACTTTATTTTTTCAATAAAAAAAGAACTGCCAATAGTCAATTTCTCTTCCTTCTTGCGTAAGTTTGCTTTGCTATTCCTGTACCATTCACCTTTATTCCCACCATCTCCTCTACACCCCACAGACAGCTACATATATTATTCTCTTTCTTAGCCTTCCAGCCTTTATTTGTAAAAATAAAGCATTTTATAAATAATCAGTCTTATCCTCCCCCACCCTTTTTTACACCAGGGGAAGCATGTACTGTTCTGTAAATGCTTCTATACTTAGCAAAACATCCTAGAGATTTGAGATCCTTCAGTAATCACTACATAGATATCACCCTTATTATTTTTCAGCTGCTTCTTATTCTCTCTTGTGGATGTTTCATAGTTTATTTAAATAGCCTACAAGAGCAGAACTGTTTGGCTTTCTTACTGTTATAAATAATGCTAAATATATATAAGATGAGGTATAACTCTCCAGGTAGATGTGAGGGTGTAACTGATTAATACAGTACTGAGTACTAGAATTTAGTGGGATAGCCTTTCATAGATGTTGTACTATTACGCATCCCACTAGCAATGTATAACAGTGTGTGTTTTCCCACAGCTTTTCGTCCCATTCTCCCTTAAACTCTTTCCTCATCAGGATTCTGTGTAAAAGAACAGCACTCAAGAAGGCTAATAGGAAACGTAGCATATTGAAGCCCTTCAAATAATTCAATATGGTTAAAGTGTAATATAAGGGGTTCAGGGAGACAGATGTAAACATAGGTGTAAAGATGAGGTTAAAGTTAGGATTAGGTGGGTGACATACACATACATATACACATGTCCATACAGAGCCACTTCAAATAATTCCATATGACTTCGGTGTAGTATGTGTGTGTGGAGAACAGGAAAACAGATGTAAAGATGAGGGTAAAAACTGAGTAAACATAATGTATTTTTTGAATGGAAGAAGTAAAATGATTACATATAGGGAGAGAGACAGAACAAGCAGAAGGAGACAAAGATAGAAGATACACTTCTCCGAATGTTCCTTGTCAGACTGGATTTTTAAAATTCAGTAATTTTTTGTATAATTATAAGGCAAAATTAAATCTTAAAAAAGCAATCCATCAAATTCAAAAGCATATGAGCATAACTGTTTACTGAGTTGGTGGCATAACCTCACAAAGAGGAACTGCATCAGTCTATGTGTACAAGCATACATTTTCAAATGCTCCATAAGAGGGAGAAGGATAGAGCGAGGGAGTGAGAGAGGGAGAGGAAGAGGGAGAGGGAGATGGAGAGGGAGAGGGAGAGGTATGAGGGATAAGGGAAATGGCGGGGGAAGGGGATGAGGAATGAGGGAGAGGGATGAAGATGAGGGAGAGGGAGAGAGATAAGAGACAGGGATAAGGAATGAGAGATGAGGGAGAGGGATAAGGGAGAAGAATGAGGGATGAGGGAGAGAGAAAGGGATGAGGGAGAGGGAGAGATGTCAGCTGGAAGATGAGAAGAAAATGTAAAGAATGTGAAGTCATAGAGCCTATTAGTTAAGCACCAGAGAATAATCAAAATACTCAAATGTTGCCCAAAGGTCAAATAAAATAAAGACTAGGAAGTATCCATTGCATTTAGCAACACTCAGAGAGCCTATTATAAAAACATTACATGTGATTTGAAAAGGGCAAATATGCTTACAGAGACAACAAGCTAGAAGGTTAAATCAAGAATGACCTGCATAATCAAGAATCTGTGAAGTGATTCTCATACTTGTGGCCTTCAATACTTCCAGATCCTGACCCTAATACCACTCATCACATCCACTTCCATAAGACAAGTTCAGCTCCACCAAAATGAGGTGAGATTCTTCCCTGAGTCTCTAAGTTTCTGAAGGCTTCTGTAAATCTCTCTGAAGGCAACTGAAGGAATAAAGTAGGTAGGATTAGATCTGCTTGAGATGCCGCATGGTATGGGGGAGTGCAAAAGTACCTTGAATTTATTTATTTAAAAATTGTATATTTATTCTTTAAACTTCAGTCACCTTCAAAGTACTCTGTTTTATGCAATATACCCATTGAGATGCTTTTCCCACTGCTCAAAACAATTTCTGAACTAGTCAATTTTGATGACTTTTAGAGCTTTTATCAGTTTTTGTTTCACTTCTTCCACATTGGCAAATCATTTCCCTTTGAGGACTTTTTTCATGTGCGGAAACAAAAATAAGTCACTTGGGGCCAGACTGGATAAACAGGGAAAGTGGGGCAGGGAGGTCATTCTGTTTTGCTGAATACCCAGCGCAGTGTGGGCAGGTGCTTGTCATGGTGGAAGAACCAGTTACCTGTTTACAACAACAACAAAAAATCAACAAAGGCAAACCCAGTCTCTCACAACAATGCTAGCTGGTACAGTAATGCCAATAGGTTTCTAGAACAATTACTTGGCAGGGAAAGCCTGTACTACAAGGGACCCGCCCTCCAAAAGATAATTCCGTTTGGGTAGTCCCCCCTCATATATTGTTTATTATTATTATTAATAATTTATGGACAGAGTTTTATTATGCCACCCAAACCGGCCTCAAGCTCCTAAGCTCAAGAGATCCTCCTGCCTCAGCCTCCTGAGTTGCCCGGACTGCAGGTACATGCTCAGCTTGTTATTAAATATTAACTAATATTGTTATTAAACAGATACTAATAGCATGTTTACTAAGTACCAAGCAATGTTCTTAGCATATAAACATGAACATTAATCATTTAATTCTTCTAACAGCACTATGAAATGGATGCTATTATTATGAGTTGTTGCTAGGGCTCTATTACTTTCTTACCATGTGACCTGGACCAAGTAATTTCTCTGCTCTGTGCTTCAGCTTGCTCCTCTGTACAATGGAGACTTTCAGTTGAGGATCTAGAACATTTTTTTCGACATTAACATTCAGTTAGCTGTGGTAGTGATAAGTGAGCATCGGCCACTGACCTAACATGGTGGGAAGGAGGATAATACTGACCTAACCCTTTCTTCTTCCTTCTTCTCCCAGTTTAAAGTTCTTTTATTTATATTCTGTTGTTCCCCATGAGGAAAGTGGGAAATCTTTAATAACTATGGTGCCTGACTTTTAATAGATGTTTAACAAATATTTGTCAATAAATTAATGAATGAAATATTAAATTATCCTAGCTCCTACTTCCTGCCATAACATTTCTCTATCCAAAGAAGTGCTGAAATTTTGGCCAACAATATGTGTTTGTGTGTGTGTGTACGTTTCTGTGTGTGTGTGTGTGTGTGTGTGTGTGTGTGTGTGTGTGTGTGTGTACATGTGCTCATGTGCATGTTTTTACGATCCTGCTGAATTCCTGTCCAGATTCTTTTTTACTCTAGAAAAAGACTGTTGTGGTAATTTGAAACTTTCAGTAAAGAATTTTTCTGCTGCAAAAAATCAAGGTCAGATACTAAAGGAACAGTTTTTGGGAGCAGTCAAAAGTGGCTTGGGGCTCTTAAGAAAGTTGACTAAGTACTCTTAAACACTAAAGAGAAAACTGCACTTCAAGCTCTGCTGTTGATGAATTCAATTAAATGGCTGTTCCTTCAGGCTGTACACGGGTTTGTTAAAGAATTCTTATGTTTGCTTCTGAATCAATAAACAAATAATTAAAACTTGACTTTCTGTTCCTTAAATGTTCTCCTATAAAATTACTGAGGTAAAAATAAAATATAGAAGCATCGTGTCTTAAGAAAACCGAAACTCAGGAAATAGATATATTAGATAGAGATTATTCATGTTAAAAAAAAAAAAAAAGCTCACTGAACGCAGTTCCTTTAAATAGCTTGCTCCCTCAGTGCCCTTAAGATGTGACTGGATTTTCCAAAATTGTATGAACACAAAGCTTTTCAGGAAAACACATGTTTTGTAAAGTGAGGATCCTCCGTACTTAATACTGACCAGCTTTAAGCTGCCATTGTGCGTTTATTAATTTTAATAGCTATTTGTACTAAAAATTCACATTGAGGATGTAAAAAGCAACATTGTCCCATTGGAAGCTTTCCAGTAAACACACTATAGAAACATCACATGACGGGGAGAATCTAAAGTTAGTTGTGTTGAATACTTGGCTGTCTCGTGATAGACCCTTTGCACTTTATTCACAGATTCATATTAGTTTCTGAGAAACATTTTCCATAAGTACATTTCGGTATAACTCCTTGTAGGTCAGAGTTATCAAAAACTCTTAGAAAATGCTCTTCGTTCTTCATTAGTTATTATTATAGTTATTATATTTTTTACATTACCCAAATGCAGTAGTAAAGGTGCTCTTAATATATCTTATGAATTTTTCCTCTTGTGGTATATATGTACTACCTAGTTTCTGTTATAGATTATAGACAGAAAAGGAAACCTGAACGTAACCTGCATGCAGTAGTGTGGAAGATTTAAAGCAGGAACATTTGAAAATGAGAAACAGAAAAAGTGCTGCTCCTGAGGGAATAGTCTTTCTCGTGGCATGTTGCCCAGACGCTGCTATTTCTTCCTGGCTAAAGCCACAGGGAAGATGAAAAGCGGAGGCCAACAAACAGAGCCGAATTGTGGTGGGAAACAGAGCGTCATGGAAGTCAGCAATTTACAAAGCTGGAATGTCCGGTGTGAGAGCAAGACAGGCAAGGAGGCTACCCTGATCAGTCAGTGGCACCTGGGAAGGGAAGCCTGGGAGGCAGGGCTGTCACTCAGAGCAGAAAGTAGTGTTCCCAGTGAGGACGGGAACCTGTGGTCATCCAACCAAACATGAGGATTCTCAGAAAGATCATAAGACCTACAGGCCACCTTTTAGGGGCCAGTGCAGCATTGAGAGATGATGTAGACAAAAGATGGAGACACAAGGAAACCTGAACCCGAAAAGACAGCACAAGGCACAAACGTGCAGAGGCCCAGAGAAAACAGTACAAACCACAGTAGCCAGATGGACTGCAGTAACAGCAGCAGCAGGGCCTGGCACATAGAGCATATAATTACGCATCAGGATCACAGTAACTAGGAAAGTGCAGAGGGAATCTGGGAGCCCCAGATGTCCACTAGCAAGTACCAGGGAGATATCTAAAGTAGGGATAGCATGTGCTACCAAGATGAGAAAAGAGGGCGAAAAACCCCCAAAACCAGAATCGAGACCTTAGAGTACCACTTAAATATGTCACGATGTGACAAGTGATAAAAGAATTAAGTCTAGGTTCGGTGGCTCAGCCTGAAATCCTGCGCCTTTGGGAGGCTGAGGTGAGTGGATTGCCTGAGCCCGCGGGTTCAAGACCCGCCTGGGCAGCGAGACCTCATCTCTACAGTAAATCAAAAAATTAGCTGGGCGTGGTAGCGCATGCCTGTAATTCCGGCTACTGGGAAGGCTGAGGCGGAAGGATCGCTGGAGCCCAGCAGGTGGAGGCTGTGGTGGCCAGGAGCGGCCACTGCACTCCAGTCTGGGTGACAGAGTGAGACTCCAACTCAAAAAAAAAAAGAATTAAGTCTAGTAGGATCAGCTAAAACAGACACAACCGGGATCTAGAACAAGATGTACCTGCTATGGTGTGGTATGGATTTCCCAGGAGAACACCCTCCCAACAGATACTGCTCCCTTAAACCAGCTCCAATCGGCTGGCTCTTTGGTAGGTCATGATTTCAGCTGTGGGGCCACTTCAGCCATCTCCTGCCTGCCGCTGAACTCACTGCAGGCAAACTGGTGCCAGTAATTAACCCTACAGGTCACGGTTTCCCCCAAGGGATGTGACACCTGGTTCTGCAGTTTTAGCAAGATCCCAGGCTGAGTTCCCCTGCATTCCATTGGCTTGTTTATTAAGCCTACATCTACTAAAACTGTCAGAAAATTTTCAAGCTGATTTCTCATGACCAAAAACATAATCCTATAATCCTTGAAAAATATTTTGAACAGATAAACCGTACAGTGTCGTATCTGACACAGCCAGGCACCTGCAGACCTACCCATCCCCCAAGGCACAAGCCTCCCCACAGCACTCCAGTTTGGTTAGTGGGCCCCATCCGATGTAGTTAACCCTTTCATGCCAATCAGGATTCCAATCTTTCCCTGTAACTATAATGCTTTTCAGTCTTTTCTGCTAGGGTGCAGGTTACACACTAAGAAAGAATTAAGAAATAATGTTGCATAAACCTCAATTTCTCAACCAACTCATCTTCGACAAAGCCTCCACCACCTACGACTGGGGAGAGGAGAACCTATTCAGTAAATGGTGCTGGGAAAACTGGCTGACCACATGCAGAAGATTGAAACAGGACCCCTACCTATCCCCATACACAAAAATTAACTCCAAATGGATCAGACACCTAAATGTAAAACCTCAAACCATAAGAACCTTAGAAAATGAAGGACATACTCTCATGGAAATTGGAACTGGCATCCAATTCCTGAACAAAACCCAAAACCCACAGGCCATAAGAGATAAGATAGACAAGTGGGACCTCATCAAACTGACAAGCTTCTGTAAAGCCAAAGAAACCATCAAGAGACCAGGGAGACAGCCTACGGACTGGGAAAAAGTATTTGCCAAATCCAGGTCCGACAAAGGCTTAACATCTTGGATCTACAAGGAACTCAAACATGCTGAAAAGAAAAAACAAACAGCCCCATTATAAAATGGGCAAAAGATATGAACAGACACTTCACAAAGGAAGACGTCCAAGCAACCAACAGACACATGAAGAAATGTTCAACCTCACTAATCATCAAGGAGATGCAAATCAAAACCACCCTGAGACAGCACCTAACTCCAGTCAGAGTGGCAATTATCAATAACTCAAAAAATAACAGTTGCTGGAGAGGGTGTGGCAAAAAGGGAACACTTCTACAATGTTGGTGGGAGTGTAAACTAGTGCAACCTCTGTGGAAAACAGTGTGGCGATTCCTAAAAGCTCTAAATATCAACCTCCCATATGACCCCGCAATCCCCCTACTGGGAATATACCCTGAAGAACTCAAATCACTCGATAAAAAAGATACCTGCACATGTATGTTTATCGCAGCATTGTTCACAATAGCAAGAACCTGGAAGCAATCATGCTGTCCTTCAAAAGAGGACTGGATTAAAAAATGTGGTACATATACACGATGGAATACTACGCAGCCATAAAAAAGAACAAAATCATGAATTTTGCAGCAACCTGGATGGAACTAGAGTCTATAATACTGAGTGACCTCTCACAGAAACAGAGATCCGAGTATCACATGTTCTCACTCATATAGTGGACCTTGAACATCCAATGTAATACTATAAGAAAATGACTGACAGTGGTGGGAAACTATGGTGGTGGAGGGGAAGGGAGATGGGATTAACGGTAGCAAATATCTGTCTGGGGACGGGGAGACACCTCTTATCAACAAGGGGGTCTGAACGAAGCATATTTGTATACCTAACCCTTAACCGTACTCCACAATATCATGATAAAAAATATTGATTAAAAATATAATAAATAAATAAAAAAGAAATAATGTTGCATGGAATAAGGGTTAATTTTCAACAACAACAAAAAATGCTGTTGGTTGACCCAAGTGACTAAACAAGGTACTTTGAAGGTAATATTTGCCTTCGGTAAGCCTAAATGTTTTTTCCTTTGGATAATTAAAAGTTTAATACAGGGGGCTGTGCTCAGTGGTTCAAGCTTGCGATTCCAGAAATTTGGGAGGCCAAGGTGGGAAGATTCCTTGGGATCAGGAGTTCAAGACAAGTTTGGGAAATATAAGGAGACCGTTTTCCTATGGGGGAAAAAAAAAGAAGGAATGAAAGTTTATACAAGGGTATAATTTAAAAAAAAAAAAAAGCTCTCCTATTTAATGGACAGTTTAGGGGTCTGTTCAGGTTGATTTTTTTAAATAAAATGTTACTTAAAATTTGATGCTAGGTGGTTTAAATTTTGAAAGTTCACACATTTCCCTGAAAGAATATTGACAGTGAAGCAAAAGCTCCTATTAAATATGGAATGAGTGTAATATGCCACTTGCCTAAGATTTTAACTTCCAGCACCTTTAACCAACAGAAGCTTAAACTGGACCTGGAAAGTAACTAAAAACATCCCTGAGCCTTTGATGAAACAGCCATAACAAAGAGTAAGTAGGTAGTAGGTGAGAACGTGACTCTCTGGCTTTTGAACTAGCAACTATTATTTTTGAATTATGTGTGATATTTAACAGTTTTCTTATCTGATTTCCCTTAGTAGCCCTTCGTTCTTCCAAAAATTGTAGTCAAATAAGAAAACAATGGGCCGGGTGCTGTGAATCATGTTTACAATCCCAGCACTTTGGGAGTCCAAGGTGAGAGGATAACTTGAGGCTGCGAGTTCAAGAGCAGTCTACGAAACATAGCAAGATCTCAGTTCTACCAAAAAAAAAAAAATTAAAAATTAGCTGAGCATAGTGGAGGGTGCCCGTAGTCCCAGCTGATTGGAAGGCTGAGAAGAGAGGATCTCTTGAGCCCAGGAGTTCGAGGTTACAGTGAGCTATAATTACACCACTGCACTCAGCCTGGGTGACACAGCACGACCCAGCCTCAAAAAAAAAGAAAAGAAAGAAAGAAAGAAAAGAAAAGAAAAGAAAAAGAAAAAAGAAAGAAAGAAAGAAAGAAAAGAAAAGAAAAAGAAAATAAACAATAGGGGGTGGTGAAAGAACACTGTAAGAAGTAGGCTTACTGAAAAATGAGCCCCAGCAGAAAGAAGAAGTAATTAAAAGAACCACAGGAACTGAGCAAACAACCTTCCATATCTTAAGTGGCCCCTGAGTACCTTGACAGGGTTACAAATAAAATACAATCTAGAATGATCCAAGAAGTAATCAAGAAAGGGTTAAGTCAGGTTCAGTGCTCTCTGTTAAATAAAGCAGAGAAAGTCCTTGAGGCATTTTAGAAATTTTTTAAATTTTGCAAACAAAAGGACAGACATTAATTATAGGAAAATGCAGTCACAGAGAATACCCCATTCCTTCACAGAGAATATTCCATCTTTTATAGCCTGATGATAAACAGGAAGAATAAACAGGTCCTCACTTAATGAGTACCTTCACTCAGATAATCAGTACCTGAGCTTGGGTTCAAATTCAGGATTGTCAGACTCTAAGCCCTTCCCATTACTCAACAGTATGAAGAAAACCTGATTAAAAATGGACAAAAAAATGTCATTAGACATTTATCCAAAGAAGAATATAGAAATGGCCAAGGGGCACATGAAAATATGCTTAACATCATTAGCAATCACAGGATACAAATAAAACCACAATGAGATACCACTTCACAGCACTGAGTCTCATTTGTATTCGTAACCTTCTTTGCAAAGTTGAACTATTACTATGGTATAGGTTCATTCTATGTAACCCTGGGAAAGGGATGGCTATAATCAAAAAAGACAGAAAATAACAAGTGTTGCTGAGGATGTGGAGAAATACACTGCTCATGGGACTGTAAAATGGTGCAGCTGCTTTGTACAACAGGCTGGCAGTTCTTTAAAGCATTAAACAGAGTCACCAAAAGACTCAGCGATTCTACTTCTAAGTATAAACCAGAGAGGAATGAAAACAAATATCCACACAAAAAACTAATACATGAATGTTCATAGCAGCATTATTCATAACAACCAAAAAGAGGAAGCAATCCAAATGTTCATATATTGATGAATGGATAAACAAATGTGGTATATCAATAAAGCAGAATATTATCCAGCCATAAAAAAAGAATGAAGTACTGATACATGCTACAATATGGATGAACTTTGAAAACATCATGCTAAGTATAAGAAACCAGTCACAAAATACCACATATTGTATTATTTCATTTATAAGAAAACCAAGAACAGGCAAATTTGGAGGTGAAGAAAAAGGAAAAGAAAGGAGATTAGTAGTTGCCAGGAGCTGTGGGAATTTGTGGTACAAAGGGATAGGGAGTTATGGCTACTAAGTGGTGCAGTTTTTTCTTGGGATGATGAAAATGTTCCAAAATTGATTGTGGTGATGGTTTTACAACTCTATGAATAAAAGGAAAACATTGAATTATACACTTTAAATGGGCAAATTCTATACTATGTTAATCATATCTCAATAAAGCTGATACATATGAAGATAGGGTTTTGCTTTGATCAATGTATCTGAAGGATCCTTCACATTCAGTTTATTTGCTACTGAATTTTTGTTTTTTTGAGCTGGAGTCTCATTCCATTGCCCAGACTGGAGTACAGTGGCACACTCACGACCACCCCAGTGTCGACCCACTGGACTCCAGTGATCTTTCTGCCTCAACCTTCGAAGTAGCCAGAACTACAGGCGTGTCCTACCATGCCCAGCTAATTTTTTATGTATTGTAGAGATGAGGTCTCAACAAGTTGTCTGGGCTGGTCTCGAACCCACAGGCTCAGGAAGTCCCCTCATCTCAGCCTCCCAAAGTGCTGGGATTACAGGCTGAGCCACCAAGCCTGGCCTGCAACTGAATTTTTAGAATTACTTATGAAACACTGTTGGTCTGGGAATTATAGTCACCAATGTGTTTTTGCGCCTTTATTTTAAGTGTGCGTTTCTCTAAAAGTGCTGAATAAAGCAAAAATTTTATGTTATTTATTCCCAACAACAGGAAAAAAAATACTTAGTAATTATGTTTCACAGTATAATATATTTATATCAAATCAAGAGGTAGATCTGTGTTGGCATGTGGAAGCTTTTTCTTTAAAGCCTTAATTCATTATTTCCCCATAAAAATTATTATTTCCCCATTATAAAAATATATATAATCAGCAAAGAAAAATGCAGAAAAGACAAGAAAAGTCAGTCGAGTCAATTCCCACCCACCATATAACAACTGTTAACATATTGGTTTATGTTTTCCCTTGCTTGCAATGCATATTTGTCATGTAATTGTGATCACAGTGTACTTCAGCATTTATCCATTATCTACTTTCATTATTGCCTTGAGGAATGAATCTCATGAAACTCAGACCAGAGCACCAATCTGTCTCTCTAGCTTCCTCCTTCCTCCCCTCTTAACCTTTTTTTTCTGGAGCTCAGCATGATCACCAACTGAGCCTGAAGACAATGAAGTCATTAAAAAGAAAAGCTATCAAACAAGGGTTGAAGTGCCCATCATCCTGAAGTGCCCATCCATCACCAGGAAGCTGATTGTTGTCTCTCCCAGAGTTACATGGAATGAATCAATAACACAACAAAAGTTCAATTTCTTCTTTGCAAAGGTTATGAATACAAACGGAGACTTTAAGAAGACACAGCTCTCTTCTAATCAAGTATTTGACCCCCCTTACCATCTCACAGGAGATCTGCCATGCTGTCACAATCTTCTCAATAGATGACCTCTTTAATGTTGTTAATAGAACAACTAACACGTCCTCCAGAAAGTGGAAGGCTGTGTTCTCATTGTTAGGGCATGATCATGAACAGCATAAGATCATTCTGGGCTGAACATTGTATTTTAAAAATTCCTGTACATTGTGTCACACGTCTGTAGTCTTAGCTACTTGGGAGTCTAAGACGAAAGGATGGCATAAGCCCAGGAGTTTGAGGCCAGCCGGGCAACATAGCAAGACTCCTTCTCCAAAAAAACAAAAGCCAGTGATACAAGTTGCATGTATAAGCAGTGTAGAGGAGACTATTTACAGTATCAGGAAGCAGAAGCTCACCTATCTCAATGTCTCCAGAAAGCAAAAGACAGGGCCAAAGCTTGCAGATGTAACATATGTAAAAGAGTTCTTGTTAAACGGAGGTTCAACAAAACACTGTGCCTGGAAAATGTGCACTTGTGCGTATGTGCTCTGTTGCAGGAAATGGGCCGTTTGATTCAATGAAGTTTAAAGCCCCACAATGGAAAATGCTTGCTGAAGGTAAAGCCCACAATACGTGCACTGCATTACAGCCCAAGGCAATAGCATCGATTTACCAAGGCAGAACCTGAGGAAGCTGCTGAGGTGTTTAGTAGACAACAGACAAGAAACCTGTTGCTAAAACCCTTGCAAACCATTAAGTCCCAATTTTCTCCACTATGTGCTCATTATTAAAGTGCCTTGGACCTTCTTGTATACAGATGGAAATAATATGTTAAAAAAAGAAGTCACCTTGAGTCAGTTGTTGTTTGGATCTCACTGTGATCAAAAGCAGAAAGAAACAGATTATTCAAAGCCTGTAACATTAGTCACTAATAGCATCCTGTGGGAGAACTAAATGTCATAAGATGGGTACACAGTATGATGTCAAATTAGCCCATCTTTTTAAGGACTATTGTGCTAAAAAAGAGGCAAAGTGAGAATGTGAATACTTGTTACGCTAAAGCCTTAAAGTTATGAACAAAACTCTCAGTTCGTGCTGAAATGTATTGAAATAACCTGAAGTTCACATAGCCAATGCAGCAGACAAGAAAGTAAATAAATGGTTAAAACAAGGACAAAGTGCAATCCAACTTTTGAGGAAGCAGTGAGTGTTAAGAAAGCTGGTTGAGGAAAAATAATTAGTCAGAAGTAATTAGTTTTGCAGATTTTTCTGTCTTTATCTTGATGAACAAGCACCTCAGAAGTGAACCAAAGTCTTAAAGAAAAGGCACTATATGCAACAAGTGATGCCAGATTTCACTAAAAAAGTGGTTGAACTCCAAGGTCTCTTCTAAGGCTAATATTCATCAAAGGTCCTTTCTAAGACTAATATTTTTATTTACATCAATGCATCCATGAATCCAGGCATGTAATAACAGATCCAACAAAAAAAAAAAAACCACAAAACAAAAAACAATTTAAAGATGGAGAAATATTGCATCATCATTCTATTATTTTACCAAATTTATTTTTGCTGTTTCAAGATAACTGAAAAATATGACAATGTTTTGCATGCTAGAGGACAGGAATTTACAGATTATTCTTTAGGCTAATCTGTAGTTTTCATTTGAAGTAGAGAAAAATAATTTGGTAATTTCATTCTCAATTTCATTTTTTCATCTTTCTATATCAATGACAGATGGGATTCGATGCAAACATATGGGAAGATATGTTTTTTCTAAGCCTAAAATGTCTTGTATATTTGTATATATTCTCAATATTACACAGGACTGGGGTGTCACTTGGCTGTCACCTTAATTTCATCTGGAACACAGAGCGTATTCAGGCCTAGGTTAATCTATAGAAAAAATGTAGAATATATAAAACAGCTTCACTAAAAAGACTGTTTCTGCTCTATTCTTTATAAAAATATACTTTTGACCAATGCCCTGAGAACGGTTCCTGCTATGCTTTTCTTGTGCCTCTCTCTCAGCAATCTTTTTTATTTTTTTTAAATCCGGATCTCACTCTATCATCCAGATTGGAGTGCAGTGGCACAATCATGGCTCACTGCAGCCTCAACCTCCTGGGCTCAAGCAATCCTCCCTCCTCTACCTCCTAAGAAGCTGGGACCACATGCATTCACCACACACTGGCTAATTTTCTATTTTTGGTAGAGGTGAAGGTCTCACTCTGTTGTTCAGGCTAGTCTCAAATTCCTGGGTTCAAGCAATCTTCCTGTCCTGGCCTCTCAAAGTGCTGAGGTCCTAAGTGTGAGCCACCATCCCCAGCCTTCTCTCAGCAATCTTTGTGCCCTATATCAGGCTTATAAAACTGCTTGCAAAATCAATCTCTGTGTTATCTTTCCATTTGTGTGTTCATACTCACCTCTTATTTTTGAAATTGAACCAGTGTCTTAATTTCATATTCCCTCCCAATCAGCATTTAAGGTTTGTTTGCCACAAAATATTTATTACCTTTAAACAGACCCCCCAGTGTACCATATCCAGCTGCCAACACTACCCACCAATAAACATTTTAACTCAAATACTTTTTTGTGTAGTTGGCAGGACTAGCTCCCCCCGCCCCAATTTCAATGTTAGTAGATTAAATTTGCTTCCTCTGTTTCTTTGCACCCACCTCCCTGAATTACTCCTTCCCAGTCTTAGATAAACAGTCAAATAGGGTACCATTTCAGTTATTTTAAATTAAAATGAAACCATGGAAGATCAAGAAGAAAATATGAAAGAATATTAATGTTTTCTCAGAATAGGATAGGCTTTTATAAACACACAAAAAAGAAGTCATATAGTAAAAGACGTATGGGCCTAACAGCTACAAAATATAAATCTTCTGCATGTTGAAACAAAATTAAATTGCCAACAAGAAGATAGGAAAATATGTTTGCCAAACATATGTGAAATGCAAAAAAGTAGCCGGGCTCGGTGGCTCAGCCTGTAATCCCGCGCCTTTGGGAGGCTGAGGTGAGTGGATTGCCTGAGCCTGCGGGTTCGAGACCCGCTTGGGCAGGCGAGACCTCATCTCTACAATAAATCAAAAAATTAGCCAGGCGTGGTAGGGCACACCTGTAGTTCCAGCTACTTGGAAGACTGAGGCGGAAGGATCGCCAGAGCCCAGCAGGTCGAGGCTGCGGTGACTGGGAGCAGCCACTGCACTCCAGTCTGGGCGACAGTGAGACTCCAACTCAAAAAAAAAAGAAAAAGAAAAGAAATGCGAAAAAGTTAATAGATAAAAAGATAACTCAGTGAATGAGGCAAACTACAATGCATAGTCCTTTGCCTATTTATCTATTAGAATATTTGGCTTTTTAATGTCGATTTGTAAACGTTATTTATATATTGACAATATTAACCCTTATTTTGTGTCACTGGAAGATAATATGGGTGGGCGTAGTAATGTGACACAAGCTGCCTGAGAAGAGGGGCATTTCTAGGAAATCTAGTTTTCTTGATTAAAAGTACAGATGTTACACATATTCATGACATCATTCTTCCTGTCTTGGACAAGGATGGGATGACTGAAACTGGGGTAGTCATCTTGCAAACATGGTATCGTCAAGATGCCAAATCAATACCAGCAGCTGCTTACTCTAAGACACATGCTTGTTTGAAGAAAAAAAAAACCTTATTAGTTTAAGCCACTGTTAAGAGGGTTTTCAGATATTTTGCGCCAAAAATGTTTCTCACGGATGTTCTTCACATAATTAAGCAATTCACACACAAAAAGTGAGATATCTGTGGACAATAGGCATAAAATATTGTTTTACTTCTAGGAAGGTTATTTTATGTGTCAACTTTGACTGGGCTAAGGGATGCCCAGATAGCTGGTAAAACATTATTTCTGGGGGTTTATGTGAGCATGTTTCTGGAAGAGATTAGAATTTGTTTTGTTGTTTGTTTTTGTGTTTTGTTTTGGTTTTGCTTATTTATTTGTTTGTTTGTCTATTTATTTATTCATTTATTTATTTTTTTGAGACAGTGTCTCACTCTGTCACCCAGGTTCAGGTGCAGTGGCATGATCATAACTCACTATAGCCTGGAACTCCTAGGCTCAAGTGATCCTCCTTCCTTAGCCTCTGAGTGGCAGGGACTACAGGCATATACCACCATGCCTAGCTAATTTTAGGATTAGCACTTGAATCAGTAGACTCATCAGACTCAGCAAAGACGATTGCTCTCTCCAATGCAGGTGGGCATTATCCAATCCTTTTGAGAGCCCGAATAGCACAAAAAGGCAGAGGAAGGGTCAATGTGCTTCTATTTGAGCTGGGACATCCACCTTCCTTTTTCCTTAAGATATCAGTGCTCCAATTCTTGGGCCTTCAAATTCAGACGGAACTTAGACCATCAGCTTCTCTGCTTCTCAGGTTTTGGACTCAGGGCCACGCCACTGACTTTCCTGGTTCTTCAGCTGGCAGTTGACAGACTGTGGAACTCCTAGGTCTCCATAATAACACGAGCCATTTCCTATAATCAATCTCCTTATAAATGTGCTGATGAATATTCTATTTATTGACACAGAATATATTATATATTCTTATTGATATATATAGGGTATATATAGTAGGATATATGTAATATATAATCTATGTAATAGATTATATATATCTCATTGACTCTGTTTCTCTGGAGAACCCTGATTAATACAACTTCACAAATAATAAAATATATTTTAAACAAGATAGCAACTTTGAAGACATTATGCCAAGTGAAAGAAGCCAGTCAACAAAAGACAAACACTGTACAATTCCACTTGTATGATGCTTCCAAAATAGTCCATTTCATGGAGACAGAAAGTAGAATGATGGTTGCCAGGGGCTGGGAGAGGAGGGAATGCTGGGTTATTGTTTAATAGGTACTGAATTTTGGTTAAAGGAAGATGAAAAAGTTCTGGAGATGGATCGTGTACAATGGGAATGTACTTAATGCTACTGAACTGAACTTAATGCACTGAAAATGGTTACAAAGGTAAATTATAAATTATACATATTTTACCACAATAAGAAACAAAACAAAATCAGAAAACCATAAAATAGTATTGCAATACTGTTTTTCAATTTCAAAACTGACTCCATTTAAAACATTTTATTAATTTTGTTAATGATGGTCGATGGTGTTTCCAAGTGTAGGGAAACAAGGATTCTCATATAATACTGGAAGGAATCTAAATTAACCAAACTACTTTAGAGGGAAATACAGTCAATTGTATTCAAAAGTTTATATACTTTAGCAAAGTGATCTTATTTCTAGAAATATAGCCAGTAAAATAACAAAAATGTAGGTAATGTTCTGTGTCCAAAGATGTTCATAACAGCATTGTGTATAATATCAAACAATTTGAAATGTCTTGCATGTCCAGAAAGGGGATAGGTAAAATGCATTACTGTCTATCTCTTCCATGGAATACTGTATCAGCATGATGAGCAATGAGGTAGATCAGTAGCTCTGCATAGTTGAATCACCTTGGGAGATTCTATAATTCCCAGTGCCAGCCATACCTCATATCCAGTAAATTAGTACTTCTGGAGGTGGGGCCCAGGCAGCAGTACTTTTTAAAGTTCCTCCCACCCCCACCACCCACTGATTCCAATGTGCAGCCAAGTTTAAGAACCACTGATGTAGATTTCTATTTATTGACATGGAAAAAAATATAAATATTCACTAGAATTTGATGATAAAAGCAGATTATAGAACAGTCTGTATAGCATGAGCCCATTTAAAAATATAAATGTGTGGGACTTCTGAGTAAAGATGATGGATTGAACACCCACATTTGCTTTTACTTCTTCCTGAAACTCCACTAAAACAACAATAAAAAGATGTTTTAAAAGATGCAAACTGACGAGGAAAAAATAACTGGAGGGAGGAAAACAGCAACACAATTTTGGAAGCTAGAAAGCATTTGAGTGGTGACTTAGTGGAACCAAAAAAGCTGAATTTTAAATCGACAGTAGGAAAAGCTGAAACATAACCTAACTTACAATACAGAACCTCTACTCTAATGATAAATCAATTAGTAGAAACAGGTACCTCTGGAAAAGATGAAAGTCACTTAAAAGTTTACTTAGGAAGCAGTTTAAGCCTCAGATTTCTTCCCCAATCCCAACATGAATTGAAGGTCTATTATCTGAACAGAGTAAAACTCTCTAGACAGGAAGTCATCAGACACAGTTGTGGACTGAGGATGGATTCAGATAATACTAAGATCTCAAGCTCTCTTTCTCTACTTGGCTTCCATAGCTGTGGCTGCCATGTTTAAAATCTTCCAGGAAGAGGTTTGGAAGGAATATGAGTAGCCAAAGAAGAGAGAGCTAAAGATACTTGTCACATTATGTTATGTAATTCCTATGTTAACGTCCTATGCCCAGTACTTCGGAATGTGACTTGTATTTGGAGATAGCCTTTTTAAAGAAGGAATTTAGGTAAAATAAAATCATTAGGTTAGGTCCTAATCCAATATGACTTGCATCTTTGTAAGAAATAAATTTGGACACAGACACATACAGAGGGAAGACCATGTGGAGAAAGGGAGGAGTCAGTCATTTACAAGCCAAGGAGAGAGGCCTCAGAAGAAATCAGCCCTACCAACAACTCGTCTTGGACTTCTGGCCTCCAGAATTGTGAGAAAGTAAATGTCTGTTATTGAAATCATCCAGTCTGTGGTGCCTTGTTATAGTAGCCATAGCAAACTAATACAATACTATACCAGAATTTTCCTTTAAAAAGGCCTAGCCAGTCGGGCTTGGTGGCTCAGCTTGTAATCCCAGCGCTTTGGGAGGCTGAGGTAAGTGGATTGCCTGAGCCTGCGGGTTTGAGACCCGTCTGGGCAGGCGAGACCGCATCTCTACAATAAATCAAAAAATCAGCTGGGCGTGGTAGGGCGCACCTGTAGTTCCAGCTACTCGGAAGGCTGAGGCGGAAGGATTGCCGGAGCTCAGCAGGTCGAGGCTGGGCGACAGAGTGAGACTCCAACTCAAAAAAAAAAAGGCCTAGCCATAATACCCTGCAGTGAAACTCTAAGTTGTTAACACCTACCCATATTCTCACAAATTCCAATTAACTTTTGGTTCCCTAAACTTAAACATTAGCAGATATCCAAGTCTTATCAGACATCTATGGGAAACTTTCAACATGAAATACTGTATAAGCTGGGCACAGTGGTTCACACCTGTAATCCCAGCACTTAGGGAGGCCAAGACAGGAGGATTGCTTAACCCCGGGAGTTTGAGACCTCATCTCTACAAATAAATAAATATTAGCTGGGCATAGTGGCATGTACCTGCAGTCCTGGCTACTCAGGAGACGGAAGTGGAAGGATTGCCTGAGTTCAGGAAGTTGAGGCTGTGATCGTGCCACTGCACTCCAGCCTGGGTGACAAAGTGAGATTTCGACTGAAAGAAAGAAAGAAAGAAAAGTAGAAATAGAAATATAGAACCCAAAGTACACAAACAGGAAACAAACACACAAAAATGACTCAGAGAAAGCAAGGCACTATTCACAAAAAAAAAATAAACATTTATAAAGTACTGACTCATGCTAAAACATGGATAAATTTTGAAAATATGGTGCTAAGTGGGGAAAAAAAACAGACACAAAGGTCACATATGGTGTATGATTTCATTGATATTAAGTGTCCAGAATAAGCCAATCCATAAAGGTAGGAAAGAGATTAGTGATTGCTATAGAACTGGGTGGTAAGGGAACAGGGATTGACTGCTGTTGGGTGCAGGGTAGTTTGTTTGTTTGTTTGTTTGTTTTGAGAGGATGATAAAAATTTTTCTGCAATTAAAGAATAACGATGATTACATAACACTGTAAATATACTAAGAACCATTGGATTTTATACTTTGAAAGAATGAGTTTTATGGTATGTGAATTATATCTCAAGCTGCTATAAAACTGTATAAAATACTGTCAGAGAAATATGAAAAGATAGTTATATATTACAAACTGGAAGCCATAAAGTAGGGAACATTCAAAAAACAAGGGCCAGGAGCAGTGATTCATACCTGTAATCCTAGCACTTTGGGAGGTCAAGGCAGACCACTTGAACCCAGGAGTTCAAGACAAGCCTAGGCAACATAGTGAGACCTCACCTCTACCAAAAAAAATCAAAAAAATTAGCCTGGTATGGTGGCCTATGCCTATAGTCCCAGCTACTTGGGAAGCTGAAATGAGAGAATGACTTGTGCCCAGGAGTTCAAGGCTGTGGTGAGCCGTGATCATGCCACTGCACTCCAGCCTGGGCAACAAGACCCCTGACTCAAAAACAATGACAACAACAAAAGAGCACCTGGAAATTAAGTTACATTATGGCAAAAAATTAAATTCAATGGAAAAATTGGAAGATAAAATTGAGGAAAATCTCCAGAAAGTGAAGCATAAAGATGAAGAAACAAAATAACAGAAAAAAGGATTTTAAATATTGAGAACCAGTCCAAGAGATACTGAAAGGACAAAGCCCAAAATGGAGTTTCTCTGGTCTCCTTGAGCTCTCATATGACAATAATCCTTTTCCAGAACCCTGGGCAAGCTACAGGACATTGAGGATAACTTCTTCCAAGAATTTTTCTTTCAACTACCAGCCCTGCCCATCTCATCTACGTGACTGACCCACCCATCTGCCTGCTGTCCATCACAGTTATGTCAGCTCCTGTGAATGCTTACCTGCCACATCCCCCAAAAATGTTTTAAAGACTCCTAGTCTTCAGCACTCACCACCACATTTCCTTCAGACGTTTGGCCCCTTCTTTCCCTTGAGAAGTGAATCTACCCCTTCTTTATCTCCTCTCTAAATGAGCTATCTTTCCCAATCTCATTTCTGTGTAATTCTTTGCACCAGTCCACTGACCTAACAGATACAGTGTTCAAATAATGGCAGTGTTAAACAATAACAATCACTTATCTCTTTTGGTTTCTGTAGGACAGGAATTCAAATGGGACACTGGGGATGGTTTGCTTGTGTTTCACAATATCTGAAGCCTCAGTTGGAAGGCTTCAAGGTTGGGGATTGGATCATCTGAAGGATTGTTCACATGTTCGTCAGTTGGTACTGACTGTCTAGCTGGTGGTTACACCCAGGTGGCCCTAGCTTTCCCACAATATGTGGCTGGATTCCAAGAATAAGTGACGAGAGAGAGAGAGAGAGAGAGAGAGAGAGAGAGAGAGAGAGAGAGAGAGAGAGAGAGAGAGAAGAGAGACTGGCAGAAATTCTATTTCCTTTTATGACCTAGCCTTGAAGTTGCAGTCTTAGTTACTTCTGCAGCATTCTGTTGGTTGAGGCTCTTGCGAGTTTCCGAGTATGTTCACGTCATAAGAAGAGTACACGGGATGGAATATAGGAATATATATTGGCATGGTCATCTTTGGAAAATACAATCTGCACAGAAGAAAATCTTCAAAGAAATATCAAAATACAAGAAAATCATCCAGAATGGAAGGACGTGAGTTTTTAGTTCAAAAGGGGCCAATAAATGCTCAATCAAATAACTGAAAATGAAACCACATTAAGTCATCTCATTGAGAAATTTCAGAATACTGATGTCAAAGCAAAAATCTTACAAGCTTCTGGGGGGTTTTTTTGTTTTTTTTTTTAACTGCTCTACCTTTTTTTTTTCCTTTTTGAAAACTTCCACTGCCCCAATGGGGAGAAAATCCATCATCACACAACTCTCCTTCCTTTATCTCAAGACTGTGCACTTGTCCCAAGTTAAACAATGTACCCCCTACTCCTGAGCACACTGGTTGGCTCACAATATTATACAAATAAATTCAGATAGACTCTTTTTCAGGCATTGATATAGACATCAGTTATGAAAGTGCCTTTTCTGAGATTGTAAGCACCAGGGACGCTGAAAGCCTGGAGATGCCAGGGGCTATCTTTACAGTCAAGTGTGAAAAGCCTGCGTAAAAATGAAGCCAGCACAAAAGGAAGCAGTGCCTAGAGGTGGAAAGAGAAAGACAGAATTGAAATGGTATTGTTTGGATATCTGGACAAACTCCACCCTTGGCCTTCCAAAGTTATGTGAGCCAACAGATTTTCTTTTTTGCTTAAGCTAATTTGAGATAAGTTTTCTTCACTTAAAACCAAAAGATTCCTGACTAATCCAGTAATTCTTTGTATTGATATTTCAAGGAAGAATGACCATACGAGACAGTAATCAACGAATATGTTAACTTCATCAGTTTCCCAAAGGTAGATTCTGATAATAGTGGGCATTCTTAGGACACTCAAAAAATTCAACCGTAAAAGCTTCGGTCTCCAGGACTTCAAGGAGATCTTTTAAGGGAATAGAGATTCTTAGAGTCCATTAAATAATTTTTTATCTGTAATTTTGCTTGAGCCCAGGAGTTCAAGATCAGTCTATGCAACATGGAGAGACCTTGTCTCTACAAAAAATAAAAATGAAGATAGCCTGGCATGGTGGCACATACCTGTAGTCCCAGCTACTTGAAAGGCTGAGGCAGCAGCATCACTTGAGTCCAGGAGTTTGAGGCTATGGTTAGCTGTGATTGTGCCACCGCACTCCAATATAGGCTACAGCGTGAGACTCCATTTCAAAAGCAAAAAAAATTTCTAATCACCAGATCATGATTCTTTGGAATTGACTTTAGAAGAAGTTAAAATACGTGAAATTAGTGGCTTCTGTCACCACTTTTTAGGTTTTAAAAAAAGATATTTTAAAGTATAGTTTCCCTACCATCCCTACAGAAACTAGATAGTTGTTTTGTCTCAGGTGCTGCTTAAGTCCTTTGTGTACTTTACCACATTTAATTGTTACAAAATCCTATGTGGTAAGTACTATTATTATTTGTGTTTCAGAGAGAAGAAAACAGAGGCATAGTGGTAGGTTACTTGCCAGAGGCCTCACAACTAGTGAAGAGAAGAACCAGGATATGCCCCTCACTCACTGTGACTCCACAATCTTTTTTTTTTTTTGAGTTGGAGTCTCACTCTGTCGCCCAGACTGGAGTGCAGTGGCCGCTCCTGGCCACCGCAGCCTCGCCTGCTGGGCTCCGGTGATCCTTTCGCCTCAGCCTTCCAATTAGCTGGAACTACAGGCACGTGCTACCATGCCCGGCTGATTTTTTGGATTTATTGCAGAGATGAGGTCTCTACAAGTTGCCCAGGCGGGTCTCGAACCCGCGGGCTCGGGCAATCCACTCACCTCAGCCTCCCCAAGGAGCGGGATTACAGGCTGAGCCACCGAGCCCAGCTTGACTCCACAATCTTAACCACCTCTCTCCAGTGCCTACAACTCGGAACACTGGTTTGGAAACAACCCCTGGAAATAGCTGAAAATTTGTGTTTTTTTAAAAAAAATCTTAGTTCATCCTGTCTGAGAGATGCATTTATTTAATATAAAGGTTGGGAGCACCAGCCACTTAATAAAATATTTTTCTAGTCAGTAAACAACTATTCAGATCAAAACATTTTAAAGAATATAAAATATAGTGAAGGAAATTTCATTGTTATAAGTATCCAATCCATGAGAATAAGAAAACATTTAGGTCTTATAAACTAGTCTCTATGAAAATAATTTGTATTTTCTTATTTTTAAAAAATCAAATTTACTCTGTTCATAACCAGCTAAGAGTGGATTTTGGTAATTTAGGTTTATTGGCTTATCACAACTCAAAAGAAAAAGCAGCTTTCTCTATCTTTATTTTTATTTTATCAAAGTAATAAATATTAATGGTAACAAACCAAAAGGTACAGAAAATCTTATGATGAAAAGTCACAGATTCTCTCCCACCTCACCCCTCCCCAACCTAAAACTCACTTCTCAAAAGCAATCCATTCTTACTGTTTCTCATTTTAAACTCTCTGGAAGTGTAGATGGTGTGCTTAGACTCTATTTCTTGATTTGTATCTGTTGACACCCTTATAGCCCTGGTAGGAGAAACATGCACTTAATTCACACAATCTCTCTGGTCCTCTTTCGTCTTTCTGATTTTTGATCTTTGTTATTTTTAGTTCTTCTCTGGTTACCTAGGTAACTTTAAATACTTGTAAAGTACAAAATGGTGTCACTCTGGTTCAGAGCTCTAAAATGGAGTAGAGAAGCCATTCTAAGTAGGACCACCTGTACAACTTACAACTTTGCAAAAACAAAAACAAAACAGGGACTTGCCTTGAATCTCTGAAATGGGCCAAACTGCAATGACCACAACATCCTGGACAACAGTTTAATTTCACCAGTGCTGCAACTCCTGAATAGCAATAAACAATGAAATATAGACACATACTAAGCCAGACTCCTGGACCAATGATAATTCTTTGAAAGCAACTTGTGTAATTAGCATCCTTTCAAAACTCCTTCCTCTCTTTGGAACACAATTCTAGCCAAATCTGTATCTCCCAAATTGCAAGTTGTAAGACCCCCCAATAAACACCTTGTCATACTGCTTTGCAGTCTGGTCTTTTGCTTATTCTTGGCTGACATTAAATGCCAGACTAGAGTGGGATACAAAGTAACGCTCCTCCTCTGCATTCTGGCGCTGCTGTGGACTCCAGCATGGTACCTGCAGGATCTCCTTGTGTTCCATCATCTCTGAAATCTCCCCAGACTCAGATGGGGGCTTTTTTCTGAGCACTCATGGGGATTTTTGCTTCTAAGGGTTTAGGTGCTGAGTCACTCCCTTCTGGAACCTGTGCTATTTTTTGAACAAAGCAATCATGGTCCTTCGTTTGTACGTTTCTTTCTTGATGAACCAACATTACTTATTACTAAAAGTGATTTAGAATTACTATGGCCAACTTGAGGACCTGTTAATTTCCCAAAACTTGTTTTCCTCCAAAGATAATTAACAGGGCCAGGTTCAGCAGCTCATGCTTGTAATCCCAGCAGTTTGAAAGACTGAGGTGGAAGGGTCACTTGAGCCCACGAAGGTGAGGCTGCGGTGAGCTATGATCATGCCACTGCCCTGTTGCCTGGGTAGCAGAGTCAAACTCTGTCTCTAAAAACAAACAAAAGAAGAAGAAAAAGAAGATATTTGGTATTTGTGTGACTTTTTTTTTTTGAGTTGAAGTCTCACTCTGTCGCTCAGTCTGCAGTGCAGTGGCATGCTCACGGCCACCCCAGCGTGACCGTGAGTCCCACAATTCTTTCGTCTCAGCCTTCCAAGTAGCCAGAACTACAGTCGTGCGCTACCACCCCCTCAGCTATTTTTTAAAATTAATGTAGAGACGAGGTGTCACCATGTTGCCCAGGCTGGTCTCAAACCCGCGGGCTCAGGCAATCCTCTCACCTCAGCCTCCCAAAGTGCTGGGATTACAGGCTTGAGCCACCGCGTCTGGCCTTGTGTGACTCTTGCCTTTTGGAGGTACTAATTTATTATCGATCCTTTTCCCTTCCGAGGGCAGCATTTGGTCTTCTGTCTTTAAAAATGATATGGTTTGGATATTTGTCTTCTTCAAATCTCATGTTGAAATTGATGCCCAATGTTGGAGGTGAAGCCTGGTGGGAGGTGTTTGGATCTTGGGGTGAATCCTTTCTGTATGGCTTGGTGCTGTCTTTGCAATAACTAATCAGTTCTCACTCTATTAGAATGCTGGTTTGTTCAAAAGAGCCTAGTATCTCTCTCTCTCTCTCTCTCCTCTCTCTCTCTTTCTCTCTTGCTGCCACTGTTGCCATGTGACATGCCTGTGTCACCCTCGGCCCTGAGTGGAAGATTTTTGAGATTCTTACCAGAAGCAGATGCCAGTGCCATGCTTCCTCCATAGCCTGCAGAACCATGAACTAGACAAATCTCTTTATTAAAATAAATTGTCCAGCCTCAGGTATTCTTTTATAGCAATGCAAAATGAACTAAACATCCACTGTCTTTCTTAATCTTTCATCTGTGGGGCACATGAGATGGCTGACTTTTATATGTAGATGGTCAGCAGAGAAGCTGAGTTCCTACAGAATATACTCAGACAAAAATTGGATTATACTTCATTTGTGGCAAGTCAAACTTCCTAGTCTTTGAACTTTCTTTGGGACGGTTCTGGATCTTGTGAGGACTGCTTTGCAGCTCTTTGGAAATGTTGCATACATTCTTGGTTAAGTTTTTTTTTTGGGGGGGGTGAGTTATTTGGAAGGCAATTTTGGGGGGGGGAGTTCAAATCCCAGGAATATTGGCTGTTTGTCATGGTTAAGATCTGATAATTAGAGACTTTAGAAATATATTTTTTGCTGGGCTCAGTGGCTCAGTCTGTAATCCTGCGCCTTTGGGAGGCTGAGGTGAGTGGATTGCCTAAGCCCACAGGTTCAAGACCCGCCTGGGCAGGCGAGACCTCATCTTTACAATAAATCAAAAAAATTAGCCGGGCATGGTAGCGTGCACCTGTAGTTCCAGCTACTCGGAAGGCGGAGGCGGAAGAATCGCTGGAGCCCAGCAGGTCGAGGCTGTGGTGGTCGGGAGCGGCCACTGCACTCCAGTCTGGGCGACAGTGAGACTCCAACTCAAAAAAAAAAAAAAAAAAAAAAAAAATATATATATATATATATATATATATATATAATATATATAAATTTTAAAGAATTCTATGGTAAGAAGTCAGCATAATTAAAAGCTGATATCAAGACTATAATTGTTTTTTATCAATTTTTTTATTATGATTTTGTGGGGTACAGTTAAGGGTTAGGTGTACAATTACGTTTCATTTGGGCACCGTGTTGATAAGCGGTGTTTCCACCCCCAGACAGATATTTGCTACTGTTAATCCCATCCCCCTCCCCCCCATAGTTTCCCAGTACAGTCAGTCTTTTTTCTTTAGTATTACATTGGATGTTAAAGGGTCCATTAAATGAGTGAAAACATGTATACTTGGATCTTTGTTTCTGTAGGGGGTCACTCAGTATTATAGGCTCTAGTTCCATCCAGGTTGCTGCGAAATTCATGTTTTTGTTCTCTTTTATGGCGCGTATTTATTCCATCATGTATATTTTACCACATTTTTTTAATCCAGTCCCTTTTGATGGGCAGCATGGTTGTTTCCAGGTACTTGCTTTGTAAAACAACGCTGCGATAAAAAACACGTGTGCAGTATCTTTTTTAAAGTGATTTGAGGTCTTCAGGGTATTTTCCCCAGTAGGGGGATTGCGGGGTCATATGGAAGGTCGATTTTTAGATCTTTTGGGAAAATCACCCCACTCTTTCCACAGGGTTGCACTAGTTTACACTCCCACCAACATTGTAGAAGTTTTTCCCTTTTCACCACACCCCCCCAGCAGCTGTTATTTTTTGAGTTGTTGATAATTGCCATTCTGACTGGAGTTGGGTGGTTTCTCAGTGTGGTTTTGATTTGCATCTCCCTGATGATTAGTGGGGTTTGGGAGCATTTCTTCATGTGTTTGTTGGCTGCTGGATGTTTTCCCTTTGTGAATTTCCCTGTTCATATCTTTTGCCCATTTTTAATGCGGTTGTTTTTTTTTTTCTTTTCAGCACATTTTATTTCCCTTGTAGATCCAGGTGTTAAGCCTTTGTCAGACCTGGATGGCAAATACTTTTCCCAGTCTGTAGACTGTCCCCCTGCTCTCTTGAGGGTTTTTTTGGGCTTTGCAGAAGCTTGTCAGTTTAACGAGGTCCCATTTTGTCTATCTTCTCTCTTATGACCTGTGGATTTGGGGGTTTTGTTCAGGAATTGGATGCCTTTTCCCGATTTCCATGAGGGTATGCCCTTTCCCTTTTCTAAGGTTCTTATGGTTTGAGGTTTTACATTTAGGTCTCTGATCCTTTTGGGATTTAAACCCTTTTGTGCGGGGGGATAGATAGGGGTCCTGTTTCAATCTTCTGTTGTGGTCAGCCAGTTTTCCCAGCACCATTTATGAATGGGTTTTCCCCTCCCCCTGGTGGTAGGTGGGGGAGGCTTTGTCAAAGATGAGTTGGTTGAGAAATTGGGGGTTTGCTTCTGGAATCTAAATTTCTATTCCTTTGATCTATATGCCTGTTCCTGTACTGATACCAAGCTGTTTTGATGATTGTAGCTTTATGGTAAAGTCTGGTAATGTGATACCACCTGCTTTGTTTTTTTTGCTGAGGATTGTTCTGGCTATTCTTGGACGTTTGTGTTTCCATATGAATTCCTGTGTTGTTTTTTCCTGGTCTGAGAAGAATGTTGCTGGTAATTTTATGGGTATTGCATTGAATTCGTAGATTGCCTTAGGTAAGATGGACATCTTCACAATGTGATTCTTTCAATCCATGAGCATGGGATTTTTTTTCCACTTTTTTTGTGTCATCTTTGATTTCTTTGAGCAGTGTTTTGTAATTTTCATTGTAAAGGTCTTTCACATCTCTGGTTAGGAAGATGCCAAGGGATTTCATTTTTTTGTAATTTTCATTGTAAAGGTCTTTCACATCTCTGGTTAGGAAGATGACAAGGTATTTCATTTTTTTTGTGGCTATTGTGAATGGGATTGTGCTTTTTCTTTTCTTTTTTTTTTTTTTTGAGTCAGAGTTTCACTCTGTCACCCAGACAGGAGTGCAGTGGCCGCTCCCAGCCACCCGCAGCCTCGACCTGCTGGGCTCCGTGATCCTTCTGCCTTAGCCTTCCAAGTAGCCGGAACTACAGGCATGCACTACTACGCCCGGCTGATTTTTTGATTTATTGTAGAGATGAGGTCTCGCTGCCCAGGCGGGTCTCAAACCCATGGGCTCAGGCAATCCACTCACCTCCGCCTCCCAAAGGCGCGGGATTACAGGCTGAGCCACCGAGCTCGGCTGGAATTGTGCTTTTTATTTGGGTTTCTGTTTGTTTATTATTGGTGTAAAGAAATGCAATTGTCTTTTGTACATTTATTTTGTATCCTGAAACTTTGCCAAGGCCTCTATCGATGTAAGGAGACTTTTCACAGATTCTCTTGGGGTTTTTAAGGTACACAATCATATCATCTGCAAAGAGAAATAACTTGACTTCCCCTTTTCCTATTTGGTTTTCCCCGATTACCTCCTCTTCTCGGATTGCTCTAGCCAGGACTTCCAATACTATGTTGAACAGGAGGGGTGAGAGTGGGCATCCTTGTCTAGTTTCAGTTTTCAGGGGGAAATTTGGGTTTCCCAAATTTTTTTCCATTTAGGAGTATGCTGGCTGTGGGTTTCTCATAGATGGCTTTTACTATTTTGAGGGATGTTCCCCATATGCCTAGATTTTTCAAGGGTTTTTATCAAAAAGGGGTGCTGAATTTTATCAAAAGCTTTTTTTGCATCTAATTTAATGATCATGTGGTTTTGTTTTGACATCTGTTGATGAATTTTTTAAATTTCATTTATGGTTTTACAAATGTTGAACCAGCCTTGCATCCCAGGAATAAAGCCTACTTGGTTATCGTGGGGTGATTTTTGAGATGTATTGCTGAATCCGGTTTGCTAGGATCTTGTTGAGAATTTTACCATCTATGTTCATCAAAGATATTGGCCTGTAGTTCTCTTTTTTTGTTGGATCTTTACCTGGCTTGGGTATCAATGTGATGTTGGCTTCGTAAAATTATTTGGGGAGAGTTCCATCTTTTTCAATCGCCTGGAATACCCTCAGTAGGATTGGTATCAGCTCCTCCTTAAATGTCTTGTAGAATTCTGCTGGAAAGCCATGTGGACCAGGACTATTTTTTGTAGGAAGTTTTTAATTATGTAGTCAATTTCCTTGATTGTTATTGGTCTATTTAGGGTCTCCCAAATTTTTTCTTCTTCCAACCTAGGGTTTGTGTGATGTCAGAAAGTCCTCCCTTTCCTTTAAAGGGTTTTTAAATTTGTTTCCATACAAAATGTACATAGTAGCAAGACTATAATTGTTTTTAAACAAAAGGTCTTTCTGCTTTTTTCTCTTTAGATTATGTTTCTAGGATTTCTTTTCTTTCTTTTTTTTTTAGTCAACTGAACCCCCTTTTTTGAGTCTGAGTTACACTCTGTCACCCAGGTTGGGGTGCAGTGGCATAGTCATGGCTACCACAGTCTCAACCTGCTGGGCTCAGGCAATCCTTCTGCCTCAGCCTTCCAAGTAGCTGGAACTACAGGTGCACACCACCATGCCTGACTAATTTTTTGATTTATTGTAGAGACGAGGTCTCACCAAATTGCCCATGTTGGTATCAAACCCCTGGATTCAGGCAATCCTTTCACCTCCACTTCCCAAAGAGCTGGGATTACAAGCATAAGCCACCACGCCTGGCTGAAACCCCCCCTTTAAGAATATGTTTGATCCTTCTGTTTGCTGTTTTTCTTATTCACATGATTCTTGCTAAGAAAAAATGTAAAGCTTCATTGGCCTTTCTGGAAAGCTTAAACTCTCCAAACTGCCACCTCTAAGACTTGCTTTTCAATTTCCTTTCACTTATACTCCTTTTTTGCCATATTTAATTCCTCATAAAGAAATCCAGAGAGAAATTCTGGTGACTCTGAGATCACTTGAGGGACACAGAAAAACGTGCCCACACACTCCCGTTTTGGAGTCTTCTGTTTTCCTCATGGAGCATCAAGAGACACAGACAGGCTCCTCTCAGGTCTAACTCTGTTCTTTTGCATTGAATTTGCTGATCTCTGTGACATTGGGAAGTACCAGGGTTTACTTTGTACTTTAATAGAAAACATCCTTTGTGTATGTGATTACTGGTCAGTCACTAGCAAAGACTACAATCTTAGAGGTGGCTGATAGCAGTTACAATGAATAATTATTACTGCAGGGCAATACTCATTTCTTTGTATGCTTAAATAAGAAAAGTGAGGTTTGGACACTCAAAGTCTATGGGAACTCTGTCACCACCACTAAAAGATAAGGTTCTCATGGGGTATGGGCTAATCACAGAGTGGGCTAGTTGGCATTGGGTCACACTTGCAGCAAGGTGCACTGTGGAAGCATTGCACAGCCCGGTTCTGTGGAGTTTCCCTCTTTTTGAGGACCTGGATTCAATATAAAAATGGAATCCTTGATTTCTGGGGATCTAGATGATCTGCTTTCCAACTGTGCCTGCTTTTCATTTATATGCGTATTATACCATGAAAACTGCAAATTCATTTTTGGTCCTATTCATTAATGGGCTCTGCTTCATTTCCATTTGGAAAATGAAGACCAAATTAAAAGCCACCTTTCTAACTAAAATCGATCTCTTTAAAAATCCTGTGATGACTCCCTATGATTCTGTGTTACCTTGGCATTAATTTTTTTGTGTTACCTTGGCATTCATTTCCTCTAACACTCCCTAACTCCTTCTTGGAAAAGATTAAATGCTCTCTCTGTGCTTTGTTATGTAAGTTTGCTACCTTGTTTTCTCTAAATTTCAGTAAGAGCTGTGATGATGTAGGACAGATACATTTTTACTTTTTCTATTTACAGAGGCACAATTTAATTCAACTGTCTTTTAAAACTAGTTTTACCTGTCTCATGGCTAAAATTTTAAAATCAAAGCTGTAAAATCTTTGTGTTTGCTGTATTTTATACATACATGTGTACATGTCTCTGTTTGTATATTTTATACATGGTACCAACTGACTTATAAGAAAATTAGTGCTCATAAATTAAATCACTAGCCCAAATGCTGTTCAATTTATATAACCTTAGTAATCTTTGGTATAACAACATTATTAGTAAAATAAAATAGAATTATAGACATTTTGGGCTGAATCTACCAATCATACAAATGCATGTTGTCTCCGCTAGATGTTTTAAGGTTATAAAACCATGATTTCTGTGATACTTTTCATACTTGCTTGATTTGTCTGCAAGCTTATGTCTTTGGATTTCAGACTTTAGATTCTGGAATCTAGACAGACAGTCATAAGTGAGGCCTGAAGACACATGTATGTCCACAGCACCTAGTTCACTAGCTGTAGTACAGAGTCAAGCTCAGTGCATCCTCGCTGACTCAACTCTGCCTCCTTGCCATGCTGGGAGGGAATAGATCCTTCAGGCATTATCTTCATAGCTTTGTCCTTTGTCTTGGGCTCTACATTTAATACATAACAAAGTTGCATTACTTTTTCACTAGAAATTAGGATTCAGTTAGAGTTCAAATCATAGTTAATATGTAAAAAATAAAACTAATATATATAGCAGAAACAATTCTGTATACAGAGTATACAAGAAAAGTAGGATATGTTTTTGGTGAAGAAGCTTATAAGAAAACATTGAGAATGTAGCTTGTGTTAAGGGAAAAGGTTTTTGTTGTTTTTGTTGTTGTTAGTTTAGAGATTAGTCAAAGGCTCTTATTAGTTGAACAGATAAAAAAGAATCATAGATAAAACTCAACGATTATAGAATGTTGGGAAAAGAAAGAGAATGAGATAAATCATTAGAGGTTATGAAAGATTTATGGAAAGCTTATATTCTGTGGTCAAAACTCATTAAGATTGGATGGATTAGTTTATAAGATTTTACTAAATAAGCTTTAGTATTAATAATACTCTGATGCAAAGATAGAATTTGGTTTTCTTTTTTTTTTTTTAAGTTGGGAGTCTCACTCTGTCGCCCAGACTGGAGGGCAGTGGCTGCTCCCGGCCACCGCAGCCTCGACCTGCTGGGTTCCGGCGATCCTTCCGCCTCAGCCTTCCAAGTAGCTGGAACTACAGGCACGCACTACCATGCCCGGCTGATTTTGATTTATTGTAGAGATGAGGTCTCGCCAAGTTGCCTAGGCGGGTGTCGAACCCGCAGGCTCAGGCAATCCACTCACCTTAGCCTCCCAAAGGCACGGGATTACAGGCTGAGCCACCAAGGCTGGCTGGTTTTCTTTTTTCAACAAAGTTTTTGTGTAGTATTATTAACAAAAAGTAACAGGCATGTTCACCTTTGAGTAAAAAAGAAGAGATAATTTGCTTCATGCTCTTTAGTATGTCTTTTGACAGTTTGAAAAACAATCTTCTCTCTATCAAAGAGTAAAAAGTTTATATGTTGTTTTTTGAAATAATTTAATTGTCACTTCGGCTAAATGAATAATTATTAATTTACAGTCACTTGTGATTCTATTTTGATATCAAGTGTTTTAATTTTGATATTTGACAAATATCTTCAAAATCAAATTTCAAATCCCAAATTCTATCTTTGAGCTTGAACTAACTTTTGACATTCCAAAAGGAGCCCTGGGAATTCAAAAAAGACATGTTAGGCTTATCGGTATGCTAAAATTATATTGAAAGCATTGTCGAATAAGAAATGGTGTTTAACTTTCCTTCAGTTATATTTGTGTAAATGTTAATATGTTCCAAAATTGTATGAGAGATCAAAAAACATGACATAATTTGGTATATGCAGTAAATTGTTTTATTCAAATGATCTTTTTAAAAAGCTCTTTGCAAATCTTAATGTGTTTGTCTTCATGGAAGTTCATGGAAAAGACTCTGACAAGTACTCTGAAATACAATCCTCTACTTATGATTTTAAGATTATACAATTGTACTGAGTAAAAAGTTCCCAAAAAATCTAATGAAGACTGGACTCACAAAATTGCTAACCTAACATGAAGCAGAACAAGAATTAATTACATAGGGCTAAACTGACAAAGGGCTGAAATAATTTTATATGACCTTTTTGTTTGAAACAGTACTGATTCTTTTTCTGTATTGTTTTCCAGATTCGAAAATATTTTTTTCTTAAGTTATCCATATCTTACAGAAACTAGGTGAAGTATATATTTTATGAACAGAATTAATACATTTACCTTTCTCTCTACCTGATTTTTCCAGAATGTGGAATTTGTTAGCATTATTATTTCATGGAAATATAGTTATTTGCATAAGTACAGTAAAAATGTATTTTTTTTTTAACAGGACACAATTGGAAGCACTGGTTATTTTACCAAGACTTTGACCTGAATGTCATATTTTCAAATGTTGCCAGGCTACTTTAAGAAATTGGGGTTGGGCCGGGCTCGGTGGCTCAGCCTGTAATCCCGTGCCGTTGGGAAGCTGAGGTGAGTGAATTGCCTGAGCCCATGGGTTCGAGACCCGCCTGGGCAGCGAGACCTCATCTCTACAATAAATCAAAAAATCAACTGGGCATGGTAGCGCATGCCTGTAATTTCGGCTACTTGGAAGGCTGAGGTGGAAGGATCGCTGGAGCCCAGCAGGCGAGGCTGCGGTGGCCAGGAGCAGCCACTGCACTCCAGTCTGGGTGACAGAGTGAGACTCCAACTCAAAAAAAAAAAAAAAAAAATTGAGGTTGACTTTAAAGCCAATGGAGTTGGAAAAAGACTGGCCTGGTACTTTGACTACATTGTTCCCTTACAGGGTTCCTGACTTTGTGGTAAGTAAAAAAAAAAAAAAAAAGTCACTTTCTAACAGGCCCAAGAACCTCAGATATTTTGGGGACCTCAAGAAGGGAGGAATTCACTCAGTTCATACATGTATTATAGGCCCAGTCTGATGGTAAATCTTTAGCTTGGCTTTCCAGGCTCCAAATGCTTTTTAAAAGTATACTGTTAAGACTGATTTCATGGCATCCCAGAGGTTTTGGTAAGATGTTTCTTCGTTTTCATTTGTTTCCAGGAATCTTTCAATTTCTTCTTTGATTTCAGTGTTGACCCAGTCGTTGTTCAGCATCATGCTGTTTGGTGTCCATGTCTTTGTGGGCTTTGGGGAAATGTTGTTGGTTTTAATGTTTATTTTTATTCCACTGTGGTCTGAGAATGTGCATGGCAAGATTTCGACCTTGTGGAAATTTCTTATGCTTGATTTATGGCCTAGACTGTGATCAATCTTGGAGTATGTTCCATGTGGTGATGAGTAAAATGTATACTCTGTGGTTGTTGGGTGGAATAATCTGTAGGTATCGACTAAGTCCATTTGGTCAAGTGTCAAATTTAGGTTCTGGATCTCCTTGATTTTTTGCCTCGATGATCTATCTAGAGCTGTCAGTGGAGTATTTAAGTCCCCTGCTATAATAGTGCTAGAATCAATATCTTATTTCAGTTTATTAAGTAGTTGATTTATAATTGCTGGTGCTCCTGTGTTGGGTGCATATATGTTTAGGATGGATAGTTCTTGTTGATGGATTGAACCCTTTACCATTATGTAGTGTCCTTCAAAGCAGGAAGTATCATACTTCTGGACTTCAAACTTTACTATAAGGCTACAGTAATCAAAACAGCCTGGTACTGGTACAAGAACAGACACATAGACCAATGGAACAGGACAGAGATTCCGGAAGCAAAGCCTCAACTCCTCAACCAACTCATCTTTGACAAAGCCTCCAATAACAACCACGGGGTAAAGGAGATTCTATTCAGTAAATGGTGCTGGGAAAACTGACTGAACACATGCAGAAGATTGAAACAGGACCCCTACCTATCGCCATACACAAAAGTTAGCTCTAAATGGATCAAAGACCTAAACGTAAAACCTCAAACTGTAAGAACCTTAGAAAAATGCAGGAAACACTCTTATGAAAGTTGGAACTGGCAACTGATTCCTGACCAAAGCCCAAAGTGCCCAGGTCATAAGAGATAAGATAGACAAGTGGGACCTCATTAAACTGACAAGCTTCTGCGAAGCCAAAGAAACCATCAAGAGAGCAGGGAGACAGCCCACAGAATGGGAAAAAATATTTGCCAACTGTATATCTGACAAAGGCCTAACATCTAGGATTTACAAGGAACTCAAATGCGCCGAAAGGAAAAAAAACAAATAGCCCCTTTAAAAAGTGGGCAAAATACATGAATAGACAGTTCTCAAAAGAAGATATACGGGCGGCTAACAGACACATGAAAAAGTGCTCAGCCTCACTCATCATCAGAGAAATGCAAATCAAAACCACATTAAGATACCATCTAACCCCTGTAAGAGTGTCCATCATTAATAAAACACAACAACAAGAGATGCTGACGAGGATGTGGAGAAAAAGGAACACTTCTACACTGCTGGTGGAAATGCAGACTAATACAACCTCTTTGGAAGACAGTGTGGCGATATCTGAAGTAACTAGAAGTTGACATTCCATATGACCCAGCAATTCCCCTATTGGGAATATACCCAGCGGAACTCAAATCATTCTACAAAAAAGATACATGCACACATGCATGTTTGTTGCAGCTCTATTCACAATAGCAAAAACATGGAACCAACCGTGTTGCCCATCAAAGCTGGACTGGATTTTAAAAAATGTGGTACATATACACAATGGAATATTATGTAGCCATGAAGAACAAATATATGGACTTTGCAGCAAATTAGATGGATTTGGAGTCAATCAAACTCAGTGATTTATCACAGAAACAAAGAACTAAGTTCCATATGTTCTCACTCATAATGTAACCTTGAACAATTATAATGCTGTGGGAAGGTGATTGGCAGTAGCTGAAAACTGTCAGGGGAAGTTGGGGTGTGGGACTGGCAGTTGGGGGAAGCTGCTAGGGGAGGGCGGGGCATGTCTCATTAGCAAGGGTACCTGCATGATCAATGTTTGTATACCTATCCCTGAATTGTGCCCCACATCTTTATAATAAATAAATAAATTAATTAATTAATATTTTTAAAAAAACAAAAATAAATAAAAGTATACTCTGAGTTTTTTAAATAAAAAATTTCTATCAAATCCAAGCTAAAAATAGCCTATATGGCCAATTACTGTTTTTGCTACACTTTATCCAAATAATCAGGCTAAGTATAATAAGACCAAAACTCATTTTGCAAATAAGTTGGTTCTACTATGATTTATTTTGGTAGAAATGTGTGACTAAAGAGAAAAATTGTTTCAGAAGGAAACTATACTTCACCTGTTATAAGCGTCTAGCACTGACTATTGCTTTTGAGTTTTCATTATTTGCCTGCGGTTTAGACTGAATCCTGAATTCTTTTCTGGCTACAAATCTCCAAACTAATGCTTTTAAACGTGTTCATTTTCTGACTTAGACTCAGTGAAATTGCAACCACCTTTTCCTAAGGCCCTGAAAGCTGAAGCTCATATATAAAAAACCTTGTGACGTATAAACTACAGACCAGAAAAATCTGTCAGATTGTCACTGCCTATTTTCACTTTAACTGAAGATGCTTTGAGTCTAACATCTAGACACTTCAACTGACTGCCACCCCCAGACTAAAAAAGAAACTGATTTATAGACTGCCCCAAGCATTAACCTTTTTTTTTCTTCTGCTTGAGAGCCCATCTGCAATGCCCTCTTCTGAAATGAGACACAATTGTTTAATTGGATTGGCTTATTCCCAGAAATGAGAGACTGGTTTAATGGCATCCTTTTATACTCAGCTATTACCTCAATTTTTCTCTCTACAGAAACTAACTCAGCTTTTAATGTGTAAAACTTCTATGGAAATTTCAGACAGAAGATTGTTAAGATGCAGAAAATGATTTTCCAAAATAAGGTACTTTGGTATGCTAAGTGCTTTTAAAAATCGAATGGTCTCAGAAATAACCCTCAGAATCAAAGTCCTTCTAATTTTGTTTTGTTCCTCCCCCTCAAGGCCAGAGAAGAACTCTATGACATTTTCTTGTCTGACCAAGAAAGCTTCTGACCAACAAAAACCTCAGCCTCTGGAGTAGCTGGGACTACAGGTGTGTACCACCATGCTCAGTATGATTGCTTTTTGTTTCCTCCTTAAAATCTCATTATCTATTTCAGATAAGAAGACTGAGGAATGACATGGTTAAACAACTGTATGCTTCTTCTGATATACAGTTAATTAACATAGACTAATGCAGGCCTTTTTATTAGAATGGCTTCTTTTTTACTCAAATTTAACTAATCTCTGAAGCCTGGGATGTACAATGACTTTCAACAAGCCTCCTCCATGGGACATGAAACTCTAGAAACAGGCATTTCTATCTCTGAGGTAAACAGATAACAAATCTGTGGCCAATAAACTGATGATTGATAAGCAATGTTTTTTCACATTAGATTTTGATCAAAAGTAAGAAATATAAAATATGCTATAAAAATGGCATCACTCTTGTTCAGTGCTCTAAAATGGAGTCAGAAAGTCATTCTAAGAAGGTCTACCTTCTGTGACATTCCATTGCTCTTCCAGCTCCCCTGTTCTGAAAAAAAAAAAAAAGGACTACCTGCAAAACTGACAAAAAAAACAGGATAGGAACTTGCCTTGAACCTTTGAACTGGGACAAACTGCTTTTAGACGAATCTTTCTCCCATATCACAACTTTTAAGTTCCCTATAAATGCTTTGTGTTACTGCATTGCAATTTGGTCTTCTGTCACTCTTTCGTTGACACACTATACTTAAAGCTCAACTTCTAGTTCCATCAACTTTTGATAGTATCTCTTGGACAGAATACAAATACAATCAATAATGACAACATAAAAGGTGGGATGTGGATAGGGCATCTTCCTTGTATGCAATTCCTTCAGTCACATGAACTTCACACTTAAAAGGACTAAGTACTTGGCTTAGTGTTGGGCTGTTGTCTCAAAATTCTTAAGATATTTTTTAAAATCTTAAAAATGGAAAAGGATACCTTGCTCATGGTTGAATGATTCCTAATTTAATGTAATTCCAACTAAAGTCCCAACAGATTTTTTTAAAGGAGTTCAACAGGTGCATTCTTAAATTTATATGCTCAAGAATACCCACCATTTGCCTTTGTTATATCAGATTGTCAAACATTAATGGGATGTTGGTATAGGGATAAAGAACTGGAAAACAAAACAGAATAGAGTATAGAAAACAGACTCATGAATATATAGAAGTAATAGATGCCAGGAGCGTTATTGCAGAGATAAGATAGATTAGTCAATAAATGGCTCTGGGACAATTGGATATCCTACCATATGCCCTACACAAAAATCAGCTGTTAATGGGTTAAAGCTTTAATATGAAAAACAAAACTTAAAAGAAATTAAAACTCAGTACTGCAGGATATCTTTATAAATTCAAACTAAGAATCTACTTCTTAAATAAGACATATGAAGCAATGAAAGTAAAATAAAATATTCATAAGTTTGACTCCATTAAAATTATTAACTTTTGTTCATCGAAAAGACAAGCCATAAACAGGAAGAAAATATTTACAACAAATATGCCTGACAAAATATTAGTATCTAGAATACATAAAGAATGCCTACAAATCTCTAAGGTAAACAGTTGAATAGAAAATTGGGCAAACACCATGAACAAACACTTCAAAAGAATGAAAAAAAAGAATGGTATATGCCATGTAAAAAGATGTCCAATTTCATTAATAATTAGAAAGATACAAATAATATCACTATATCCACCAGCTTGTCAAAAATTAAGAAATCTGACAACACCAAATATTTTTCACAGTGCAGATCATTGGCATGGTAGTGGGAGTGTGAACAAGTATAAACACTTGGGAAAATAATTTTGCACTGTGTTGTGAAGTTTAACATTCACATTTTCTGTGAACCAGCAATTCCACTCCTAAGAATATAGCCTAGATTATATACACTTAAATGTTCTTACATATATAGACCATGCCCATAGTCTCAGAGTTCATAATAACAGAAAACAAAAATGAAAATTAAACTCAAAATGTCCAAGAATAGGTGAATATAGACAAATGGTGGCATACTCAAACAATGAAATATTATATGGCAGAGAAAATGAATTTACTGTAACTACATGCAACAACATGAATGACTCATATGAACACAATACTGAATGAAAAAAAGTCACAAGATTACTTCAGCATTTCAATTTTAAAAAGCTAAAAAATAAGCAGAACTTTGTGTATACACAAACACAAAATTCAGGATTATAGTTACTTCAATGAGAAGGCATGAGGATGGGTAAGGAGAGGAGTACAAAGGTGGATGTACCATCCAGCATCCTTGCTAAAACAGACATTTTCTTGCTCTATTTCCTAGAAGGTAAAATTTTTCCAGTTCACTTTTCACTTAGAGTGTTCCAGCTTTATGTGAGGCCCATGAGCTTATCTCTGGTCCCACCACATTCATTGTATTCTAAACCCTTTGTTACTAGATTGACAAACATGACAACTATATTGCTTCAGCCTTGACTCCAGCTTACCCCAATGGCTTTCAGTTCCATTTGGTTTGTTCCCCAGGAATTGTCCTTACTTTCTTTTGAGTTCAGATATCCTTTTGAGGAGATATTTATAATATTTTATCCAACATTCTCTGGTGGGTTTTGCCATGGTACATCATAAGTCGCTTTTGCAACCTCTTATACAACATTAATCTATCACAGTTTCCATCTTCTACTTTGGTCAGTTTTGATCATCATATACTAAAAGGAAATCAGTAAGCCCTCTAAGTTTTCAGATCTGCTGCCAAACACAGGCGTGGAATTTTGACGTATACTTCTCTCAGTCTATACTTTACATCTCCTTTCTGCTTACAAATTGTTAATTTTTACTTTTTCTACCCTTTTCTTTAATCAGTCTTGCAAAGGGCATAGCTAATTTATAAGTATTTTCAAAGATCATGCTTTTGCATTTTACTGTATCTACTACCATTTTTGCTTCCTAATTTATTAATTTTAACTTCTATATTTCTTGATTTTTCTCCCTAGTTTCTTCTGGTTTCCTTTCCTAACACTTTAGATGACTACTTAGTTTCTTTATTAGTGATATTCTTTTTAAAAATGAAGACATTTAAGGCTATGAATTTATCTCTAAGAACATACATATTGCTTTGAATTATTCTCATTGCTTTCTAAATAGTTTTCAATTTTTTAAATCCAAAGTTTATTTATAAATGTCTTTTAATATAAAAGTAGGCAAAGGTCACTTTTATATTATTTTTTAATTTTATTGAAATTGGATCAATGAATATAATCTGTAAAGGAACAACTTTTAAAATTCTGTTTCAGCTTTCTTTTTGGACCAACTCATGACTGATATTTTAAATATTCCATCACTCCCTGACTTTTCTCCACATGTTCACCAATCTACACACAGCTATTAACTCAAGCTTATTGATTATGTTGTTTCCTCTATGTACCAGACAGAAATTGTTTTTATCTGCTAGAAAGAGAATCAACACAACACCAACTTTAACAGGATAGAGGTTATTTTCTAACACACACACACACAAAAGAATCTGGCAATATATAGCCCAGGACAGATATGGCAGCTTTATGGTGTCATTAATGTTCTGGATTCCTTTTAGCATTGTAATTTTGAATTGTACCTTCTGTCCTCAAAGTTGCTTCATGGACACAAGATAACTGTTGCAGTTTCAACCATCACATATAACATTTAAGGCAGAAGAAATAAGGGAAAAGGCAAAAGATACCCTCCAGTTGAGTCAACCTTCTTTAAAGAGCTTTCCTAGATCCCCCCACCAAGTGATATCTGTTTATAAGTCAGTGACCCCCCCTTCCACTTTGTATATTTAGCTGCCACATTGTTTACTGCATATAGGTTTATGTTAATGTTTATAACATAAACATTGTTATAATTACACAGTGTTCTCATTTGTTCTTAGTGCTTTTAACTTAAATTCCACATGCATCCTTTTTTATTTGCATTTGCCTAAATTTATTTGTTCATCCCCTTAATTTCAATATTCATCATTTTATTTAAGTGTATTTTTTATTTATTTTATTTTATTTTTTTGAGTTGGAGTCTCACGCTGTCGCCCAGACTGGAGTGCATGGCCGCAGCCTTGACCTGCTGGGCTCCAGCGATCCTTCCACCTCAGCCTTCCAAGTAGCCGGAATTACAGGCATGCGCTACCACGCCCAGCTGATTTTCTGATTTATCGTATAGATGAGGTCTTGCTGCCCAAGCAGGTCTCGAACCCGCGGGCTCAGGCAATCCACTCACCTCAGCCTCCCAAAGGCGCGGGATTACAGGCTGAGCCACCGAACCTGGCTTAAGTGTATTTTTAATTTATTTAATTACTATATTTTAATGAGTGAGATCAGTCCATTCAAATATAAAGTCTCATATGCTTTATTTTGTTTTGCATCTTGCTTTATATTTAATATTTATGTTGTATTGCTATTTGCTGTTTTCCCTTTACCGTAATACATATATTTCTTCACTGTTTATTTAAAATAAGATATCAACTGTTGCCTCCATCAAAATGCTCCATATCTTTCTTGATTTTCCCCATGCCATTAAGATGAAACATTTGCAATACTTTCATTTCATCCTAACCTCCTCTCCTTACCTTTTGAAAGACTTTCATTTCTTCTTACCTCCTGTCTTTCAGCCTAACCTCTAGGTTCTGGAACAGTTGGATATCTACTTGAAAAAAAAAAAGAAATTAAATCTCAACCCATACCATTAACTTTATTCAAAATTTAAATCGAAATGTATGATAGACCTAAACCTAACAGCTAAAACTATAAAACTTCTAGAAGATAATATAGGAAAAAACCTTAGCCACCCTGAGGTACGCACATTTTTTCAAGTAGGACACACACAGCACAGTCTATATCCTTTTTTTTAAAAAGAATTCCATCAAAACAGAATACTAAACAAAAAAATCTAATTTAAAATGGGCAAAAGATTGTGGGGTAGTTTAGCATAAGAGATATTCAAATGAATAATAAACACATAAACTTAACATAACTAGTCATCAGGGAAATACAAATTAAAACTCATATATAATATCACTACACACCCATTAGAATCACAATTCCTAAAAATGACATACCTAGTGCTGATAAAAATGTTAGGCAACATACATTGCTGGTGGAAATGCTAAATAGCCACTTTCAAAAGTTAGCTGGCAATTTACTATAAGAGTAAGTATACACCATAAAACTCAGCAATCTCACTCCTATACATTTACCCTAGAGAAAACTCATATTCACATACATATCTCCACATAAATGTTTATACCAGGTTTATTCAAAATCTCTTAAAAGAGGAAACAACCTAATGTCCTCCAAATAGTGAATAAACTGTACATGTGTGCACATAATGTATTACTCAGCAATACAAAATAACAAACTAGTGATACATGCAACAACTTGGATGAAATTCAAAAGCATTTTGCTAAGTGCAAAAATGAAGAATCCAAAGGCTACATATTGTATGATTCTATTAATGTACCATTCTGAAAAAGGCAAAACTGTAAGGTAGTGGGAAAAAAATCAGTAGTTTCCAGGAGCTGAATGTCAAAGGGAGGGGTTGTGGTTGTACAATTGTGACTGTTTATTAAAACCCCCAAACACTAAATTGACATTATGTAAATTACACCTCAAAAAAAGATACAAAAAACCAAAATAACTCAATTTTGCACCTTGCGTTTACTTTCTGATCAACACAGTGATAAAGCACAAAGTCTGTTTTGTCCAAGTAATCTGATGAAGAAAGTCTATAAAATTTTCAAGAATGGGTTATGGTTTTGTCAGAACCATAAGAGGTCAACTAGAAGTTAAAATTCCCATCCAGACTTGAATGGGACCAATGCCAGTAGTGTATTCTTCAGGAATTTAACTGCTTCAGATAAACCCTTTTCTTGGGGCTTGTAATACTAGTAGTTCTCATTGTGCATGTCCAATCAGCACCTGTTTTCAGCAGCAATCTGACTTGGGAGCAGGGCTCAGTCTAGCCCATCTTCCCAGAGTTGAGTTTTCTGCAAAGGTTTTCTTTTTTCTTACTCCATGTCTTCCCTGTGCTGGTACTAAGACTCTTTCCTGAGTCCTAGAGCTGGGCAGTGCAGCTTCTCTTTCACCGGGCTTATCTGACTTCCATTGCCTATCTGACTCGTGGCATATGTCATAGTGACTGGTTCTGGCTGTGTATGCAGGAGGAGATCACTGTGACCTGGCAGGAGTAGGAAGGCAGGCAGTCTCAGATGCCTTGCTGGGTTTATTCCTTTCTTGTGTGCCCAACGCCAGAACTACTATTGAAATGTCAACACTATAGATTTCCCTCATGTTCAATACTGTCCATTTAACTCCCATCCCATCTTTTACAATCTGAATATCCTCAACTTTTAGGAAAGGGACAGTCCAAATTCTCCATTAATCAGCTCAGATACTACAGCCTCAAGCCAAGATATTAAAATATTCTAAGAAAAAGAAAACTAAAAAAGGAAAACAATAACAACAACAAAACTATTATTTTCCCAAGACCTGCCGCCTTGGAGAAAAACTATTCAGTAACAGTATCTGGGCTTACTGACATTCACACCCCAAATCTCAGTTGTATCCCACTGCACCAAAGTCATCTTCTCTCTTAAATAAAACCATGCTTGAATTAAAATATAGTATTTAATTTTTTAAAGTTGTGAAATAAAGAATTATTTTAAACCATTACATAAATTGTGTCAAGACCATGTCAGTTCATTACACTTGGGAAGCAAAAAACATCCTGGAAATCCTGAAACTTAGAGATTAACTACTATGACCCATTAAAAGTTGAGACATTATCTAATCTACCTGCCCAAAACTTAACTGCATAAGCTCATCCATATTGTAAGCAAAATTTCAAACAGAAATTATTTTTTATGATTAACCAATAAAAGTGCTACATTGCATTTGCATATATTTTATTTTGTGGGAGGATCCTATTTCATGGAGAAAATTATTTCTGACTCTTTGTCCCCTGATTATCATATAAAAATAAAATAATTTGCTTATATAAATTACAGAGCTCAAAGATTCTAGTCATTATTAAAGGGAAAAGTTTTAGCCACATTTTAAAAGAGTTAATACTAACAAAACAACTTGGAGCCCCTTTTCTGCTTAGCTACCTTTTAAGAGATAGTAAGTAAAAACAAGCACTTTTAAACTTTATTGGTATTTCAATTATTCTTTTTCATATTTAAAACTGCATTTATCTATTTAAATCCTTGGTTTTGTAATTGCTATATTTTACATCATTTCTATAAGGAGAGTCAGCTCCCTGAAATTTAAAACTTTTTCATCACTGCTGTCACTACTTCCTACTTCTAAAACTCCTAACTGCTATCAAATCCCTGCCTGAAAGTTACCAATTGCATTTATTGGAGTTGTGAGGTGGTCCTCCTCTAATTTCCTCTAATACAATTTCAGTTGTATCACGCCTTGGGGCATCTATCTGATACTCCTATTTGGGCCTCTGCCTGGATATCAGGCTTTCCCTCCCTTTCAAGTTCCAACTCCCTTTTGCAGTTAAAACATAGGGAAAAAAATTTAAGAAATAGACTAAGCTGAACTCGGTGGCTCAGCCTGTAATCCCATGCCTTTGGGAGGCTGAGGTGAGTGGATTGCCTGAGCCCGCGGGTTCGAGACCCGCCTGGGCAGGCGAGACCTCATCTCTACAATAAATAAAAAAATCAGCCGGACGTGGTAGCGCATGCCTGTAATTCCGGCTAATTGGAAGGCTGAGGTGGAAAGATCGCCGGAACCCAGCAGGTCGAGGCTGTGGTGGCCGTGCACTCCAGTCTGGGTGACAGAGTGAGACTCCAACTCAAAAAAAAAGAAAAAGAAAGAAAGAAATAGACTAAAACAGGCAAACAACAACAAAGAAGAAGAAGGAAGTAAGATCCTATCATGTTTCCAGAACTGGGGAGAACTAGAAATATTTGGTAAACAGCATTAATGGCTACAATAGTATGGGAGCAGATGCAACATTACTTGATATAGCTTTTCTTTTGCTTCTAAGTTACATCTATGGGAGCAGCTGCCAGTGGCACTTTCCATGCAGATAGGGACCTCCCAAATTATAAAAAGTAGCTAAATTGTTGCTACATACAGTACTGCTCTTCTACTTTCAGGTTCACATCACCACCCAGACAATTTAAGTAATCTGGTTGCTTTAGTTTAAGGCGCTGTTTACAAATATCCAGTGTTCCTGGTTCTTGGATGCTCCTTGAATATATACACTTAAATATACACTTGAATATACACTCAGGTCTTTATTCCTCTCAGGAATATTTTCTTCTATTATTTCCTTACTTTTGACACCCTCCATCTTTTCCTATTTTTTTTCCTCCTAGAACTCCTATAAGTCTGCACATAAAATCCCCTGTATCTGTCTTTCAAATATCCTTTCTTTTCTCTAATTATTTCTATCTCTCTGTCTTTTCTATGTATTTGATTATCTTTCAGGCCACGAATTTGGATTTAATTAGTGAGTGGTCTCCCCTTCAGTTCATCTACTATATTGTTTAGTTGGGAAATCAAGTTGTATAGTTTCAGTATTCTCTTTTATACTGATCTTCCATTTTCTCACATGCTCTTGTTATTTTCTATTTAAGTTGTCCTATTTCTTCTACTAGGTCAATTTACCTGCATGTGTCTGATGGATCTTCCTTTCTCTGACTGCTGGGCCCCTGAGTTGGTGTTTGTTTTGTTGCTGTTGTTCACTCTTGGTAGCTCAGATCGGGATTTTAGAGATCCCTAAGTTGAGACACCTCTACAGGTGGACATAGGTGAAAAAGACTCAGCCTTGCACATCGAGAGTATAAAAGCAGATAGTTGGTCTCCTGTGAGCAGTAACTGAACATGGATCTTTTTCTCTGACTACCAAGCACAGTGTTCTCTTGCTCAAGCCAGTGTTTCTAGATGCTGGTCTCCCGGTATTCCTGCAGCCTATGGAGGAGAAAAGTCCATATCAGTTCTCTCCTGCAGAGCCCAAGGCTTCACATGTATGCAAGCAGTTGAAGGTCGCAGCATCTGTTTGCCTCAAGAAAGGTGGAGAGATTGGAGTGGGATCTATATGACCAAAGTCTCCTTCTCCACTTCCAAAACTTTGCAACTCCACTAATATTAGGTAATTTTTTATTTCAAGCCATAAATCGACTTTCAGCTTTAAAACTCTGCCTGATTTCTCTCTAAATTTATCATAAACATTCTCAGAGATTCATTATGGTAAAGAAGTTTCTGATTTTAAAAAGCTATAAGATTTATGTCATTTTTAGTGTTCTTCATACAGTCTCCTCAAAGCAAGACTTAACTGTCAGTGATCAGATTGACATCAGCTCCAAATGTTAATGCTGAAGATTAATTTCTTCCAAATAATTAATGGGTTAGTTTCTATGAATAATAATATTGTATTTAAATTGTAGCTTGCTATTTTTTTCCTTACAAGACAAGAACACCCTTTACTTGGAGAAAATAACATTTTCAAATACACGTCTTTTAAGTCAAACTGATGTTAATTTCCTTCTTTTTTTTTTTTCCCCCTTAACATATTGTACTTTGGTCAGCAATCATACGACAGGCTTCAGGTACTAAAAGAACCCAGCAAATAGCAATTAGTTCTACACTGAGGCTTTGAAAAAAAATGCATTCTTGTAAAAACTGTGATTCTCAGGTCATACCAACCTAGGTGTAACAAAAAGCATCACAATAGCAGTCACAGATAAGTGTCTCTCTGACCATGCTCCTGCATAATTCTGAATAAACACTGGCCTCTTCCATTTCTCAAAAATCATTCTGATTAGTCCCCAGCTGTGTAGCATATGTTCTCCCAAAATCAGCCTTCTTGGCTCCTGTGGCATTTTCTGTCCCCCTCTTTTCCTGTTCTGATGTCTCCTATTCTTAAAACTGCACTACCATTGCCAACCAGACGCATCACCACTAATATCTCTGCCCTCCAATTAGACCACTGACGCTGCTGGTGTCCACTAATACCTGCATGGATGCTCAGGCCCATTGCTGAAGGTGCTGTAATGAGTAAACTGAAGACACACACTCCCATCACTGCTAAAACAGCTGGTGTCATCTCCAAATGCTTGCAGAAGATCTTGGGCTCAGTGCAATCAATTCCTTGCCCCCTCAGTACTCCAGCTTTATAAATGCTTCTACTGGCTCTCTTCCCCCACCCAGTTGTCCCTAGTGTTAAGGTTTTATATTAGCATGTTACAGTCATCACAACTAAAGCACCAACATCTGTATGATAATGTTAATTACACTACAGACTTTACTGAAATGTCATCATTTTTTAAACTAACTTCCTTTTTGTCAACCCAGGATATCACATTGTATTTTGTCGACAGGTCTTTTCAGTGTCCTCTTGTCTGTTATTTCTTGGCCTTTCCTTGTCACTTGAATTTTTAAGTAGTTGAAGTATTTTCATGTCAGTTACACAGAAAGGCTCTAAAGACTGCTCTATGGGTGTTACAATTTATGGAAAACATTTCTCCACATTGATTCTGGAAAGGCATGTTTGTCAATAAAGAGAGGAACAAGAAAGCTCTAGAATGCTTCTTCATAACATAATGGCAGATTCTACTACTGAGTCTGGGCTTTCATTTACTTCCCTGAAACAGGCACTTTTTTTTTAATAGAGGCCAGGAACAAACATCTCTACACTTGAGCTATACTCTCTGCTCTGTCAAGTTGTTTGCTATTGTGAGTCACTGGGGATGCAGAGTAAAGCACTCATAGCTAGCTTCATGCCCAACACCATCCTTGACTTCTTCCAAAAGAAACACAGTTCTGTTTAAGGTAGCAAGGAGCCTGGCTACATTCCTCAGGCTTCCTTGCAGTTATGTGTGATCAGGTAATACCATCCTAGTCAATGAGATGTAAGTAGACTACTGAATGGAGTTTCTGAGAGACCTAGTATTTTCCTGATTTTTTAAAAGGAGAAGCTGGTATATACCTTTTGTACTCTGTTTTTTCCCCATTTTTTCTGTGTAAATTCAAGGTCTGGAAAAGAGCAGTCTACTTGTTAGCTTGGAGCCATCAAGGAGAATGAGTGGAAACCAGAAGGAGCCACTAAACCAGCTCCTCACTGCCTGTCTCCAAATTTCTTGTTAAACGAAAAGAATAAATAAAATAAAATACATATTTTGCTTGTTTCAGTCAATATTTATCTGGTTTGAGTGAAATGTAATCAAGTTAACCAGACCTATAAACAGAGCCACACTTGCAACATGTACTGACTCAGTAAGTGCCATACACAGTGACTGTGAATAACCACTTTCAATACTCTTTAAGAAACCATGGCAAGTCGGGCTTGGTGGCTCAGCCTGTAATCCCACGCCTTTGGGAGGCTTAGGTGAGTGGATTGCCTGTGCCCGCAGGTTTGAGACCCGCCTGGGCAGCGAGACCTCATCTCTACAATAAATCAAAAAATCAGCCGGGCGTGGTAGCGCATGCCTGTAATTCCGGCTACTTGGAAGGCTGAGGCAGAAGGATCACCAGAGCCCAGCAGGTCAAGGCTGCAGTGGCCGGGAGCGGCCACTGCACTCCAGTCTGGATGACAGAGTGAGACTCCAACTCAAAAAAAAAAAAGAAACCATGGCAGACAAGAAAGATGCTAGCAGACTGGTATAGACAACATTCCGCATTTCAAAGGAACATACAGACTTCACAGGTGGAAAAACTCAACACAATTCTTACTAAACATTCACACTTCTGAAAGACTTTGCTTACTGCCCTTCCGGTAAAAGTTCACTTAACTTTGGTAGCTCATTGAGCCCAAATGAATGCTTAAACCAGCGGCTGTTGCTGTTTGGAAACATTTATCTGCCCTGGTATAAAGAGTCCTCTTAAAGGACTCCTTGATGTGAGAAGATCTAACCAGTCATGAGTGATGCTCCTCAAAGTGAGGCAAAATTATGTGTAGGTTTGTGACTGATGATGGCAATGCATGTAGAGTCCTAGATCCATAATCCAGTTTTTGCATCATTGAAAAGAACGCTTATTGTTTGCAGACACTGGTTAAGCCCTTTGCATAGACTGTCTCATTTGAGGCTCACGACACCTCCAATGGGGTGTACTCTATATAACTCTATTTTGTAGAAAAGGAAACTGAAGCACAGAGAGCTCAAATAACGTTCCCAAGAAGACAGATTAAAGAAAAACCTCATTTCTAGTTCAGAAAATTTTAGGAATCTATTTTTGGTAGCATGTATTCATCTGTGCAGCTCAAGGAGACTGCTACAGGCCCCACCTCCTTGAAAATGTCATTTTCTCCTGCTACTGGTCACTGACACTCTGAGCCTAAAGAGTCAACATTCTCTCCGTATCTTATGTGATGTATGTGCATAACAAATAGCAATCAGCAAAGTGTTAGTCCTTAACATTTCAACAACATTGAGAAGACTCTCTGTTTTAGTTATTTGAATGAGTGGACTGCAGTGTGACTCATGGAAGCCAAGCTTCCTAGTTTTTAATCTATTAGTCTCATCTCTTGGTTTTTGTATCTCAGATTCCATATAGGTTAGGCGATCTATTAGTTAGAAATGCTTATGGTCACAGCTTACATAAAAGCCACTTTAAGAAGATTTAATCAAATGGAGGTTTGTTTTTTCGCACAAGAAGTCTGGTGATAGGTGGCTGCTAACAACTATGATATACAAAGTTTTCTTAGTTTTAGGTGTCACATCCACAACCAAGGCAGGCATTACAAAGGAAGATACAACATAGCCAAATGTGTCCCTTTTTCTCAAAAAAGCAAAAGTTTCCCCAGAAACTTCTCAGTAAATGTATGTTGATTAAAAAAAAAAAGTAATTTGGCGACTCTAGCTTTAGAGGTGGCTGGAAACATGCATATATGGGTTTTTCGGTCTCTAAGGTACAGGCAGGTAAGATAAAATAAGGCTGGGAATGGAAGTTGAGTTAGCCTCGAATTGCATGCTTATTTGTTCTCTATGGATAAAGAGAATAAATGTGATTATTTCATAATAAAATAGATAATGAAATTACCTTGAAGGTTAATACTTCTACTTGTGTAGGCTTATTGGTGATGTTTGGGATATGAATGCAAGTTCTGACACCCACCCTCAAGCTACAAAGAAAATTTCAACTCAAATGTATACTATTCAACTCTGACATATAGAAAGCTTGGAAATTGGCACTCCCAAACTCACTACAAGAAAAAAAAAAACATAGAGCAAACAAAAAAGTAACGACTTTTCTTAGACCCAGATATTTGAGGTCACAGGACAAACTTTCAGCCCCAAATCTGGAGAGACAGATGAATATAGAAAATCTGAGCAGAGATTAGATTTCCTGAAGCAGAAGCTACTAGAGCCAATTAGTGGCAGGGAAACTTAAGTGGTGATTGTAGTGAATTGCTTGAGGCTAGTTATGGACTACTTTGAAAGGTGAAAATTCCTGGGGGACCAGTCTTGGAGGATGGGGACTATACTTGCATAGGTTTTACCACCAAGAACCTCCACCAAGTTCTCACAGTGAAGATCAGAGAGAAATCTTCTTTTGTTTTCTGCAGGAGGAGGGGGAAAGTAACCACTTTGAAATATATCCAATATAACAAAGGCCTACCCTCAAAGGAAAACTACCAGAACCATTTCTCACCTGGGGAAGAGGCTATTAGCAAGTGCTAGTATCTCTAACCTTCCTATCTCACCTAACGGGAGAATAAAGGCTAAGAAATGTGTCTGAAGATCACAGTCCATGGACTCCAGTCAACTAAAAATCTGAAATTTAATCATAAGATTATAGAACACTTCTCCTTCCTAATATCTTGCCACCAAATCCACAGTACTCCTGTATAGTATTACTGGATAACAATGAGAGGGCTGAGAGACATAAGACTATGTAAGAAGGAGTTCACAGGGAAACCAAAGCTAACAAAGGAGACAAAAACAAGGACACTAGATGAAATGGAAGTATCTGGCACCTACAGCTGCAGCAAACATTAAACACAGTCCCACTCCTAGCCTGATTAAGATAAAACATCAAACTAAAAGCCTGATTACCTCAGCTCCTATTTCCCAATACCTCATGCTTGACTTTCAACAAAAAATTGCAAGGCATGCTAAAAGGCAAGAAAAAACACTGCCAGAAAAGACAAAGCAAGCATAGGAATGAGAGTTAAATATGACACTTGTCTTGGAATTATCAGAAAGGGAATTGAAAATAGCTATAATTAATATGTTAAGGACACTAATGGAAAAAGCGGACAACATGCAAAAACAAATAGGTAAAATAAGCAGAGAGAGGGAATCTCCAAGAAAGAATTTGAAAAAATGAATGAAATAAAAATCATGCACTGTACCAGAAATGAAGCATACTTTTTTTTTGAAAGCAAGGTGTATTAACTGGACAGAAAAACTCCCATGGGGGAGGGAACCCAAAGAGGTTGCCCAATGAAGAATAATTTTAATGGGCTTATCAGAAGACTGGACAGCTGAGGAAAGAAGCAGAGGAAAGAATCAGTGAGCTTGAAGATAAGTCAGTAGAAACTTTCCAACCTGAAATGCAAAAACTAAAAATAATGAAAGAGAAACAAAATAGTCAAGAACTGTGGGACAATTACAAAAAAATGTAATATGCATAATGAGAACTCCAGAAGGCAAGAAAAAAGCAGAAGAAATATATGAAGTAATAAAGACTGAGATTTTTCCATCATCAAAAACAGACACCACATCAACAGACACCAAATCACAGATCTGGGAAGCTCAGAAAAGCAGAATGAATAACAAGAAAAAAGTTGATACTCAGTCATATTGTGTTAAACTATGGAAAAACTAAAAACAAAGAGAAAACTTGAAAAAAGCCAGAGGAAAGGAGAAATTTACCTACAGAGGAACAAGGATAATTACATGAAATGTCTCATCAGAAACCATGAAAGCAAGAAGAGAGTGGACTGAAATATTTAGTGTTGAAAGAAAAAAATCTAGACTTCTGTATCCAGTGAAATGATCTTTTAAAAGTAAAGAAAAAATACTTTGTCAGACAGACACTGAGATAATTTATCATCGGTAGTTTGAAATAAATGTCAAAAGAATTCTTCAGAGAGAAAGAATATGACAGGTCAAAAACTCAAATCTACATAAAGAACACAAGACAAAAGGATTTATTTTTGGTGTTTTTTTGTTTTTTGCTCTTTGTTTTGTTTTGTTTTGAGTTGGAGTCTCACTCTGTAACCCAGCCTGCAGTGCAGTGGCACGCTCACAGCCACCCCAGAATTGACCTGCTTGGCTCAGGCGATCCTTCTGCCTCAGCCTTCCAAGTAGCCAGAACTACAGGCGTGCGCTCCCACGCCCGGCTAATTTTTGTGATTTACTGTAGAGACAACGTCTCACCAAGTTCCCCAGGCTGGTCTCGAATGGCCTCCCAAAGTGCTGGGATTACAGGCTTGAGCCACCACACCTGGCCACACAAGAGGTTTTAAGAAGAAACAAATGAGCATAAAATAAACTATTCAATTTTTTAACTATAATTGATTTAATAGATATAACCTTTTCAAAATAGTAATAGCAATAATAAATTGGGTGATTACAGTGTATGGATAAGTAAAATGAATGACAGTAAGATTATAAGGAACAGGGGCGAAGAATTGGTAATACTCTGGAATAAAGCACCTGTACTTCCAATGAAGCACTATGTATGGGTGGTGATTTGAAAGTAAATTTAGGCTGAGCTCGGTGGTTCAGACTGCAATCCTAGCATTTTGGGAGGTCGAGATGAGTGGATTGCCTGAGCCCGCGGGTTGGAGACCAGTACAGGCAACTTGGCAAGACCTCATCTCTACAGTAAAAAAAAAAAGAAAAGCCAGGCGTGGTAGTGCACGTCTGTAGTTCTGACTACTTGGAAGGCTGAGGTGGAAGGACCAACAGAGCCCAGCAGGTCAATGCTGGAGTAGCCATGAGTATGTGTGCCACTGCACTCCAACCTGGGCAAAAGAGTGAGACTCCAACACACACACACAAAAAGCAAGTGAACTTAAGTTAGATGCACAGGTATATTACAAACTCTAGGGAAACCACTAAACTTTTTTAGAAGTATAATTTATTATTTATGTATTTATTTGTTTTTGAGTAGCTGTCTTACTCTCACTCAGGCTGGAGTGCAGTGGCATGATCATGGCTCACTGCAGTCTCAGACCCCTGGGCTCAATCAGTCCTCCTACCGTAGCCTTCTGAGTAACTGGGATTGTAGGCATCCACTACCATATCTGGCTATTTTTTTTCATTTGTTGTAGAGACAAGGTCTCCTTATATTGCCCAGGCTGGTCTTAAACTCCTGGACTCAAGCAATCCTTCTGCTTCGGCCTTCCAAAGTCCCAAAATATAATTTATATGCTAAGAGAAGAAAAAATAGAATCACATTAAATGCTCAATTAAAGCTAGAGAGAGTAATGGAAAAGGGGTAAAATAAATTATAAAATATAAACAAAGAACAAGTAAAATGAATAGAAAACAGTTATAAACATGCTAGATCTTAAGCTAACTCTATTTATAATTACTTTAAGTGTGAATGGTAAATACATAAATTAAAAAATGGAGACTATCAGGATGGATTTTAAAAAACAGACCCATGTATTTGCTCTCCTGAAGAAACCCAATTTAAATAAAAAGACACAGCTAGATTAAAAGTAAAGGGATGGGAACAGAAGTACCATGATAACACTAATGAGAGAAAATTGAAGAAATTGAAGTAGCTATCTTAATTTCAGACAAAGCAGTCTTTAGGACAAGGAACATTATCAGGAATAAAGAGGGGCATTACATAATGATAAAAGGGTCAATTCTCCAAGAAGACATAAAAAATCTTAATGTGTATTCATCTAACAACAGTGTCAAAATATATGAGGCAGAAGCTGATAGAACTCCAAAGAGAAATAGAAAAATGCACTGTTATATTTGGGGATTTCAACACCACTCTGTCAGTAATTGATAGATCTAGCCACAGAAAGTCAGTAAGGATATAGGTGAGCTAAACAGCCCCATTAATCCACTTGACTTAATTGACATCTTAGACTATTTCCTCCAACAGTGTCATAATATACATTCTTCTCAAGTTCACATGGAACATTCACCAAGATAGACCATATTATGGTTCATAAAACATACCTGAAATTAAAATAATAAAATCGAATAAAATATTTTCACAGTCCATAATGAAATTAAACTAAAATATTAAATAAATAGAAATATAGGTGGAGAATTTCCCCACAAATATTTGGAAATTAAACAGCACACTTATAAATAATACAAGGGTCAAAAAGAAAGTTTCAAAAGATATTAAAAATATTTTGAACTAAACAGCAAAGAATACAATTTATCAAAATGTGTGGGTTGCAGCAAAAGCAGTGGTGAGAGGGAAATTTATATATCAGCAATGAACAACTGGAACTTGAAATTAAAACATTATACTACTTACATCAGCAATGAAAAAATATTTAGGTATAAACATAAAAAATATGTACAGGGTCTATATGAAGAAAAGTATAAAACTTTGATGAAAAAATTAAAGCTCTAAATAAATAGAGAGATACTCTGTGTTCATGGATAGAAAGACCAAATATTTTTAAGATGTTACTTTTTCCTAACTTGATCTATAGATTCAATACTATCCCAATCAAAATCTCAGCAAGTTATTTAATGAATATTGACAAACTGACAATAAAGTTTATATGAAAAGACAAAGACCCAGAATAGGTGAATTCTTTTGTTGTTGTTGTTGAGTTGGTGTTTCACTCCGTCGCCTGGGCTGGAGTGCAGTGACACGCTTACGGCCACCCCAGCGTCGACCTGCTGGACTCCGGTGATCCTTTTGCCTCAGCCTTCCAAGTAATTTTAATTAAAATTTTTTGTTCTGTGAAGAACATTGTAAAGTGAATGAAAAGATAAGTCACAGTCCTCAATTAAAAATATCATAGCAGACACCTTATCAAAGAATATATATTTAGCAAATAAGCATATAAAAAGATGTCCAGTGTCTTATGTAACTTGGAAATTGCAGAATTCTACTACATACTACCTTCTACTACATACCTACTCGAATAGCCAAAATTCAAAGCATTGGCAACAGTACATGTTGGCAAGGATGTGGAACGTCAGAAAGTTTTAATCGTTGCCGGTGAAAACACAAAATGGTACAGCCACTTTAGAAGACCATTTAGCAGTTTCTTACAAAGCCAAACATAGTCTTATCATATGATCCAGCAATCACACTCCTTGACATTTAATCAAATGAGTTGAAAACTTATGTGCACACAAAAACCTGTACAAGACAGTTTACAGCAGATTTATTCATAATTGATAAAAATTGTAAGCAACAAAGATTTATTTTAATGGGTAAATGGATAAGAAAACTATAGTACATCCATGCAATGGAATATTATTCCACTGTAATAGGAAATAAGCTATCAATCCACAAAAAAATAGGAACCTTAAATGCATTTTGCTAAGCGAAAAAAAATGCAGTATGAAAAGACTACATACTATATTATTCCAACTGTATGACATTCTGGAGAAAGTAAAACTACACAGATGGTAAAAAGGTCAGTGATCGCCAAAGGTTGGGGGTAGGGCAGATGCAGAGGTGAAACAAAGGGAATTTTTAGTACAGTGTAACTATTCTGTATGACATTGTAATGGTGGATACATTATGCGTTTGTCACAACTCACAGGACTGTTCAACACAGAGTGAACTTTAATGTAAACTATAGACTTTAGTAACAGTAATGTATCAGTTGTAATAAATGTATCACGCTAATGCAAGATGTTAATAATAGAGGAAACTGTGGGGGGAGGAGAGGAAGTTAGGACAGTATATGGAAAGTCTATTAGCTGCTCAGTTTTTCGTGAATTTAAAACTGTTCTAAAAAATGAAGTCTATTAATTACATTGTTTTTCCAACATCTAGCTCAAAGGAGAGGTCAAGATGAGGTAAAATTTGCAGAGAAAATGTCATGAAAGCTAGACTTGGAAAAGGCAAAAGGCATTTCAGCTGGGATAGAGGCATGAAAAAGACTCAGAGGGCTCAAATTGCAAAGCAGCAGAAAATAACACAATTGATCAATGCAGAGACAACAGGCAGCAATTTAACGGAAGCCAGGGGCCAAGGCAAGGCTAGAAGCACCGAAGCATAATTCCAATATCAGATAAATATAGACATGATGGCCAACTCAACCTCAGCCAAGTCAGCACATATTCATTCATTCATTCATTCAATATTTGGTGAACATCTACTATGTTCTAGACGCTGGTAGGCACTGGGGACAAGTAGTGAGTAAAACAAACAAAAATCTCTATTCTCAATGAGCTTACATTCGAGCGAGGATAGACAGACAGAATCTGCTTGGTATTTTCAAGAAACAGCAAAGAAACCATTATGACTTGAATGTACTGAAGGAGGAAGGTAAAAGCTAAGATAGAGAAGATAATAGAAGCTAGTGTGTATAGGGCATGGAGGTCAGAATAAATAACTGGCTTTTACTCAGAAATTTAGGAAGCCATTGGAGGGTTTTGAGTGGCAGAGGGATTTGATTGGCACCTTAACAGGGTTGTTCTGTCTTTTGTGCTGAAAATTGACAGAGAGAAGAAAACTGTGACTGCAGGGAGACCAGTGAAGAACTTGCTGCCATAATCCAGGTAACAGGATGAGACTTGGACCAAAGTTTTAGCAGCGTAAATGATGAGAAATAGTTTTTGGACTCTGCAATTGTTTGGTGATGGATTAGCTATGGGAGAGAAAGACAGGGTCAAAATGACTCTGTTTTACGTCTCAGCAACAAACTCAAAGGCAGGGGTTGCCAGTAACTGAGAAAGAACAAAGAATATGGGAAGAGCAGGCTCATGAGCATGGCTGAGCCCAGTGTCTGCATTCAGGTGAGCTATTTTGCAAAGAGGAATTTCAAAACCTAGAGATCAGAGTAAGGCTGAGATGCAGAGTCGAGTGGGCAAAACTAAGTCACATTATCTGCAGGTAGTGAGGAGAAGCATTTATTCATTCATTGAATGTATCTGGAAATCAAGCACTTTTAATGTGCCAGGGACACAAAGATGAACAAGACATCATCTGCATCTGGAAGGAACTAACAGTCCAATGAGGGAAACAGAAATATGAATAAATAATAATAGTACATTAAGCATTATAGTAGAGGTAGTCAACATTTATTGAGTCCCTGATATATGCCAAGCAGTGTAATGAGGAAGAAGGAGGTATGCACAAAGTTCTGTAAGAGCACAAAAGAAATTCCTGCAATGCTTCATAAAGACATTCCCAAGGGTTTTCACTGCAGTATGACATCAGGGATTTGGCAGTAACCTAGATGCCCCATCACTAGGAATATACATCAGTAAAATCTATGGAATACTCGCAACAATTAGAAGCAACAAACTAGGCGAACACACAGCAATGTGGATATAGCACAAAAACACAGTGTCGAGAAAAATAGCGGGAAACAGAGATTTGCAGACCAATACCATCTCCATTAATGTAAAAGGCATACACAAAGTACTACCTGTCTTAAGTTATCAAGGATCTATATCAAACATATTACAGTTTGAGTCTAGAAGTATGAGAGTGGGGATTGAGAAAGATGAGGAAAAGTAATATAAACTATCAAATAATATAAACAAGAGAGGGGCCTTGTAGGGATTGATGAGGGCAATGCTGGGGATTGAAAAGCCAAGTTAACTCAACTCTCTGCACCTGAGGTAACATAACTAGCTAATAGGAATCTAGCTATAACCTTTAGAGGTAGGGCATCTAACCAGGAAACATGTGCAGCGACATGGAGGCATGAACTGCACCACAGGTTCAGGGAGCTGCATCTGTTGAGTGTAGTCAAGTGTGGCTTGTAGTTAAGGCAGTGGTGAAAATTTGACATATTTTCAGGCTCTGGGTAAATTGAACAACATTGTGCACGTGGGGAGTATAATCATAATCATCCGAATCAAAATGTCCTGTTTTACTACACTGAGTTTAAAGATAAGGATCTGCTCCAGTTCAGCCAATGGTGAGATTTTCTTTCGGGACTATTGGGGCCTTTGTCTCTTGTGAATACTCCAAAGACCCTAGTCCAAAGGGTCATTTTTGTTTACTATGGCCTCAAGAAATGTGGCCCTTGATTCGCTGCTTTAAGGCTGGAGTTCTACCAGCCTCAAATGTTACCACTCTGGCTGGGAGTGGGGTAGGAAAGGAATTGGAGGCCCAACAGTGACTCTCATTCTGGGGTACCTTCCTGGGGCAGGTCACCTTGCTTCCCCCAATTCAGTGCTGCCAGTTAACTCTCACCTGTCACATTCCAGCTAGAATCATTACCCCTCCTCTGCCCCAGATGGGTCATGTTCACTACCACAGGTGCATGTATTCTTCATAGCCCTTATCGCAGTTGCAACTTAACATTTACTTTTCTAATCATTTGAATTATTAGAACGCCCCCAAAACTGGAATTTATTTGTTAAAAATTGTGTATTTATTCTTACATGTTTAAACTTCAGTCACCTTCAAAGTACTCTCTGTTGGATGCAACACATCTTTCATGATGTCTTTTCCACTGTTCCAAATAATAGGTTTAGAACTCGTCGATTTTGATGCCTTTTAGTGCTTCTGCCGTTTTTTGTTTCCTCGTCCACATTGGCAAAACATTTCCCTCAGGACTTTTTCATCCAGGAAAACAAAACAAAACAAGTCACGAGGGGTGAGATCAGTTGAATAGAGAGGGTGGGGTATGGGAATCATGCCATTTTGGGCCCAAAACTGCTGAATATTCACCACAGTGTGGGCAGGTATGCTCATAGATCACCTATCATGAAATGGGCAAATGCCTTGAAAGAATTTCAAAAAGCAAAACAAAACGAAACTTCACTGAAGCTGAAAGCAACCTCTCACAACAAGGCTAGCTGATACACTGATGCGGATAGGTTCCTAGAACACATTTATCTAGCAGGGGGAGCCTGTGCTACAAGGGGCTGCCTTTCAAAAGATAATTCCGGTTTTGGGGGGGCGCCCCCCCTTAGTATGTTCATCTACCCCAGGTTCCAAGATCAATCCTGGCTTTCTTTTATGCTAACCAATGTCTCTTTATCATTTAGCACAATGCCTGGCACAGGGGAGGTGCTTAGTAAACTTCTCAGTTGGATACAAAGATTCCAGACCAAAGAAACATGTATCAAGGTGGATAGAAGTGTGGTGCAGAGGCAGGAACAAGAAAAAACTAGGGTTTGGCCGGGCTCGGTGGCTCAGCCTGTAATCCCGTGCCTTTGGGAGGCTGAGGTGAGTGGATTGCCTGAGTCCGCGGGTTCGAGACCCGCTCTGAGCAGTGAGACCTCATCTCTACAATAAATCAAAAAATCAGCCGGGTGTGGTAGCGCACGCCTGTAATTCTGGCTACTCGGAAGGCGGAGGCGGAAGGATCGCTGGAGCCCAGCAGGTCGAGGCTGCGGTGGCCGGGAGCGGTCACTGCACTCCAGTCTGGGTGACCGAGTGAGACTCCAACTCAAAAAAAAAAAGAAAAAACAAAAACAAAAAACTAGGGTTTCTTCTACAGCAGAGGGTAAAGAGTTTTTTTTTAATTTAAAAATATTTGTTTATTTTTAATTGACAAATAATTGTATATATTCATACATTACATAGTTATGTTTCAATATAATGCATAGGGATCAGATTAGAGTAATTAGCATATTCATCATCACAAACTTTTATCATTTCTTTCTATTGGGAATATTTAATATCCTCTTTCTAGTTATTTGAAACTACATATTATTGCTAAATATAGTCATCGTACAGTGGTATAGAACAGTAGAATTTATTTTTCCTATCTAGCTATGATTTTGTATCCTTTAACAAATTTTCCCTCTCTCTCCCTTCCCTCTATGCTTCCCAGTCTCTAGTATCCTCTGTTTTTACTTTTTGACCTCCCATATGACCTTGTAATCCCCCTAATGGGAATATACCCTGAAGAACTCAAATCACCCTATCAAAAAGATACCTGCACACGAATGGTTATCGCAGCATTGTTCACAATAGCAAGAACCTGGAACCAACCACGCTATCCATCAAAAGAGGACTGGATTAAAAAAATGTGGTACATATACACGATGGAATACTATGCAGCCATAAAAAAAGAACAAAATCATGAATTTTGCAGCAACCTGGATGGAACTAGAGTCTATAATACTGAGTGACCTCTCACGGAAACAGAGATCTGAGTATCACATGTTCTCACTCATATAGTGGACCTTGAACATCTATCATAATACTATAAGAAAAGGATTGACAGTAGTGGGAAACTATGGGGGGGAGGGGGGAAGGGGGGGAGGGGGGAGGGGAAGGGAGGTGGGACTAACGGTAAAGAGTTTTAAGAAGGTGCACTGTCCCCTGTAGACAGGTCCCATGACTGCTACGCTCATACCCACCCCATACTCTGGTGCAGGGTGGGCATACAGTAGAGGCCCAAATGAACTTTAAAGAAATTAACAAATGCTTAACACATTCTTTTTCAAACGTATGTCGAGACGTATGAAACTGAATTGAGGAAAGGCGAGTATGTGGGTCAGTGCTGGGTCTGAGGAAGGACTAACATTTCCAGAGGTCCTGACTCAAAGAGCACAGGATGTCTCTCTCGGACAGCTCCACATCTCTTGGGGGAGGGCATGACTCTCAGCCCTCTGCCTCTAAGGATCACACAAGCCCGGGCACCGTGATCACTACGGTCTCTAGTTCAAAGTCTTCTCCAGTCTAATCCTTCACCCCTACTCTTGTCCTCCTCTCCACCTCCGGCTCAATCAGGTTTTGCTGTACTTCGAAAAAAAAAAAAACACACGAAACCCAACATCGCCCCTGAATCGTAGCGAGGTAGAACTCGGATAACTGGATGCAGGTGATCGCCACGGGAGGCCTTTTCCCACGCCCCCGCTTGCCCCTCTACTGAAATGGGCGTTGCGGCCCTCGCCCGGAGACCCGAGGCGGTGCGACCCATCGCCGCCCTTCCCGCCTTCCCGCCTTCCAGCGAGCCCGCGCACGCCCAGCCCGCGCGCCTTACGTCGGACCCGGCACCCCGGCCGGTTCCCAGCAGCGCGCACGCGCGCGCTTCCCGGCCGCTCTGAGAGGGAAGGTGGGGCCGAGGGGCCGAGCCCGCGGGGGGAGGGGTGGTGTCGATCACGTGACGCGGTTTCACTGTTTACACGCGCAGCAGGCCGAGCCTTCGGCCTCAGTCAGGCGCTTGTCTCCGTTTCGGTTTCACTTCCGGTGAAGGGCCGCCTCCGAGCGGCGGCGGGCCGGCGGCGAGCGCGGGCGGCGGCAGTGACGGCGGCGCTGCTGCCGGGGGGCGTGCGGCAGCGCGGCGGCGGCGGCGGCTGGGCCTCGAGCGCCCGCAGCCCACCTCTCGGGGGCGGGCTCCCGGCGCGAGCAGGGCAGACGAGAAGATGGAGGAGCTGGTGGTGGAAGTGCGGGGCTCCAATGGCGCTTTCTACAAGGTACTTGGCTCCAGGGCAGGCCCCATCGTCGCCCTCCCTTCCCTCCCTTTTCTTCTCGGTGTCGGCGGGAGGCAGGCCCGGGGCCCTCTTTCCAAGCGCCGCGCCCGGGTGCCAGGGCGCGCTCAGCGGGATGTTGTTTGGGAGGGAAGGACTGGACTTGGGGCCTGTAGGAAGCCCCTCGAGTCCCGCTCCGTCCCCGACGAGAGGCCCCGGCGCCTATCGGAATGGGGACGAGCGAGGAGACGAGGGTGCCCTTTCGGGGCCAAGCCCCGCCGGGGAGAGCTGGGGATGGGCGAGGGCCGGCGCCAGGTACGAGATCCCAGCGGGAAGGGCCGGAATCGGCGCTAAGTGACGGCGGCTGCTTGTTCCTTCTTTCCTAAATATCCTCTCCCGGTGGGATCCAGGCCTGACGTGTGGGTAGTTGGAGAGGAGCGGGGGACGCTTCAGCCAGGCCGCCTCCTGCAGCGCCAAGAGGGCTTAAGGTCTCCTTTGGCTTCTCTTTTCCGGGCCAGCGTTGGGACTTCGGAGAGCTCCGCTGTTCTGGGAGAGGGGTGTGGAGGAAGAGTAGTAGGAAGCCGGAGTCGGCACCAAATCACAATGGCAACTGATTTTTAGTGCTTCTCTTTGTGGATTTCAGAGGAGATTTTAGACCCAAAAGTTTCTGGAAGACCCTAGCACATCTGAGCTATGCATTCAAGAAGTTGGTCATACTGCTATTTGCGGGCCCCCTCCCTTTTTAAATTGAGGGTAAATCCAGGAATACCGATGCTTCAGCGGCTAGAAACATTAGTGACTCTGCTACTTAAAAAATTTTTTTGTGTTTAATTCTTCAAAGACCTGAAGATATGCCACAAAACTCCGGGAAATTAACAGAGTATATTATTACTAGGGAATTTCGAAAATTGACTATTTGGGAATCTTTGTTTTGTGCTCTTAAGAACTTGACCGTATTCCTTTTGAATTTGTAGTGTTGCAGTGGACTGAATTGTTGAGCCTGTAAATAGGCATCATGGATTTACTAATCATTTTAGAAGTTACACCATTGCAGATCAATGAATAGTTTTCATTTTCAAAGGGAAGATTAAAAATCTTTTTTTTGATGTAGCAGTAGTGCGTTTGTTGGTACTTACTGTAGATCTAGTAATCTATAAATTCTTGTTTCCTCTTGAATGTCTGTAGCTTCTGTATCCCACCTTACTCCACTATTTTGGCAATAGAAGGTGCACGTGGAAGGAAGTATTGTCCAACACAATTCTTAAATTTATTATAGGATTACTTGAACGTTTCAAATGAGACAGGTTTGGCTAAAATAAAGAATTGACTTAGTGTGTTATGTGTTTACCAATTTTATGGAGACTTTCGGACACCAGTATGTTTCATAAACGAGTAATGTGTAAACTCATACTTTTAGCACAAAGGTAAAACCCTTTGCTGTGAAACAGGCAAACATTTATATATATATATATATATATGTTCTTAACAGTCTCACCAAGATAAAATTGTTTCAGTTCAACTCTGCAGTCAAAGTTTTAGTTGTATTTATTTCATTGATCCATAATTTCTACTGATTAGTTTGTCTAATCATTCTGGGTCCTAGGCTAATAGTTTTGGTCACGAGATTTGTGACCCTATTTTATCGATACAGTATATGAGCAGGGGCTAGTGGTTAGGCAGAATTCTAATTTATCTGTTTTATCAGCTTTTGGATGCCACTGAAGTTTGCTTGCCACAGAGGGCAAGTAGCACATCCTGGTCTTGAAGGACTTATTGTTATCTTTCAGCAACCTATGATTTGCTCCAGCGATTTTGCTAGCAAATTGACTGGAATATAAGAAATGCTCTCTGTTTTTGCTATTAATCTTCCATTTTTTGGTTTGCTTTTTAACAAAATTGCTTACATTGAAGGTGCATAAAAAAGAATAGGTTATTCCTCAGTTCCGTGATGGGAAATGTAATACTTGAAGAACTGTACATGGAGAAGTGTTTATTGAAGTTGATTTCTAAAAAAACTCATAGTCTCTGTTGATATAAAAATAGTTTTTATATTGAAAAAGGTTGAAATTTTTGTGAGTTACCATATTGCTGTGAGTTATAAAAGTAAAGCAAAAGTAAACTGAGTTGTTTGTCCTATGGGATAGACAGGAAAGATGGGAAATAAAGACCAATGAGAAATGAACTACTATGGATAAGTTAAATTTATGGAAAAAGAAATTAATAGAAAGACTTTAAAAACTAAACAAATCAACTTTAGTATAATTGAATTCAGACTTTGATTTTCCTAACACCATATCCCAAAGACAGTTCTCCATCTTTTAAGCATATTGTCCAAGTTTGCAATATAAAATGGATAGAGTATATGCTGGGAGGTGTTTGGCTCTTTTTCTTTAAAAAAAAAAAAAAAAGAATGCTCAAGCTCAGGATTTAAAATTAACAGAACCATGAAACCTAAACCTTAAGATTGTACCAGCTGTCTTTTATGTTTTTTTCCTCTGGTGTTTCTCCTTTAAAAAGTTGGATTTAGTAATCACCAGAGCCATTACTGTTGTGCTTAGGTATTTCTTTGACTTAAAAAAAGTTGGTCATATATACATACCACTTACAGAGCCCTAAGGGTATGTTATTTAAGGCATGAAGACACTGACTTATACCTCATGAAATCCTTACAAAGCATTCACTAAATGAGTAATGTTGAAATAAACTCTTTGTTCTAGGGGCATCTGCCTCAAATAATGTTTTCTTTGGACTAGTAGTTTTGATGTGTTGGGAATGGTAATGAATTAACTCCATTTTACACGTAGAATGCCTATCATTCCAATATAAATGCACTAATATATCCTAAGATTTGTAGGTTTTGTGTACTAGTATGGAAATTAGTAAAAACAGGTAATTCATATGTTGGAATCATAGATACGAAACCTTTTTGTTTTCTGAAAATACAGTGGGTGATGCCTGATTCATTATTGTAATATGATGTAATTATGCAAGATTGCAATTTTATTGTTAGATTATACTTTAAAATATCTTGTATCTTAAGTTTGGTATCTGAGGACAGACTTTCATTTGGTGAGTATTATTATGGCAACTAGCAACTAAACATGATAAAATGCACAATTTAGAGAAAATGTTTTAAATGAAGACATTAGTGGCCTAACATATCATTTTAGCTACATGTCCTGCTAGAAATACCTGCTTTAATACAAATAAACTTGCATAAGGTTTATACATTTATAGATAAACTTGCATAAGATGTAGATAAACTTGCATTCATGTTTTCTCTGAAGTCTCTCAAGCTAACTTTGCATAAAGGTGTTATTCTGTGCTTTGAGGAAGAGAATTATTTAGATCAACCACATTTTTTTCTTTCTAGAGTTTTAAATGCCCTTTTTTTTAGTGTCTAGGATCTTTGTGGGTACTTTAATTTTCCCCTTTGGAACTATGAAATTTCTAAGACCATACTCAAGTATTCTGGTAACCCCCAAATTATTAATTAAATGCAAAATTCAGTGATATATTACTTGGCTTTCTGATTCCTGCCCACTGTAGGAATGTGCTTCCTGAGATAATTAGGGTAGTGGTTATGCTAATAGCTAACAGGTGCTGAGTGCTCTCTAGGTGCTGGGCACTGTTCTAGGTGCTTTACCTCTGTTAATTTATTTAAACCTCCCCAACGAATTTGAGGTACTGTTATTTCTATTTGTTAGATGAGAATGTGAATGTACAGAAGGATTAGGTAAGTGAATTACTACTAAGTGTTACAGCTATTAAGGGTCAGGTCTGAGATTGGAAATCTGGCATGTGACTTCCTGAAATGATAAAATTTAGCTTGAAGAATTTCATTGAATTTGATTTTCTGCCCATTTTTCCATTTCATTGTGATCTTTGATTGCATTTGTTACAATAACACTGCCTTAGCCCCCTCTAACTATAGTTGCAAGGTTATGTTACCATTTTTTACTGTTGATACAAAGATGCCATGAAATATTCAGTTTATGTATCAGCTTCCTTTTTAAACTCTTGCACCTTGACATATTACACTGTAATTCTTAAGAATGGCTAGTAAGGAAAGATAAAGTTAGAAATCTTTGATGCTGCTAGGAAACTTGGTTTTGTTACATTGCGTACTCAAGTATTCGAATACATATACAGAAGGAAAATTAATAACTAATGTCTATGTCATCTTTTGGTCAGAGTGAACCAGAGAGAATTTTTTTTTAATAATTTGTGGTAAATGCGTGTATGAAGTTGAAGTTGCATATTCCTGGACACGCACTATGGGTGGAAGGACTGTTGATGAGGTTTATTGTCTCTGTTATTTATTGTTTTTTTATGTTGTTATTGCCCACATACAAAGGGGTGGCAAAGTGATAACTTGCTTTGTGTGTAATACCTTGGGTTTGCATTGGATTTTATCAAACCCCAAAGATTTTCATCACATCTTTTTTTCTTCCCAGAGTCAATAAGCTTTTAGTATTTAGTATCTTGGTGAAACATCATTTTCCTTTGCTGTCCCAATTTTTAAAGCAGTTTTAAAAGTATACTTTTGTAGGGATGTAGATTGTCCCAATACAAGAGCATTTATGGTTCTGAATCTTATAAAATATGCCCCCCTCTATCTCTCCTATGTTCATTACCACCTATGTGTGTAATCTCATTACTTAATACAAAGTAATGGTTGTAAGAGGCTGGTCCAGTTCCTTATTACAAGGAATCTGAGGTCCAGAGGTTGCTTCTTGGAGAGTCCCATAGCTATTACGTGATAGAGCCAAGATTTTGAACCTAGGTCTGATTCACAGCAGTACTCTTAACTACTAAGTTCACTGACTCCGATAGAACCAGCTTTCATCCAGTGCATTGTAGTTTCCTTTGTGCATATTCATTCAGATTCCTTTGGAAGCCTCTCAGGAATCTCCTTAACCTATCTTCTCCACAGACACCAATTTTGCTTGATAGGTAGGGATCACAACAAAATGTAGTCTTCCAAGTCTGTGATAGATGGGGTGATAGTGCTCTGGAGATGGCCAGAGAAGGAGGATATGAGTGTGAAGGGGAAGGGTTAGGGAGGATAAGGTCAGGGCAGGGTAGGGCCAAAAGGAGAGTATTGGAATAAGTATGATGAGAAGCAGAAAGATGGAACCCTTGTTGGAATGAAGCCTTAGTAAAAGACCTTAAAACTCACGATACTTATTTTTAGTGTGAGTGCCAGTAGAGGGCAACCTATAAGTTTCTTTTATTCCACTTATTAAAGCAGCAACCAGAAAGTGTTACATGCCTTCTGTATTCACTTATATGCAAATGGTGACTAAAAATGACTAATTTTGAAACACTCATGGAAATATCTGTATACAGATAAATTTCATTAACTCAAAGACAGTGACCCGGTTGGGCTATGATGATTACTCAAACCATTTCTGACGTTACATCCGGAATTGCAGTCAGAACCTGCAAAAGCTTTTTTTTTTTTTTTTCCTTTTTCTGAATAGTCACAACACTTGCAGATCTTCCACCTTTGAAGCAATGTTTAATTTTAGAAAATAGGAAAATGTGGTGAATAATTATAACTAAACTGGACAATAATTTCTGGTAAATAGAAAATAAAAAGTACAGCAGTGTAGCTAAAGCTGACATAGAGTGCTTTTATGATGGGTCTGAAAACAATCTCTAACATTTGTAAATGTTTCGAATTAGTGCTGTCTACTACAGTAGCCACTAAGCCTTATAAGGCTGTTGAGCACTTGAAATGTGGCAAGAGTGAATGGGAGACTGATTTTAACTTTATTTCATTTTAATTAATTTAAATGTAAATACCCACATGTGATCAGTGTCTACCATAGTAGATGGCAGTTTTAGACAAGGGCGGTAGTATTGGAAAAACACTTGATTTACTGAGAACACTTTTTCACCCAGCTGTAACAAGGGTAGAAGGAATTAAAATTTTTAGCATATAATATAAAGGAACTAACGTTAATTACAAAAATTTCGACAAGGATGAAGACAGAAGCAGTGACCCTTCTTCAGTCACCTCCTAACAGAGGTCTTGATTTTAGATAGTAATCTAATACCACTCCCAAAAAGCAAGTTGTTGATTTGTTATTAGCCATTATATAAAGATAAGGGGGAAATTGAGGCTGGAAAAGTTCTCCTTCCCATCCTCTATAATTTTCATGACTTAGTTTATAAAGCTAAGAGCCTAAGAGTGACCAATGCCTGCAATTTTAACTCAAAATCAAGCCACTCTGTTGCTGAAGTAATAGTGAGGCAAACAACCCTTTAGAGTGCTGAGCCATGCACCCTTATGAAATCTGGTATATTCTGAGACATCATGATCAGTATTAAACTAGAGTCCTCAAAATAAGCAGTAGAAAATGCTGGTAAGTTAAGTATAGCTGAATAATAATTAGCATAATCAAAATGATAGGAAGAAAATGTGAATTTGTCTCCCTTTAAACCTACACTATAAGGATATATACTCAGGCTTAACTTGATAATAATTCACCCACCATGGCTATAGCAGAACACGATGCCATTGTAGTCCGCCTTGATCTTACAAAGACACTTTCTTTTTGCATAGCTTTACTTTTATTCATTTAAGCATTATTGCCGAAATTTGGTAGCTCTGTTTTAGTTGCTTCCGTATCAGTGTTTTCTAGGGCCCTGTCTCAGCTTCCATAGTTTTTCTTAAGAGCAGCTAATGCTTGACTGCATATGCTTTAATTTGTTATTTTGGGAAGCTTCATTTTTTAAAACAGATCTTTTATATCAGGCCTTTGAAGACATTTATTTACCAAGACATTTGCATTTAATGATTTGTCTTTGGAAAATATTTTTTGGGCACCCACACTATACCAGAAATTGTGCCAGTTACTGAGGACACAGAAGTTAAAGAACGGTCTTAATCTGAACTAGTCATCTTCCTAATATTCAGTTGGATATTCAAGGTCATGAGGATTCATTACTATGTTTTCTCCTAACAGTTTTAACTCATACATTTAGGTCTTTGATGCTTTTTAGTTCATTCTAGTATATGACCTGAGGTAAAGGTCAAAATTTATTCTTTGCATGTGAATATTCAGTTGTCCCAGCTCCATTTGTTGAAAATGCCATTCTTTCCCTATTGAATTGTCTTGTTTTTTTTTTGTTGTTGTTGAGAAAGAATTTATTTCTATCACACCCCAAGCTGTTGCTCAATGTCTAAGCTTTTATGCCTGAAAGTTTCCCCTTAGGCCTAGTGGAATTTTGTTTGGATGATTCTCCCTCATCCTTTAAGGTTCTGTAGGAACCTCACCTTCTCCAGTCTGTCTTTCCTTATCAACCTACCGCCATCACCCACACAGATACTTTTTCCCCAAGGCTGGGATAGGAACATCTTAGGCAATGATCCATTTAATAACTACTCATTGAATTCATGCTAGACATTCTGAAATAGAACTGTGAATAAAATACAACCTGATACCACCATTAGGAAGCTTACTGTTAGTGAGAAAATGGGCTATAATAATAGAGTGGGGTAAGTTTATAGTAGGGATAAGCATAGGATGCTATGAGAATGCAGAGGGCAAGAGTTTAACCTAGTCTTCTGGATTCTTCCCATTTGAACTGAAACCTAAAAGACCAATTGGAGATAGTAAAAAGAGGGGAAGAACAATAGAGAAGAAGGAATGGAGAGGTACAAGACTGCAGAGTGTGGCAGAAGTAGTTTAGCATTGCTGGATCACGAACTATAAGGATGTGGAAGATGAAGCTTGGAAAGTTAAGAGCTGGGAGGGAAAGGTCATGAAGAGCCTCTTACAACCAGAGGAGTTTGGCCATGGTTCTGCAGGCAGGGAGAAACCACTAAAAGAGAGAAACACATAGAAAACAAATCTGAGTAAGAAGTTTAAATCTCTTCTCTCTCCAAGCCCTTTAAAAATGAATCAAGGTATAAAGCCCCTTGGGTTTCTTTTTTTTGAATTGGAGTCTCACTCTGTCACCCATGCTGGAGTGCAGTGGCATGCTCACGGCCACCGCAGCTTCGACCTGCTGGGCTCAGGTGATCTTTCTGCCCCAGTCTTCCAAGCGGCTGGAACTACAGGCCTGTGACACCACACTCAGCTAATTTTTTGATTTATTGTAGTGATGAGTCCTCGGCATATTGCCCAGGCTGGTCTCGGATCTGTGGGCTCTGGTAATCCTCTCGCCTCCGCCTCCCAAGGTACTTTATAGGCATGAGCCACCATACCTGTCTCCCTTGGGTTTCTTTATGCTTTTTCCTACTCTAATTGTCAAAAAAAAAAAAAAAAAAAACCACCCAAAACCCTCCTTTTCTGTACCTACTAATTTTATTTTAGAGAATTATGGACTGCATACTGATTAAAGAAGTCTAGGTAATTAGTTAGCTATTTTGTTCTGCCTGTCTGTATTACTAGCAATTGTGTCATCAAATTTAAAAGATCTAAAACTCTTATATTATTTTTTCTCCAAGTGCCTGAAAGATTGAGAATTTAATTAAACTCCAGTAATTAGACTTTTTAGTGGTGCTTGCAGCATACGGTTGTTAAAGAAAATTTGGTATACTTGTGTACACATAGACCTTAGGTTATATTTAATAATCTGGTATTATATTCTCCTAAAGTGTTACTAAGGAGAAGATAGTTTATAACAGATCTATACTAGATGACATATGACTCTGGAACAATTTTCCTAATTTTCAGTAATTTTAGCCTAGAGTGTAGTCCAGCTTTGCCTTACTACCACATTGTAATTTTCAGTATCCTTGTCTCTCTCCTGAGATGCTGAACTCTGGAGCATTTTTTTGAACTATCTGTATCTCTAGGGCCTAGCACATAATGTAGATTTGACTAATGAGTGAATGAGCCTCAAAAACTTTCATTTGAAGTTTATTTTATTCTTAAAGACAAAATGTTTGGAATCACTGTAAAATTTAACTAAAAACTAAAATAAACTTTAAGCTTGAATATTAATTTAGGTATTGTTTTTCTTACAGGCATTTGTTAAGGATGTTCACGAAGATTCAATAACAGTTGCATTTGAAAACAAGTAGGTGTCTTGAAACATAATTTTAATGTTTAGGTTTTTAAATATTTTATGCTAATTCTTTTTACTTTTTTTTTTTTTAAATCAAGTCTAGTTTGAGTGTTTTTCAGGAATGGGCCTTCATGTTACCAAGAAGTTTCTGAACAACTCAGTATTAAACCAATGGAATGACTGTTCCTGCTAATGACCTAGAGGTCCCTCATTGTATAATATTGATTCTTACACCTCAGTCCCCTTGAATGTGAAGAAAGAAACCAGAGATTCTTTTGTACTAGCAACTGAGAACTTACATAGGAATATTTGTAATTTGGGGGATTTGTTATTTATTTTCTTGTGTTAAAAAAATTTTTTTTCACACCCTGCATGTAGCATCCAAAGTAACTTTTAAGAAGATGAAAATGAAGGGTATTGGGGAAAAAAAATGTGAATTTTGTAACATTGAATCTAAAACTGATGGTTTTAGTTGTCTAGTATATTTTATCAGAAGCAATCATGTTTACACATTAACTTATTCTTTATGTTTCCTGTATTTATTATCAGTAATAGCAGTAACTGATTTTTTTTCTGCTTGCTTTTGCTACATGAGAAAATAAAAATACAGACCTAGGAACATTAGCCGTATGAATGCATTAATAGTAAAGATGTTAAAGTACATATAAACACCTTAGCCATAGTTTAGATGCGGCCATGGTCTTAGGATTTTACTGAACTCTGATGAATGATCGACACTTATAATGTTTTGGCTTTTATGTACCAAGATAATTAATGGTATATCAAAGCAGTCTGCAGATCTCTAGAGAAAGACAGTAGATTAATGACTGCTTATTTCTGGTGGGGAAGGGGAGTGATGGGGGGTAAGCCATAGCTAAAAAATACAGGATTTTTTTTTTAAGATGATGAAAATGTTCTAAAATTGACTGATAATGATTGCACATGTCTGTGAACATTCTAAAAGCCATGCAGTTGTGCATTTAAGTTGATGAATTTTGTGATATGTGAATTATATATTAATCTGCTAAAATATGGTATGTGACCCGGACATATTGAACAATAAATAAAAACATCTTGCTTCTAAAAAAAGTTAAAAGCAGGCCTGCATTTCAGTGTCTCGAGAATAAATTTTATAATTAGACTGTTAGCAGATTTTTTTGGCTAGCAGCAGGACAAACCAGTATCCTTAGATGCCTGAGACACATTTAGGGAGATAGAGATAAAAGGATTGAGAATATCCAACCCCATTTCCAGCTCTAGAGTAATAATCTCAGTCCAAAATAAAAGTTTGAATAGTAGAATATATTTATCTGAATACATAAAGGCTTAAAGGTTTCAGGAATTTGCCTCTCTACTATGTCAAGTATTCATGATTATACAGTAAACAACAATGCACCTCTAATGGAAGAATCTTTGATAACTTGGAGACTATTTTTCTTCCTTGTAGTTATACTCTTACCTGTTTACTTATTCTCATCAAGAGGTAAACACTGTTTCCCATACAAAAAAAAGTTATCTTTCTTTGCCACTCTTTCAGTTGTTTGTGAGTCTATAATTTAAAATATTATGCAAGCACTCATTTCCTCTATGCATTTAAGAATTTATCTAGTTTATACCCTGATTTATCAGATCAATTCTCTTTGGTTTTCAGTCAGATTTCTACCATAAACTGAAAGTTATTTCGTCTTCATACCTTATTGATTATTTATCAGCTATACTATATCCACGTAAAAGTTTCTCCTCAAGCTTTTTGTCATCCTGGGAACTTGAAATAGATCATCTGTTTTTTCTTGTGTTTGTGGAGTATGTTTGAGATACAACACTGATTTTGAGCACACCACCAGGATCTAATAGGTTCCTACCAAGTAATGTCTTTGCCCTTCCTTCTGTGTTTGTTTTTCTGTTAAAAACAAAATAAAATGAAATAGAAACAGTGTTCTAAAGAACTTCAGATATCTACCCTTTATTTCGGTCATGAAGAAACCTATGTTAATACCAGATTGCTTGCCTTCAGGTGCTTCCCAAAGCTTCCATAAAGCATAAAGGTGCTTCCAAATTTCACATCTTTTAACAATAATTGTGAGTTTTTATCTCTATACACTTAAAATAAGACTTAAAGTAATTCTTCCATCTTTGCAACCAAAAAAAGCTGTATTATACATTATTATATGCCTTTTTTAAAAGCTTTTTTGAGTCAGAGTTTCACTCTGGTGCCCAGACTGTAGTGCAGTGGCTGCTCCCGGCCTCCGCAGCCTCAACCTGCTGGGCTCCGGTGATCCTTCCACCTCAGCCTTCCAAGTAGCTGGAACTACAGGCGCGCATTACCACGCCCGGCTGATTTTTGATTTATTGTAGAGATGAGGTCTTGCCAAGTTGCCCAGGCGGGTCACGAACCTGTGGGCTCAGGCAATCCACTCACCTCAGCCTCCCAAGGTGCGGGATTACAGGCTGAGCCACCGAGCCCGGCTTATTATATGCCTTATACGTTAAATTTAGCAATGAATTTATGACACATTTAAAGTCGCAAACTTTCAATAAGTATTAAAAACCTTTTCTGAAGTAAAGACAGTTTTTTAAAAAGTATAGTTTGTTAACTGTATATAATAATTCAGAGGAAGGGTTCAGTCTAATTTATGCCCTGATCCAATTTCTACAAATTCTGACTTAATTACTTGCCCTCTTCTATAAGAGCTCTTCTTAAAAACAACAAATTCCTACTTTTCTTAATAGAATTTTACTCAGAAAACCCTTTAACAAAACATTGATATTTTGCATAGAACAGATCTCAATATTAGCTGGTGAAACACCCCAAAAAGAACCCAGAAGTGACTGCTCCAGCAGTTGAATTCTCAGTGCTTTAGCAAAATTTGTCTTTTAACATTTTGTATCTTTGTGGATATAAAAATAATTTGACATTTTTTAAAGTTGTTCATAGCTCTTAAAATTAAGACTAGGCAACTTAATCAAACTCCTATAGGCTGTCTCCATCGGGTTTCTATGGTTTAGGCGACCCTACCATCCCAGTGCATGCTGATAGCATCATACTGATCAGCAGCCAGCTACCCGTGGCAAGAATTGACCACCTCGTGGGATCTAAATTTAAAGGGGGAAAAGTGAGTTGTGAAGTTGCTAATGTGCTGACTGTCCCATTTTGCTTGGGAATTAGAGGGCAGTTTCTGTGGTTCTTGGAATGTGGTTAAGATTCCTTTGCAAGTGGAAGTACATTGATACTACTAACAATTACTGATACTAACATATTTTATTTACACATTGAAGGAAATTTCTGTTGTGGTCTTACATTTAAAACTCTTAGAAGTTGAAATTATTGGAAGAAAGAGTTTTGAAAATCATAATGTTGCTCTATTTTGTTTAGAGAAATATTCCAAGTGGAATATTCCAAATGGAAGTACAAGGCTGCTGTGCTGCATGCAGACTTTGTTGAAATGTTCCTATATTGTCATTATGCCCCACTTAGCAGAAACTGACCATTTTAAAGCATTTGCTTCTTTTAACTAGAAAAAGAGGGGGTCATACTTAATCAAAAGTTGATGACAGTGGTCATAGTTTCTGTAAAAGCTAAAAGCATATTCAGTGATTTTATGTGTGCTTATTTACAGCTGGCAACCAGAGAGGCAGATTCCATTCCATGATGTGAGATTCCCACCTCCTGTAGGTTATAATAAAGATATAAACGAAAGTGATGAAGTTGAGGTGAGTTTCCCCTGCCACAAAGATATTAGGTATCAAGGGAGTTGGGGGTATTTAATTTACCTGTGCTTTTTTTTTTTTAACTCCTTGTCTTTAGCACTATTGAAATTACCTTTAGAATTGTAACTGAGATGGATATGTGCCATTGAGACCATCCCATCTTAATAATGATTGGAAATGATATGTGATGCTTAAATTTGGCTGTTTGAACAGCACTCAGGGCATATCTTTGAAAATCATTGCCCCAAGTTCCTTTGCCCACTAGTGCTTCTTTTCCCTCTTTCCTCAATCTCTGAATCTTTGGTCGAATATTATATTATTCCTCTACAGCTGTGTCCCCATTTTAAGCAAAATAGAGTAGGAAAATTAATTTTACACAGGGATGAAATAATGCTTCATTATAGAGCAGTATATGAAAATTTTCTTGAAGTAGCAGGGAATCTTCCCTTTTTAAAACCTACATGCCTTAGTTTATACATATAGGTTATAACATCCTTTTTGCAGGGTACCACCTATGAACCACCTGCTTGTCTGCCACTGAGCTCTTTGACCAAAAGGTGCCATGAAGACCTAACACATGAACAGAGACATGATGTGTATTATTTCTTTCTCCATTGGAAATTGGTTTTGTACTTAAGGCACTTACTAATAGTGCCTTATGTAGTTTGTGCAGTATCCTCTCTCCTTCCTACCCTTTCACACACTTCATCTTGAGCTGCTTCTGTTCTTTCCCCACAATACTAAGCACAATGCCTTGTTTAATTGCATTAGTTGGAACTTCGTGAATATTTGTAGTATGAAGGAAGCAGCTAAGTAAACATTTGGACAGGCAAGACAAAGTGGTTCTAGGTCCTTGAATTCTTATTTACTGCACTCGGTACTGAAGGTGCAGGGAAACAGGACAGAGTCCTCTACCTTTGAGGTCACATTCCAGTGACAATAATAATATGGCAGGTGTAAGTCACACGAAGAAAAAAAGCAGAGGATGGAAGATGATATAGGGGCATGAATGCTGTTTCAGAGAGTGGTCGGGAAAGGTCTCTGAATGTCCAGGCCTGTGTTTTTTTTTTTTTTTTTTTCTCTACAAAGTGAAAATAGGTTAATGTGTTATTTATTTACCCAAATGTACCCAGTACCTACTAGGTGTAAGCAAATGAGTTTGTTTTGACAAGGGATCTGGGAGCACTGTCTATACTTAGTTGTCCATTTCCCCAAAAGATCATCAGTTCTCTGAAGACAAGGCCCAGGTCTTTGGTCTGATTTTATCAGGAGTACTCATGATAGTGTTTGGAGTGACTTCCCTTCCCTCCAGCTTAGTCACCTGACAAGTGGGAACCAATGAGGCACTGTTGCTAGGGTGACTTCACTGTATTACATAACAATTAGCTGAGGTTATTTCTCTGGCTAGAGCAGAGTTGAGAGAGAGAGAGGCAAGAGGGAAAGGTAGGTAGGTTGAGTTGTGTTTAGTCACTCAGCTTCAGTTGTAAAAGGGAGACGAGACAAACGTTTGAGCCTGACGCGCTTGACAACCTTAGACACTGTACCTTCTTGGCCTCTCCCCCCCATCCCCCTTGTCCTTTCTGCTTCTGAATATTTCTGTTTCTTCATGTGTACTGTATTGTCTATTTTCCTGTTAACCTTGATTTGCTAGTGCCCTCACAAAAGGTTCCATGCTGTACATTGTAAGTGAACTTTGAAGTGGTCAACCAAGAGATCGGCTAGAGCACTGAGCCACAGTGTGTAAGAGCAGGGAGGTGGTATCCAGAGGATTGCCAGTGTGGAGTTGACCCTTTTAGTGGAGAGGAAGCAGGAGACCAGAGAGTGACCAAGGATCTGTCTGTTTAGTTCCCAGGAGATATGAATGCGAGGATGGTATTCTTAGTGGGCTGAGTGGTCAGTGGTCTTATCCATTTAATGACCAAGCAGCCAGGCAGTAGGCCAGGGTTATTAACTTTGAATCCATTTTTGAGAATAAAACAAAAACAAGTTTGTACATTTTTAGATACATTTTTGTAGTTCACTAAGTACCCCAAAAAAGTATGTCTATGTTTATTAATGGTCAGCTTCTCTTGAGCGCCTGTGTTCAGAGTGCTAATTATTATTGAAGTCAAACAGAGAAGTAGGAAAACTGCTTTTTTACAGGGTATTCCTAGGCAGTCTTGGTTCTGATCGTGTATCTCTGTCTGGCTCAGCGTGCAGACAGGGGTACAATTTGGTTGAAGGTATGTGGCATGTGATTTGAAAGACACCTGGGGTATTTAGCAAAAATTTTCTCAATGTCTGATCATCTATACATTTCAAAATTAATATTAATCATGAAATATTCTTTGTTGTAATTTTTGCTTAGGTTTACTCCAGAGCAAATGAAAAAGAGCCTTGCTGTTGGTGGTTAGCTAAAGTGAGGATGATAAAGGGTGAGGTAGGAAAAAGCTTATTTAAAATTCATTTTTTACTGTTTCCCTTTTCTAAACCCAGGTTCTACATTTCAGCCTGGATTTCTATTTTGTGAAGTAATACCTTATTTTGAGTCATTTTATTAAAAAGTTTTTACTTTGTGTTAAGTATGTTTTATGTGTTTCCATTGTTAAAGTTTTTTTTTCCTCCAACAGTGAATTTATTTTGAAATAATGGAATAGGGATAGGTTCTTGCTCTTATTTTAAAAATTGTGACTAGGAATGACTTTTATTTGCTTCTCTCAGTTTTATGTGATAGAATATGCAGCATGTGATGCTACTTATAACGAAATTGTCACAATTGAACGTCTACGATCAGTTAATCCCAACAAACCTGCCACAAAAGATACTTTCCATAAGATCAAACTGGATGTCCCAGAAGATTTACGACAAATGTAAGTTGGTACACAATAAATGCCGAGACCTTACAGGTGATATGCAATTAATTTAAAAACATATGCATTTTAAAATAGCAGAAGTTGATTGTTTATTTATTTATTTATTTATTTGAGTCGGAGTCTCACTCTGTCGCCCAGACTGGAGTGCAGGTGGCCGCTCCCGGCCACCGCAGCCTCGACCTCCTGCTGGTCTCCGGCGATCCTTCCGCCTCAGCCTTCCAAGTAGCTGGAACTACAGGCGCGTGCTACCATGCCCGGCTAATTTTTGATTTGTTGTAGAGATGAGGTCTCGCCAAGTTGCCCAGGCGGGTCTCGAGCCCGCGGGCTCAGGCAATCCACTCACCTCAGCCTCCAAAGGTGCGGGATTGCAGGCTGAGCCACCAAGCCCGGCTAGAAGTTGATTTTTTAAAATTCAGTGAACTTCGGCAAAAATGGTTTGGTTTGCAGAAGTAGTAGGGAAAAACTTAGTTAGCTTTTCTTAGTTATATAAACAAACCAGCCTTGCACTTGTTTAAATTTACTTGCCCAAAAACTTGGCTGATGTACATAATGTACACTTAAAAAAAAATAAACTAACTTCGTTCCCAAATTTTATGATTTTGAAACTGATAAAACAAATTTGATTATTCTGTCATAAATCACAAGTTGAATTCTAGACTACATAGATTTCTGTGATTTTTTTTCTTTTAGCTAAAATGTTTTCAGATAAATATGTAGTAAGCAGAGCTAAAGAAGTTACAACAGGTCATCTCTGTCTTATAATCCTTGATCTGGAATAATGCTTAAAGACTTCAGATAAGAGGTTTCTTTTTAAGGATTTTATCAAGGGAATTTAGTAAGTTTGATTTGGACATGTTGCGCCTCAGATAAACATTAAATTGCAGGTCAGAATACATAGAAATCCTCTTTTGTGATTCCAGAGATTGTGTGTGTGTAAATTTTTGTGCCTTCTCATTCATATACATACATTTTTTTGTCTCCTTCAAATTAGTCAGCAGTTTTTCTTTTTCTTTTTTCTTTTTTTTCTCTTTTTAGAGACAGGGTCTCACTCTGTCACTTAGTCTAGAGTGCAGTAGCACCATCATAGTTCACTGTAATCTCAAACTCCTGGGCTCAAGCAATTTTCCCACCTCTGTCTCCCAAGTAGTTAGGACTACAGGCGTGTACCACTGTGCCTAGTTAATTTTTTAAAAAATTTTTTGTAGAGATAGGTCTCGCTATGTTGCCTAGCCTAAGCAGGTTTTTTTTTCTTTTTAAAGAAACAACAAAACAAGATCAGACACACTGTAGGTAGTCTCAGAGTTTTCAACAGTTAACTCAAACGCTACTGACTTATCATATGTAAGTGAAATAAGGAGACCTGCATAGTAGAGTGTCTCCTTTGGTAATTAAACCCACCAGTAATAGCTTAACAGTTTTTAAGTCTTTCTCTATAAAATCAAATGTTTGATTTGGCCGAATAGTTCAGAGATATACAGAAAAAGAGCTAAACTTGTAAATAGATCATATTGTGCATAAGTCAAATTTAATATGAATCCATAGTTCTTCTAAGTGTAAATCTGCATATGTTTATGCCAGTATGCTTTTCATTTCTAGGTGTGCCAAAGAATCGGCACATAAGGACTTTAAAAAGGCAGTTGGTGCCTTTTCTGTAACTTACGATCCAGAAAATTATCAGCTTGTCATTTTGGTGAGTGTATTTGCATTGCCTGTTTTTGCTTTGTTTCATTTGGGGCATTTTGCTTTGATAATAATGTTATGAATTTAAATCATTTAGTCCATCAATGAAGTCACCTCAAAACGAGCACATATGCTGATTGACATGCACTTTCGGAGTCTGCGCACTAAGTTGTCTCTGATACTGAGAAATGAAGAAGCCAGTAAACAGCTGGAGGTATGTCACTTTCCCTAGCACAGCTTGTAATGCCGTCTAGAAGTGGTAGCTATACCATTCCAAAACTTGAATATAGGCAGCTGATTGTTTATATATGGTTCTTAACGATTCCTTATATTCTATAGTTTGGAAAATTAAACTGTGCAAAGTATAATCATACAAAGTTGTCATGCCTGAATTTTCAAAATTAAGTAGCAGTTTATGTATATTAAGGGGTTTCTGGTGAGGTCACTTTTACTAGAAGTCTGTCAAAGCTGCTAATAAAATGAGGCAATGCTTCTTCCATATAACATGTGATCATTAAAGTACTAGAGAGTATTTAAATATCTAATCATATTCCTTTCATTATGTGTGTTTATCTCTGTTTAAAAGGGTGTAGAACTTCTTCATTCTAATTGGTTGTCACTCTTTAAAATTCCTGTCTTCAGATTCCTGCCAGAGGCTATTTCCCTAATTTACTATTTTGTCTGTTAAGGTGCATTTTAACTGCTTTTATTAATCTTCCAATAATTTTCATCACCATACATTTATTTTCATTGATAACAATCTAGTACTTCCATCCATTACCATAGAAACTAAGTGGATTTTAGTTTAATGTGCCAACTCAAGTATATTACTGTCAAATTCCAGAGTTCCTCCTCATTATTCATTTCATTAAAGGGAAAACACCATACAATTGAAATAGTAAAGAAAAAAAGGAATTCCAAACTGCATTTTAAGAGATAAGGTAATCAAGGCTGTATTCTTATAAAACCCTGTGAAATTTGGTGCCTTCCAACTTGATGAGTGATGCTGAATTCTTAGCAGGAGGAGAAAAGTTTCATCTCCTTTAGCTGCTTTGTTTTTCTTACGCCCATGGAGGTCTGTTTGTTTTTTGCTCTCATTCCTTCTTGATGTTCTGTGTTGACAATTTTGTGGCTTCTTTAGTGAGTCTCTCATAACTTTTAGGCCAGAGCAGCCTCCTTACTTTCATTGTGAGTATTATGGAAATATACTCATAAATTGTAGTATATTTGCCTCTTCTTAAACTTCTAACTCTTCTTAAATGATCTGCTATACTTTGGGCTTATAATTTATCAGTGAATTCTCATTAAAAATAATTAACAGGTTAATGAACCAGGACTCAAAAATCATGACTTCTTGAAAAGACCTAGGGATATTTTGTTCATTTTATTACTGTAATCGTTAAAAAAATGAATGTTGTACTTTTAACATTGTTTATTGTAGTTGTATTCATTCATTTAAATTGTCAGGTATGTTAAATAATGAGAAACTAGTGTGCATGCCTATCTTTTTTCACTACTAATATTAAAGAGACTCACATATTCCTATAAGAAATTCCCATTTTTCAACATGAGCCACTAATATGTTTGGTTTTCATTAATGGCATGCTAGAACTAAACATTAAATTTCTATAATGCTGTTTAAAGACAGTGATTATCCACAGGTTTGGGGTGCCAGTGTAACTTAGTTTCATCATTACTGAGTATTTGAATGAGCTCGGCATAGTTGTGGATCCAGGTCACAAGGTCTTACAGACTCCGATCTCATTTTAGGTTTCAGACACATATTTAAAATACATTGTAAATTTTTGACATTCTGTGATTGTTCAGTTTATTGTACCAAAATTTTTTTATTACTTTTCTTAGGTTTGGGGGTGTCATTTTAATGTCATCATTTCAAGAGAGAGATATTTAGATCACAGTACCTAGTGATAAGTTATAAAAATAGCACTCTTCCCAGAAAATATATATACTGATATTCTTTAATAAAAGTGAAGTGAATAAAATTCTCTATAAACATGGTATTTTCAGTTTGGGGGTTTTTTTTGTTTTTTTGTGTTTTTTTGCTTAAATAAACAGCATTGAGTCTGTCAGACCCAATGAGCTGATTTTTATTGAGGAACATTTGATTTACTTAATTATTACATTGTTGATGTCATTGGCTAACTAAGGCAGCCCTACCAATAGGTTTTCAAAAGTTACCTTGGGAAATGTCAGTAAGCTCTTTCCTATAGAGCAACAACATACATAAAATGGTGTAGATGGCCGGGCTCGGGCTCAGCCTGTAATCCCGCGCATTTGGGAGGCTGAGGTGAGTGGATTGCCTGAGCCCGTGGGTTCGAGACCCGCCTGGGCAGCGAGACCTCATCTCTACAATAAATCAAAAAATCTGCCGGGCGAGGTAGCACACGCCTGTAATTCTGGCTACTCGGAAGGCTGAGGCGGAAGGATCGCCGGAGCCCAACAGATGAGGCTGCGGTGGCCGGGAGCGGCCACTGCACTCCAGTCTGGGCGACCGAGTGAGACTCCAACTCAAAAAAAAAAAAAAAAAAAAAGTGGTGTAGATCTTCTGTAACCTAAAAAGTACTTAGACCGTGAGAGAGATGTTTTCTAAAACCTGTTAGTTTTCTATTAAAACTAATATATACACCCCTGACACACAGGGTCAAGATAATTTACATGTCTGGCCTAAATACAGTTGTCTTACTAGTTGGTGAAGCATATTTATCAGACTTTTATTCTTCTTCAGAGTTCAAGGCAGCTTGCCTCAAGGTTTCATGAACAGTTTATCGTACGAGAAGATCTGATGGGTCTAGCTATTGGTACTCATGGTGCTAATATTCAACAAGCTAGAAAAGTACCTGGGGTCACTGCTATTGATCTAGATGAAGATACCTGCACATTTCATATTTACGGAGAGGTAAATATTCTAGTTAATAGTTTTTCTGCCCAAAATCAGAATTTCAGCTAGCTAATCTTTTGTCTTGAAAACTTTCCCCTTTTTTGTTAGGATCAGGATGCAGTGAAAAAGGCTAGAAGCTTTCTTGAATTTGCTGAAGATGTCATACAAGTTCCAAGGAACTTAGTAGGTGAGTCAGAAATATCTGTTGACATACATTACTAAAGCAAAATTTAGGTCTACAATTTATTTATACCAATAGAATTCCATTTTTTTCTCACTGGAGGGTATCTTGTGAAACATAATCTTTGAAATATAGTTTGTTACTACAGCACATAGAAGATACTTGGTAAGTATGGCACTCAAAGATTACATTTTCAAAGATATGCAAAAGAGATTGCTTTGCTAGTTCAAACCTACTAATGCCTGAAAAGATAGATTTTGCCCAGCTTCTTTGCTGTATATTTTTTGTCTTAAAATTGAGTGTACTTTTTTCAAATTGTGTGATATTTGGAGCTTTATAATTTAGACTAGATCGGTATTTAATCTCCCTAATGGTGCAATAAAATGATAGCATTCATTTGAATTATCTCAGGATTAAAGATATGGACGTAGGTAATTTAAATATAATAAGCTTCAAAGCTAGAAGAAATTCCAAATGTGTCTTAGATTTTCTGCATAGTCAATAGTAATTCTTCATTTTGACTTCAGTATTGTGTTTTATGACCATACCATCATAAGTATCAGCAACTATCTAGGAACTCTTCACCAATATTCCCAAATGCTGCAGATATCTTTAGTGGAACATATCAAAAACCAGGTGAAGCCGGGCTCGGTGGCTCAGCCTGTAATCCCGTGCCTTTGGGAGGCTGAGGTGAGTGGATTGCCTGAGCCTGCGGGTTCGAGACCCACCTGGGCAGCGAGACCTCATCTCTACAATAAATAAAAAAATTAGCCGGGCGTGGTAGCGCGCACCTGTAATTCCGGCTACTTGGAAGGCTGAGGCGGAAGGATCGCCGGAGCCCAGCAGGTCGAGGCCGCGGTGGCCGGGAACGGCCACTGCACTCCTGCACTCCAGTCTGGGCAACAGAGTGAGACTCCAACTCAAAAAACAAAAAAAAAAACAAAAAAAAAACCAGATGAAATTGTATCAAGAATAACATGTTTTTAATTTAAAAATAAAATTGGGACATACTGCCTGTACATTTTTAATATTTGTAACTTGAGATCATGACAGTTTATAAAAAGTAACACATACTCTTTGGAAAGTTTAAAAAGAAAATGAAGACTTCTCATGCATGGTTTTACATAGTTTCAATGCTAGTTTAGCCTGCTTTTTTTGTGAGCATAGAATCATATACATCTTCCTGTGTTGTTAAAAAACACTGGGAATATTTTTCTTCCAAAGAAAATTAACCTGAAGATAAAGTACAAATACTGAAATAATGCAGAATTATTAACTCAACTATATACCACAGACAGCTAGAGAACATGACTGTGTAATATTACTGAGGTTACTTACCCAACAGTTGTATATGTATAAAATGTATGCATAGCACAAGGTGAAGTGCTTGTCTCAGGACAGTGGGGGTGATGAATGATATCGTTTTCCTTTTTCACAATTTGTAAAGCAGTTGCATACAGTTTTGAGTTAGAAGTGTTATTGTAAATTTAGGAATTCTTATGAAAATAGAACCCATATATATTTTATATGTGTGTTTGTGTGTGCGCGCACACACACACACACACATATACACACATATATCTTAATACCAATGGATGGAGATATATATCAGATCATTAAAGTTGGTTTTGGAGGTGGCATGATGGTGGAGGTGGGGAAGTGCTTGGGCATTGGAGTTGAATTTTGATTTTAGTTCTGCTTCATTTTTTGGTAGTTATGTGACCTTGGGAAACTGACTTAGACCCTTAAGTCTTTTTCTCACCTATCAAACACATGGATAATAGTATCTACCTCACAGAGCTGTGTTAATTAAGTGGCAAGGTATATGAAGTACCTAGCACAATTTTGGACATAGTAGGGGACTTATCTTTCCTTCACCTTATTCAAAACAACTCCATTTCAGTAGAGCAGAATTGTAGTAAATTGTTCTTTGGGGTTTGGAAATAACTGTGTAATGTAGAAATTGATTCTTTGCTACTAAATATTGAAAGATTCTACTTGTGATCTTACCTAGAAAGAAGAGAATCCCAGTAGTAAACAGCCAGCTGAAGTAAATCAGCCTGGTTTTTGTTTTGTTGTTTCGTGTTAGTAAAATGAGAGAATTTTGTTTTGGAGATTGTCCGCTGCAACCCTGGGGAATGTTGGGAATTTTCAGGAAGATATTTGTGTAAGATTTGGCAAGGCAGATCATTAGGGAGCTCTCATAATCAGTACCACATGAGTTTTATTTAAATCTTCCAATATGCTTTATGATCTCTGTTTTGCACAGACTTTCTTTAGTCTGTACACTGATTTACCTTTGTTCTTCACCCACTTTGACAATGAATTGGTTTAACTGTTCAATTAGTTATAGTTGACAAAGAGTGATTGGTATAGTTAAGATAATATCTTAGTAGAAACAATACCAAAATCTCATTTTTCATTTTGTTAATTCATTTAGACCTTTGTTAAAATCATTATTTCATGAAAATATAAACGTTACGGAATCAAAACAAACTAGGAAGACTCCAGGTGGCTTCTCCTCTCTACCTCTCCCCTTTACATTTGAGGAGGAGAAAAGCAGAAATAATTGACAAAAGGACCTAGATCAAGAGTCTTGATTTAGTGGAGTCAGTTCTGTTTCCTGACCATTGACCATTCGAAAGAGGTTATAGAGGTGAGTGAGGCAGCCCCACATAGCAAGAGTGCCACGGCTATGCTCTAATTGCAAGAGCCACAGTGAAAATGCTTTTCACTGGATTCTTATCTAGGATTGGCTCAAAGCAAATTTTGACTTCCATTTTTTTCCTAAGTCTGCCTGCTTTGGGGCGGGGAGAGGCAAGCACATGATGGATGTGGCCACTCTAAGGGTTCTTACAGGGTTCTTGGATGGACCCTTGGAATCAGAAGTAGTTCACATGTAGATTTCTAGAATCAGTAGTTCTTAGATTTGTAATGTATTGCTTTATAGTAATGTGTGATGATTGCTGTGAAAGCAACCATTTCCCAGGTAATATATATGATTGAATTTTATAAAATGAGGGAAAGAATCAAGTACCTATTTATTACTAGTACTTGAAGTCTTTGGAGTTTTAACAGATGTTATTGAATAATACTTAAACTGCTTTAAAGTTTTTCATCTTGGTTTTGGGTTATCTTAAAATGAGTTTTCTTAATCTTTTATTCTGTGACTAATTCTGTCCCCTTCTAGTATATTGCTGTAATTTGTGAATAATGCATGGAAGTAATATTCTGTTAACACACTGACCTGAAGAATTTTTATTCCTCTTAGATGTATGTATAGCTGTTTATGCCACTTTTATACAGAGCATCTTTTATAAATGTGCCATACAGAATTCTAAAAATATTTACCATGGCCAAAGAAGCAGATTTTAATCAGGTACAGATAAGAATTGAAATTGTTGAATAAGTGAATATGCTTACTATTATCTATCCTCCTTTTTCTTAATTCATTTTATAGAACTCTGCAGAAAGAGCGATAAATACCATATTACCAGCCAGTTTAAACCATATCTTTTTATGCAAAATAAGAGGCTATCTTTGAACTGACTTAAAAATTCAAAATTAGCCAGTTTGCAAATATTAATCAAATCTAGTACCTGACCAAAGGAGTTTAAACAATGGTGACCTAATTAAACAGAAAATTAATTTAGCTGTCTTGAAGAGTCTCTAATTTGGTTTTAAAATCTTACAATCTGTCTACCTGAATGTGATAATTTACAGTGGGAGTATGCTTACTGGTTTGAGGCATGTGTTTTTAAAACCAAACATGAATTTATTGATTTCTTAGGCAAAGTAATAGGAAAAAATGGGAAACTGATTCAGGAGATTGTGGACAAATCAGGAGTTGTGAGGGTGAGGATTGAGGCTGAAAATGAGAAAAACGTCCCACAAGAAGAGGTATGTTATACTGTGAATGCTTTTGGTTTGTTTAATAAGAATAAAAGTTTTTTGTTTTATTTGACATATTAAAGACATGTATGGTATGCACATAATGCAGACATAAATATTCTGAGTATCAAACATGCCTGATATATATAATGGTTCATAGTTATAGAGATCTGCTCTAATTCTGTGACTTTGGATTAGTCACTTTAAGCTTTTTATGTTTTATTTCCTAATCTTTAAAATGGGTAGTCATAAATTTTTAAATATGAAATATACATCGCCAGGTGTTAATGACAACTTGATGAAATAATATGTGGACATGCTTTGTAAAGCACTTTTCAAATGTTAATGGTGCTGACAAAGACAAAACTAAATACAGGTTAGGTCTGGCTTTTATCCTTTGACTTTTTTAGTTTGGGGATAGTGTGGTATGTGTTTAGTGTGTGCTTTTAAGTTTTTTTCTGAGCATGATACCTATTCCCCATCCTCATGTTTTTGGTAGTGACTTTTAAAGTATTTGTATGGGGTGAGGAGGTGACGATGTGCTGTTCTGTGCAATAATACTTTTAAGATACCATCCCTTCAGAGTGCCATAGTCTCCACATATTGTCTAGCTGTTTTTTGTTAAAAGATTCTTTTAACTGAAGTTAAATCCTTTGGGGTTTTGTACTGCATAATTTTTGCATTGTGTAATTTTATATGTGAGCACTTTATAATAATTTACATTCTTAAAATGTGATCATTGATGCAATTATGAAGCTAGATACAATTTTAAAAATTGGTCCTTTTTTTCTTTTTTGTGTTTTGTGTTTGTTACCAAGGAAATTATGCCACCAAATTCCCTACCTTCCAATAATTCAAGGGTTGGACCTAATCCATCAGAAGAAAAAAAACATTTAGATATAAAGGAAAACAGCGCCCATTTTTCTCAACCTAACAGTACAAAAGTACAGAGGGTAAGAATTATTTGTCGCTATGAATTACACTAAAAGTTATTTTCTTGGACTCAGATGTTGCAGTTCGTGTTTTGGGAGTTTCTCTGGTTAAGCTCATAGGTTATTCATGTTCCATTTTTATCAAATCTGATTGCCAGCTTACGAGATATTACAAACCAAAGTGATAACATACTTTTCAATTTATTCACAGTGACAGATCTTAATGGGGTTGCATTTAGTGGTCACGTTTTTCTTTTGAGGGTGGACTTTCTTTTTCCATGCTTTGTCTCCTTAAATTTTGCAGGTGTCATAGCTCAAAATGTGCCTTTGGTTAGATGCATTAGTTACTACTTAAGACCATATTTTTGAAAGTGGTTTTCACTATTTGAACTAACCTAACTATTTAGAAATGGGTTCAGAAGTCCTGCAGTGAAAGTCCTGCGTTCAGGCTTCTGTGTATCATTTGTTATAGTTAATGACATCACTTGCATTCCTTATACTGCTTTAGGTGTTAGTGGTTTCACCAATTGTAGCAGGGGAATCCCAGAAACCTGAACTCAAGGCTTGGCAGGTAGGAAAACATTCCTTGAAAAATACATTTTAAGTTTATATTTTAATGTTTATTCCCCTTGTTAAGAAAGACTACACTTGATCATCAGGGTTGGGGGCTGGTGGAGGAGTGTTTGTGTATATGTGGACCCATTGCCCTGGGGTTAAAGCTCAGATGCCTTTATACCACTCATAAGGCTTTTCCTGGTTACTTGACCAGTGTCATCTCTCCCTAGTCTTCTCTCCTGTACTCTAGAGAAGCTTGAGCCATATTAAGGTACTTGGATTTCTCTGAACATTGCTATACTGTTTGTTGCTTCTAGATGTATGCACAGGTTTACTCTGCCTGTAGCACTCCTTCTCCTCCACTTGCCACCTTGCTTTGACCTTATTTGTAAAGCTTTCCTTATATATTTGCCACACGTCCCCCACCCCTAACTGGGTCAAGGGACTTTCCTCTCCATGCTGCAGTGTGCTCACTGTAGCATAGCACTTAGACATAGAAAATTACTTGTTGATCTCAATCGCATTCACATTGTAAGTTCCTTGAGGGCAGGGAGAATGCATGAGAGCTGTTTATGGAAAAGATGGTATGACTACTTATGAGCGATTAAAAGCTAGAATGCCATTTTACAACAAGGACTGTAACTGCAAGTGGATTGGATAGTCCACTCTGCTAGGTAGCACAGTCTTTATTTTTTATTTTTCTTTGAGTTTAGGGCCTGACTCTGTCACTCAGGCTATAGTGCAGTGGCATGATTAGAGCTCACTGCAACCTCGATCTCCTGGGTTCAGGTGATTCTTTTGCCTAAGCCTCCTGAGTATCTGGGAATACAGCCACATGCCCCACACACAGTTAATTTTTTGTAGAGACAAAGTTTCACTGTGTTGCCTAGACCAGTCTCAAACTCCTGGGCTCAAGCAATCTTCCCCTCTCAGCCTCTGAAAGTACTGGGATTACAAATGTGAGCCATTGGTCCCACTGAGTCACACAGCCTTTGTCCAAGACCTTTTCTTTGGTGTCCGTGTTGAAGGCCACTATTCTCACCTTTCTTCATTTTAATTAACTGTTCAGATCTATAAGCAAGGTGCTTAAATTAGAGTGGCCCTTGGTGTACTCCTACAGTTTGGACATGTTGCAAGTGAGAATATTGTTAAATGATTTGCTCCAAAGTCAATCTAACAATCTCTAACACAGGATTTTTAAAGCTTATTTTAGTTGTATTTGATCCAGAGGGAAGGGTATAGCATTCCATCAAATGGTATTTTGGGAAATAATACGATTAATGGCTTTGTAACAAATAATGTTAGTTGGGAAAAAAATCAACACCTAAAAATAATGTTTTTGAGAAAAGGGATCTGATTCATAGGTCTGATTATTTCTTTACGTCATATATTATTTGATGTAAAAAAAAATTCCTTATGAAGCACATGGGTTTTTATTGGCACCTGATTTCTTCAGGTGGCCGTTGCTTCTAGAAAGCAGTGCCATGCCTAATGTATGAAGGTCAGTCTGCAAGCAGTACTTTCGAATTGTTTTGTTTTGTTCCTTCATCAATAGCTACATTCATGTAGGGGGAAAAAGAAAAATCAATCCCAGCCCCCACATACCATTAAGACGCAGTGTAACTGAATGCAAGCAGGCAAAAGCGGCCCAGTGGTGGCCACACCTGTCAAATGCATGGTCTGTTAAAGAGTGATCCTTTGCTCAAGGGACAGCTTCTTGGCTTCTCAAACATTTTAACTTTACCTCGAAAATTATAATCCACATCAAAGCTACAGTGTGCTGTCATTAGTCACTATTGAATGTCAGTAACCATGTGTATTTCTTCAGCAGCAAAATATTGTACTAGGCTTCTCTATAACATGTGACAAGAAATAATGGGTGGGTTGTTTTTTCATAGTATATATAGATGGACTAGAAGTGCAAACTTTTAGTGTATACCTTTAAAAATCTACTTTTATATTAAGTAGTATCTATAAAGAGATCAAACTTTCCTTGTGATTCAGTCTTTTAACATTTTCAGAATACATTATTGAAATGTGTATGGGTATGCTAAATTTTATGCTTGTAAATGTGCCAGGTTTTTTGTCTCAGATTACTCAGTGCATTTGTATTATAATTTTTTGTGTTTTGTTTGTATTCTATTGACTTGGTTTGCAAAATTGATTTAGTTTTTACTTTTGTACGCCTGGTATCTAATTTTGAATTTTTTAAAAAAGAATTTGATCTAGGTGTAACCTGTAGCAAATGAATTAGACCATATTCAGCTATTCATTTCGTTTATGTATCTCATGTTCAAGCTTGTGTAATTTTGAATGATACAGTTTATGATATTACCAACATTTAATAATAGTCTTTAAAACATGATAATCTGATGCATTTAAAGGGTTGTTATATTGAGCTGTCCTTATTTTCAGTAAATATGTAAAGTATATTAACTAGTTTTGTTTTCATACATAGATTTATATTTTCAACATTTGTGTATCTACTGTTCATCAGACCCTTTACTAGGGTCTTAGTCATTATTTGCATTCTCAGATTATTCCATCATTAATTTTTTGGATAATTGTTTCCATTTCTTTTTCAGGGTATGGTACCATTTGTTTTTGTGGGAACAAAGGACAGCATCGCTAATGCCACTGTTCTTTTGGATTATCACCTGAACTATTTAAAGGTGAGAACAGGAAGATCTTTAACTTTTAATTCTTTTACACTAAATTATTAAAAACCTCATAGCAAATCTTTAAGCAGGTAGGATTCTTTCTAGCCTGTGCCTAACAATTTATGACTTCTAAAAGAAAATCAAGAAAATGTTTAGCCTATATTCCTTCTAAAATGACAAGTTAGGTTTTCATCATAAATTTAAGGACCAATAAATCGTTCTCAATAAAATGTCCTGTTTTTCCTTAGTCTTCTGTTAAACCCTTACACTCAATTTAGATAATCCTGTATGCAGCCTTTTAATCCAGTTGATCTCTTCTAGCTTTTGTGAGTTTTTTCCAGGCCAAAATTTGTGTCTATAACACTTGCTTTTATTGTCCCTTTTATGTCATTTATCAAGGAAATCTTAGCATTTCATGAAGTCCTCTGTTTGTTTGCCTTTTGTATTTTTTTCTATACGGTTACTCAGAATATAAAGTATTTGTGTCCTCTTGTGAATGGTTGTTTTAGTTGATGTCTGTATAGTTATGCCTCCTAGATCATAAAATGGAAGGTAGGAACCAGGAGGCTACCAGGTATGGTGGAAAGAGCACTGGATTGGCAATCCAGCGATTTGCCTGTAGTCTCGCTTCAGCCAATGAACTAGCTATGTGACTTGAAGCAAGTCACTTTTCTACACTAGATGATTTTTGAAATTCCTTTTGGCAAAAATGCTCTATAATTTAATGAAATGGAATCTTATCTGCTTCATTTGTATAATTTTTTTCTTTATAACCATACATATCAAAATTATAATATAGCAGGTATTAAATTTTTTTTTTTTTTTTTTTTTTTTTTTTGCGTTGGAGTCTCACTCTGTCGCCCAGACTGGAGTGCAGTGGCCGCTCCCGGCGATCCTTCCGCCTCAGCCTTCCAAGTAGCCGGAATTACAGGCATACGCTACCATGCCCAGCTGATTTTTTGATTTATTGTAGAGATGAGGTCTCGCTGCCCAGGCGGGTCTCGAACCCGCGGGCTCAGGCAATCCACTCACCTCAGCCTCCCAAAGGCACAGGATTACAGGCTGAGCCACCGAGCCCGGCTAGTATTAAATATTTTTAAGCAGCAGTTCAGTTCCATTTTATTAATGGTACTGTCTTAAACTTTTTTTGTTGACTTTTTGAAAGAATTAAAATAGATGATTTCTACTTGTATGTAACTAAAAGTGAAAGGATGGAAAAGTAATAGCTGGATATGTCATTCATTCTTATTGTGGTCAGTTAATAATTAAAAGTGGAAAGATTTCATCCAGCAAGGTTTGCATGAGTAGGATACCTCTTTGATTTGGTTATTTGTTTTTGTTTTACAGTGTGTTTTATGTGTAATCTGTTGTATGTGTTTTCATATTCTTAGCTTAAATAATTATGAAGATCTGGAGAGTTAGGTTTGCATTATATCAAATACCTGTTATTTTGACTAATACTCTCTCTTAGATCTTGTTATTTATTCTTCCTAATTGGATATCTTTTTTGGTTATCAGCAGCTGTCCATTTGCCATTCTTTTCATCACCATATCTTCACTAGTTTGGGCCTGGCATCTCTCACCAAAAGGTGACTGCTGCTTTGCCTCAGTGGGTTAGCCTGGATTTTTAATTTGTTTCTAAGACATGCTCATTTCCATGAGCTATCACAAGACCTTTGGAGGAAGCCACTCATTCAGCTGCAGTCTCTCTTTTGCTCAAATCCTATGTAAAACAGTTTCTGGTTCAGAGCACAGATGAAACTCATCTAGATCCTTACTGATCTTTCTTTTCCAGAAGCTGCCACAGTCAAGATTTTTAGAAACTTCTTCAGTGACTGTTCATATAGACAGTCTCAATGATGACTGCTTGACTGAGATACCCAGTACTACCATAGTTGTGGATATGATTTCCTGTAGCCAGTTAGTGAGATGTTTATGGGTAGATTGGAGAGACAAAGGTTAGAAGTGAGATTTCCTCTGGATTTAACAACCCAACATATTGGAAGCACTGTTGTTTCAGGTTCTTTCAATGGACCCCAGGTGTATATTTCAGTCAGCTGAATGTATACTGTTTGTCATACTTGTTCTAGCAGAGTTGTAGTCTGAGATGTTTTCAAGGCATGATTATGTAAAATCTAGCTTTTTTGGTCAGCTACTATATAGTGTTTTCTTCTCATAAGGAATATTAGCATTTTCAGTTCATGAAAAATAACTGTTCCTTAATTGTATAGTCACATCCAAAGACCTACCATAGTATATGTTCTTTTAAAGCAAAAGATGACACAAACTCAATGCTTTATAAATAAAGATATTAACTGGCAAATCTATTTCAATTAAGATTATTTACAATGTGTGATTTTTAAGGTTAGCAAATTAAACCTTAAATGTCATTTATCTGTATTCATACATTTTAGTGTCGTTTATTCAATATCCTATCATTAAAGTCCCCAGACTAGCATATATATGCCTTAGCAGTAGAATAATTGGATAATAGTACCAAAATAAACAACTTTCAATTTTATTCAGTATAATTTTAATTCTGAGTATTTTTGTTTTATCTAATCTGGACATCGATAATCTGTTATCTGTAGTAATTTTCTTTTTAAGGAGACCATTCAATTTCCTAATAATTCTGCGTAACAGTGTTTACTGTAAATTTAGAACTGAAATTTAAGTATTTCCAGTATACTTTTTATCTGATGAAAAGGAGAAAGGTTTTAAGTAAAATGTCAAATTATTTTTACTGTTATCTTGTATATTTTAAATAGGAAGTAGACCAGTTGCGTTTGGAGAGATTACAAATTGATGAGCAGTTGCGACAGATTGGAGCTAGTTCTAGACCACCACCAAATCGTACAGATAAGGAAAAAGGCTATGTGACTGATGATGGTCAAGGAATGGGTCGAGGTAGTAGACCTTACAGAAATAGGGGGCACGGCAGACGCGGTCCTGGATATACTTCAGGTACAAACTAAGCATTTTACTCAGTAACTTTATCTGTTCCTAGACTTAATAGCTGCTAATCTCTAATATTCATTAGAACCCCATTATAACAATTTCTCACTACATGATTTCTGATTCGCAGTGGGTCAAATTGTGTTGCAAGAGACATATAGAGTAAAAGCCTGATGATAACACAGAGTTCACAGGGCAGGTGTGAGTTCTGTCCATGTTCCGATTGGGGATAAATCTGTATAAGCCCTTGTGCGTTGATGACTTTCTTAAGGCCTCTTCTGATTTTATTATTGTATAGCCAAAACTTTTTTCATTTATGTACTGTGGCTCATTTTTTGTCAGGCATGTGCTGGTCATACTTGATGGATGGACTGTGTAAATCAGGGGTCTGCATCCTATGACTCATAAGGTGATTTTGAGTGGCATGGCCAAAGTCAGCCCTAGGCACAGTCAAGAAGTAGGCGAAGTTTCTCTTTGCCTTTCCAGCTCTTCTGTCCGTGCTTCTTTCTTCTCTCCCAGTACCTTTCAGTGAACCCTGTCCCCATCTGCCGGTGCCTACTGTCTTTCTTGCTCAACTGTGTATCTACTATGTAACTTGCTAATGATGGTGTAAGGTATAATCCATCTCACAAATATTTGCATTTTAAAAAGGAACTCTTTAAGATGGAAAAAGCCTTCAAGATCCACAGGAGTGAAGCTATAATGGTGAAGCTATAATTGGTCATTAGCTCCAACAGAGGAAGAGAGAGAGGTAGTAGAGTTGATATTCTGGAGTTGGGGAGAGAAACCTACTTCTAAGGCCAACCTTGACCCTAACCCCAACCCCTCTCCCTCTCCCAACAGTCTCTTATTTTACCAATGAATTTCCACCTCACTGTGGAGCTCTTTTTCCCACTCCTAGCCCCAAAGTCGTTGACCCCCTCACGCATAAGGCGTTTATTATAGTAATTTTTTTAGTAGGAATCAACTATTGCAGTGCGAGTGGGAGGGAAGGTTGTGGACCAAGCATCAGACAAGCATATCCCCCTTCAGCAATGTCCAGCCCTGACCCCTTCGAGACCCTTCCCTGAGGCAGTTGCCATGGTAGCCTTCTTTGCCACCCTCTCAGAAATGATCAAATTCTATACATTTCCCTCTGTCCTTGAGCCAACTCTTACTAAAAGGAGCTCTCTTTCTAGAGATTTTGTTGATCTCAAGGTATTGCATTTACCTGTGTAGACAACTTTTCCTCCAGAAAGCACAGATGTTTGAAGGAGCTCAGCTGTTTAATGATGTGACACACTCAAGTTTGAACTTAGGTAGCTAATAAAATACCTTTTTTTAAAAAAAAAATGAGAACCCAAGATGTTTATAACCAAAATTACTTCAAATATTGCAAATCCCTTCAATTTGAATTTAAAATAATTTGTTTTACCAACTGGAAGGTGATGATACTCTTTGGTGGGCTTGTAAATTGGGAAGTGTATTGGATTACCCCTGAAACGTCTCTGGAAGCTTCTGTTAACCTCTTTTTTTTTTAAGTCAGACAACGGTATATAACTTTTAACTCTCGATAGGAACTAATTCTGAAGCATCAAATGCTTCTGAAACAGAATCTGACCACAGAGACGAACTCAGTGATTGGTCATTAGCTCCAACAGAGGAAGAGAGGGAGAGCTTCCTGCGCAGAGGAGACGGACGGCGGCGTGGAGGGGGAGGAAGAGGACAGGGAGGAAGAGGACGTGGAGGAGGCTTCAAAGGTACAGGGATCTTCATTATTAAGAAATTAAGGTGAATTGTAACAACTGTCTGAAGTTCCCATGAAAAAGTGAAGTTTTATAAAGATTCCATCTTTCCTGTTTTGTGCTTATCACCATAGGAAAGGATCAACCTTCCATTTAGTGTAGCAACAGCATATTAGGCAGCCTTCCTTGTGGTTCATATCGAATGTATAAATAAACACTGATTAGTTCAGCTTCTTTGGAGATTCTAAACAGCATCTGATTGTTAACTCAGATTGACCTGTAAGTCAGTTGATGCGGATTTGCAATACCTTTGAAATATTTTCTCTTGCTTGACAGTGGACTAGATTATTAGCCATTACATAACTGGAATCACTAGGCTATTGGTTATATTTCATTTTCTGTGGTTGGTCTAAATAGAGAATACTGGAAAAGGGAATTTACAATATGTATTTCAGAATCAGTAACTGTTGAACCTTTTGAAAATATTCCTGTAGGAAACGACGATCACTCCCGAACAGATAATCGTCCACGTAATCCAAGAGAGGCTAAAGGAAGAACAGCTGATGGATCCCTTCAGGTAAAACCTGTGTGCCTCTTTTCATCTAAATTGTTTGAATATGGTAGTTTGAGATTAATGAGTTTATTTTACTTTATTTTAAATGTGTTCAAAGAGTGCAAATTTGGTTTATGTGGCATATTTTTCCTTCAGCATTACAGTTGTGGGCAATCTTAGTCCTTTGTGACAAGTATACAAATGAGAGGTTCTCTCTAGAGAATATGCAGTCTAAGTAATTATTTGTAAAGACCTTGACTGCCACATTAATGGTGTTAATACTGCATTGGTAGACCCCCAGTTCTCCAAGAAAAGGAATATCCTGGAATGTACTTAGAGACCTGAGTAAATCCAGTAGGTTCCTTTTCCCCTGAGTTCCAGGGATAGAGTGTTCTCTTTAACTAGAAAGTAAGAAAAAGACAATTTGTCTTTCATAACTACTAATCATAATAGACAGGCCTGATGATACTCAGCTAGTCTCCTGCCTACTCAGTGAGTTGCTTATTCACAGCCAGGGTCTGGTTCTGTGGATCCCTTCTCAGTCATTCATCACCAATGCTGAACCTATTGTTAAATAATTTTAAAATTACCCCTAAGCACATTCAGGCACCTTTGCTAAGTGCTTTGTGTATGTTTTATTTCATGTAATCTTACAGCAACCTACTGAGGTAAGTAGTTTTATTACTCCGTTTTATAGGTGAGTAAATTGAAGCGTTAGTCCTTTGCCCATGGTCACATTGCTAGCATATGGTGCCTGAGAATCGAGCCCTGGTGTCTGATTCTCAGAATCTGTGTTGTCTCACTTCTCTGTAACTTTAAATTCTTAAACCAAGTAGTTAAGGTTCCTTCCTAATTGTGGATTGGTTTGGGGCCAACACCCAAGAATAGTGAGAGATACTTTTTAAAACAAAAACTTTATGATGGACTATTCCTTAGAATTTATAGCGGCTCTGAATAAGAGTGAACTGTTGGTGGGTTCTTAAGGGCCAGCATAGAAAAGTCCTTGGACCTAGATAAATGGATGAATTAACATACATGCATGCCCTTTACAAAGATACAAGGTATTTACGTACCAGTTTTGTAATTCCCTTCTTAAACTGGCATGTTTGATGAACTTAGCAGCCTGACCACATTGGCTAAAGGGATGCATATTTGTAATTATATTTATAAATAAAAAGGAATACTGAATAAGACATGGTTTTTGTATGTAAGTATGAAAGTAAGTACAAATCAAAGCACTGAATCCTTGGCAATTGAACATTTAAAATGCGCACCCTGTACCCAACACTTAAACATACTTTGAAATTACAACTATCTAGGGATATTTTTAGCATTTGTACTTGAAGCAGATCAATATTTGTAGCTGTATTAGGTCCATTTGTCTATTAGCAGTGTTCTGTTTAGCGTTGGCACTTAGCAATATTTTTTAAGTCCTAGAATATTTTTTTAAATCACATTAATCTTTATATTCCCCTAGGATTCTAGTTCTTCTTTCAGATTTTTTTATATCATTCTGTTCTTCAAAGTTCAAGTTGTAGGATCATCTGAGTGGTCTTAGTGAAATACAAACTACTAGAAAGCAACACTGATTTTTCTACTGTAAGATGATGGGAGCACTCAGTATAGAGGAAATCAATCATGCCTATGATAGATTTTAAAAAGAGGTGTAAACTAAAGGCGAGTTAGTTGAGTTCTTATCCTAGTGAAGTCACAATAGGAAGACATTATTTTGTGTCCCTCCTGGGTTTCACAATCTTTTTGAAGTATAGAGGCATGTATGTCTTCTGACAATCAGTAATAATCACTCATTTTAACTGTTTGTTTCTCGCTGTTCTATTCTGCTTAGAAGAAGACACGGTAGGATTGTTTTTCTCTAACTTTGGATGCAGTGAGATGACCAATGTGTTCCCGTTAAAGAAGAGTGTTTTAAAATCATAAACCAAATAAAGATCTTGTCCTACCTTAATTTCTTGCACTTCTTCTATTTTCATCTCCATTTTCCTTTTTAACACATTAAATTTGCACTTCAGGTTTAAGTTTCTTGTCAGGCCAATTACAGATTACAATAGGATATGGTGTGTATATATAACAACTATAACTTGTTTTAGATCAGAGTTGACTGCAATAATGAAAGGAGTGTCCACACTAAAACATTACAGAATACCTCCAGTGAAGGTAATCGGCTGCGCACGGGTAAAGAGCGTAACCAGAAGAAGGAAAAGCCAGACAGCGTGGATGGCCAGCAACCACTCGTGAATGGAGTACCCTAAACTGCATAATTCCGAAGTTATATTTCCTATACCATTTCTGTAATTCTTATTCCATATTAGAAAACTTTGTTAGGCCAAAGACAAATAGTAGGCAAGATGGCACAGGGCATGAAATGAACACAAATTCTGCTAAGAATTTTTTTTTGTATTGGCCATAAGCAACAATTTAAAGATTTGTACCAAAAGATACCTTGAAATTTGAAACATTGCTTTTAAGTATACTTAGTACTTCAGGGCCAGATTTTAGTTTTATTTTTTAAAGTACCAAGCAGTGATACTCTTTGTTAATTTAGACCATTTTCCTGCATCGGGTAATAACTCACCAGTACATTTTTAGTTTTTTTGAATAATAGCATTTATGGTAATCATGTTAGACTTCTGTTTTAAATCTCTAATAGAAGTCTCCATGAAATGCTATGCCATTTCATGTCCTGTGTCTGTTTATGTTTTGGTCCACTTTTCCAGTATTTTAGTGGACCCTGAAATGTGTGTGATGTGACATTTGTCATTTTCATTAGCAAAAAAAAAAAAAGTTGTATGATCTGTGCCTTTTTTATATCTTGGCAGGTAGGAATATTATATTTGGATGCAGAGTTCAGGGAAGATAAGTTGGAAACACTAAATGTTAAAGATGTAGCAAACCCTGTCAAACATTAGTACTTTATAGAAGTATGCATGCTTTCCATATTTTTTTCCTTACATAAACATCAGGTTAGGCAGTAAAAAAAATAGGACTTGTTTTTGTTTTTGTTTTGTTGCACTGAAGTTTGACATATAGTGTTATTGAGAGGGATGTGTAATTTTTCTGTATAGACAGGAGAAGAAATAACTATCTTTTCATTTGAGAGAGGCTAAAATGTTTTCAGCTAGGAACAACTCTTCCTGGTCGAAAGTTAATAGGATATGCCTGCTCTTTGGCCTGATGACCAATTTTAACTTACAGCCTTTTTTATTTTGTCTTCCCCAAGTTTTGTGAAGTTTTTCATATTTTAATTTCAAGCTTATTTTGGAGAGATAGGAAGGTCATTTCCATGTATGCATAGTAATCCTGTGAAGTACAGGTACTTTGTCTAGAAATCATTGGAAGCAGGTTAAATGTTTTGTAAACTTTGAAATGTAAGGTCTAATGTATAAGCAAAATTGGAAAACAGACTAGGATTGGGTAACAAATAATACTTTTTTTCTTTTTTGATGTGTTGGGTTTTGGTTTTATTTTTGAGTCTTTTTTTTTTAATGAATGAAATTTTCTGAGGAAAAATATGTGAAGGACCTTCACTCTAAGATGTTATATTTTTCTTAAAAAATAACTCCGAGTAGGGGTACCACTGAATCTGTACAGAGCCGTACAAACCGAAGTTCTGCCTCTGATGTATTTTGTGAGTTTGTTTCTTTGAATTTTCATTTTAGTTACTTTTCCTTGCATACAAATAAGCATATAAAAATGGCAACAAACTGCACATGATTTCACAAATATTAAAAAGTCTTTTAAAAAGTATTGCCAAACATTAATGTTGATTTCTAGTTATTTATTCTGGGAATGTATAGTATTTGAAAACAGAAATTGGTACCTTGCACACATCATCTGTAAGCTGTTTGGTTTAAAATACTGTAGATAATTAACCAAGGTAGAATGACCTTGTAATGTAACTGCTCTTGGGCAATATTCTCTGTACATATTAGCGACAACAGATTGGATTTTATGTTGACATTCGTTTGGTTATAGTGCAATATATTTTGTATGCAAGCAGTTTCAATAAAGTTTGATCTTCCTCTGCTAAATTGATGTTGATGCAATCCTTACAAATGATTGCTTTTAAAATTTTAAGATAGGAAAAGAAATCTATAGAAAGTGTTCTGTTACAAAATGTAACTGTTACCATTGAAGATTTCACGTCATAGGAAGTTAGCCGTTATCTACCAACTTTCAAGAACTTAATCTTGTTTAATAAAGTGAAAAAATGAACCAAGTGGTACAAAAATGCAATGTACCATTACAATATGCACTAAGTCTCTTTTTTACAAAGGCTGAAGTCAACAAGGCGCTAACTTGCTTAAATGTGAATTACTAACTTCTAAAACTGTAATTTGATTCACATGTTTTCAAATGGAGTTGGAGTTGATTCATATTACAATATTTGTGTGCTAAACGTGTATGTTTTTCAGTTCAAAGTCATGATGTTTTTAAAATCTTATTAAAGTTTCAAAAATCTGAAGATTGTTTATCTAGATGTAAATTTTTATTAAAAAGTTGCACTTATGAAAAAGCAAAAAATTAGTCTGACAGATGTTTGCTCCTGGTTTTACATTTCTAAATATGACAAAAATTAATGATATTTGGGGGGAGTTAATCATGCAAGTATGTATTACAAATAATCTCATATGTGCCCATAAAAGACAAAAATGAAGATTTTTGAAAATAATTCTCCATGTTCCCAGATAGAAAATTTTAACACATTAATTACATAAGATGTCAAACTAAACCATATTAAACATATGCTCCTGTCTGTGCATACATAAACATGCCTATGCCCTGCCATTTGGAAAATATTAAGTGGGTCTATGTTGTAAAAATCTTTTGATAATCAGCATCTCAATAATAAATGTCAAGTTTGTAGGTAGGATGTGCCTGGAAATTGGCTGTTATGGTCACTTCAAGGAACCGTGGCACAGCCTACTACCTAAAAAGGTACAAATGGAGAGGTGACAATGGAAAAGTTGAAAAGTTCTCCCTGGTATTAGAATCTGAAATGGTGCAAGACAAGTTTCCTCTACATTTTATATATATATATATATATATATATATATTTTTTTTTTTTTTCCCCAGAAAAGTACTTCTGTTTTCTGTTTTTTTCAGTTTTCACTGTAGTACTTTTCTGGTTCTCTGTTACTCATCTGCCTAGCTGGGCACAGTTCATTAGCAGTGGGTAGGTAGGAAGAAACTACCTGTTGTCAAGTAACTTGGTTGGATTTTTTTCATAACAGTTTTGAGTGCTGCCCTTGAGGGTGGCAGCCAGCAGCCAATGTGGTGCACTCAGAGACATTTCTCTCATCTGATAGTGGTCTTAGAACTCCTGGTCATTTGGAATATAGTGCCTTTTAAAGTCAGTGTACTGGTTCTCACCCCTTTTGAGCCAGTTTCTGTTTCATGGCCATAAGTAGACTCATGAACATCAGATGCCTCTGATAACCAGTTATCCTGAAATAGCCATCACTATGTGCCAGTCTTGATTGCTCGGGAGGCTCAACAGGTACCAGAATTTAAATATCAACCATGTTTTTCTCTCTCTTTATCTGGTGCCATTTCAAACGTTTTTCAATTTTTCTCAGAACTTTGCATAAAGAAACAGTGGGAATCCATTTATTAATGCCAAGGGGTTTTATGCTAGTGAGAAAGCCTTCCACTGTGGAAAGGTAGACTTTAAGGGAAGAAATATCCTTCCCCTGGAATACAGACCCATGGTGCAGCCAGCAGTGCTCTGGCCTTTGCACAAGAGAAAGGTATTCATGTTTCTCTTCTTGTTGACCCTTTGCTGACAAGTTTTCTTCACTTAGAACCGTTTTCTTCTATATGACTTTGTGCGGTTTGCCTTAACCCACTGCTTCACAGATGGTGCCCAACATGAGGCAAACTACTCATTCTACCTCTGGCTTTTTGGAAACTGCACAAAGGATCAACTGAGCCATACTAGGGATGGATGGCATCCTTCCTTGGGCTGGTGGCAGAAAAACAGTAAAAATCACCAGTGAACATGTCATCGTGGTGCTTATTTATGCCCATGTACCACCAAGATCCTGGAAAATCTACTATGTAAGGCAGATTGATCCTTTAGCACTCCAGGTCTGCCAGTCCTTGTGAGCCCCAAGGAAAAAGAAGTTGGGAGGAAAGAGCCCTTGCCCCTTCCCGCAGTGTCATTGGAACAATTGATGCAACCTAACCTTTTAGGTTTAAGACCTGTCATTGTGCAGTGTGCCACCCAGGGATCTTTGGGGGTAATTGAGGTATAGCCTAAAGCCTTCGAAACACACAGAATTGGACTCCCAGCAGTGATCATAGGAGGCCCTTGAGGCTTTAGGTGCTTACACTCATGAAGCAAGTGAAGTTGAATGGCAAACATTTGGGGTTTATCAGGATTATCTCGCCTCATGTATTGGCTAGGCTGACCAATGGGAAGGGAGCAAGTGGGCCTGCTCTCTTCTTGAACTGGATGCTCAGGGAGATCAGATTCACATAACTACCAAGGGAATACTTGCTGAGATACTGAATGCAAAATGGAACAACCCTACTGAGGTTAGAGCTACTTTGAGACACTGGCATTTTAGCATGAATGTATGAAAGTGAACATCTGGGATAATGTTACTAAATGACCTTAATTCAGAGAATGTTAGACAAGTTGATGAGATTTTATGTGAGGACATCCCTAAATTTATTTTTTCTGCCAGAGCTTAAAGGATGAGATAATCCTTTGTGGGTGATGTATGCTCCACCCAAGAGGGAGCAAAGAAATAAGGGACCCTGGAAAGAGAACACAAGTCTCAGCAAAAATGAAAAGGCAAGGGAAAAGAGCCACTCCAGACGTCTTTTGGAGGCTTCCTCAGGCTGTGCATTATGACTCTTGATCTTGAGCAAAGGGATCACTAGCTAAGGAGATGAGTGGAAGAGAAGAATCACTCTAAGGTACAGGAAACAAAAGTGGCTAACTTGAGTAGGCGTTAAGGAGCCTCCCATACTGATGCAAGGTAGTCCTGGGTAGGAAGGTTCCCTTTTGTGGCGGAGGCACTTAGCTTTCCTTACTGCCTGGCCAGCAAAACTCCAAAGCCTGCTGTTCCTTGAAGAAAGGTCAAGAGGGGGGAAGCTACATGGTTAGCTAGCCACTGTTAGTACTACTGAAACAAGACTCTCAGACAAGCCCTAGCCCCCACAGGCCTCCTTGCTACCTGGAGAACTGATTTTCTAGTCAAATTGCGAAAGGGCTCTTTAATCGGGATTTCAGTTTATTTAAACCAAAAGCAAACTTGGTCCAGGTCTCTATCCTCTGTTCTCTTAAAGGGGATGTTAACTTTATGCCTGGAACATTAGGTGGGGAAGGACTCACTAGACCTAGACTTACCAAACACTGGAGCCCAAGAAACTGATTCTTGGACCTAATCAAGTCCACAGTAAAATAGTGTCCCTGGCAGGATTTGGAACTTGGTTTTAATTAGAACCAAGAGAGTCAGCACAATTAACTGCCGATGCCGTTGCCTTCTTTGTTAAGACCATGCTTACCATCCCTTTGTCAGACTGCATAATTGTATGGACTTGTTGGGCCCCCTTGGCCCAGCAAAGCAAAGCATTTGGGTGGGTGCAGACATGGCAGTCCATCCTAGTGACTGCTATAAATTAGTCCTGTTGAGTCTGCAGAGCCTCCTACACTTCCAAAGCTCACCAGGATTGTGCAGTTAAAGCCGTGTCACATAGCACAAGGCCAGAAAGAAAACATTCCTCTTATGCAAGTTTTATTGCTATTGGCAGGAGAGAGGGGTAAACCACATTATCGTCCAGTTCCACAGACTTGTTTAGCCAGTGAACAAATCTAGTGTTCTTAGCCCCTAATTAAGGATCATTATGGATCACTGGAGTCTTAATAGTGACCACCATGGCACTCACAGCGCCTATGCTAACAGATGACAACTGGCTGCAGCCATTACTGGCATGTGGTATATCCTAGAGCTGCGCTGTCCAGGTATTCAGTCACTAGCCACGTATTACTGCTGAGTGCCTGAAATGTAGCTGGTCTGAATTGAAACATGTTAAAAGTGTAGATTATACAACAGACGTCGAAGACTTCGTTTGGAAGAAAGAATGAAAAATACCTTACTATTTTGTATATTTAGCTGTTGAAATATCAATATTCTGGATCTGTTTGGTTCTGTTTATGTTAAAATGTGTCATAAAATTAATTGTACCTATCTCTTTTTATCTTTTATAATCGTGAACACTAGGTAGTTTAAAATTACATATGTCGCTCACATTGTATTTCAGTTGGGCAGAACTGCCCTAGATGCTACTAATGTCCTCTTCTCCAGATTTGTCTAGGAAGAAAAAAATGATGCTGCTTTCACCTGGCAGAACATGAAGTTCACCTTTACTGTCCTGCCTTGGGTATTTTGCACTCCTCCGGCAATACTTAATATTTGCAATATATCAGTAATGGGTTGTGCAAGTTCATTTCATTATATTGATGACAGTTCGATAGTGGCCCTTACAGAGGAAACCATTATTTTACTGTGAACTTGATTAGGTCCAAGAATGGGTTTCTTGGGCTCCAGTGTTTGTTAATTCTAGGTCTAGTGAGTCCTTCTCCCCACCTAATGTTTCAGGCAGAAAGTTAGCATCCTCTTTAAGAGGGCAGAGGATCGAGACCTGAGCCAAGTTTGCTTTTGGTTTAAATCAACTGAAATCCGGATTAAAGAACGCTCTTGCAATTCTCACTGTAATGCATGCTCTCTAAGCACAGCTGTCCACAATAAGAATAGAGGTCAGAGTCAGGCCATTCAAATGCGTATTTTGGGGACTATGTGAACAGTAGCCCAAATAGACATTCCATAGCTTAATAAAGAAAAAGTGCTGGCCTCCAGACGCTACAAAAAAGGAGGCCTGTGTCCCATCGGGCCTCTTTGGGTATTAGAGACTGCATCTCTCACACCTAGGAATATTACTCAAATAATCTGTGTACCAAGTCACAAGACTGGTAGCCAAATTTGAGTGAAGACCCCTGCAGCAAAAAAGCTTCAGAAGCAATACAGTAAAATGCCTACTCCCCCACACATAATTCTTTGACCCTGTGCCGTGGAGTTTTATGTATCTCTGCCGGGTCTCACATCTAGTGCATCTGGCAAGAAGACTCTGCCAATATTGGGGTGGGTCATCTCTCCACTACTGAACAGTACATGCCTTTTACATGACAATTATTGGCACATTACAAATCCCTGGCGGGAACAAATTATCTAACTGAAAGAAAAAAGTGTGACTCTCGTATTCAACATTCCCATCTTGCAATAGGTTCACTTCACTAAATTTCACAAAATGAGTGTATCAGTGTGAGTATAGTTGGGAAAACATAAATCACACCGGTAATTTTAACAGAGTTTAATATAGGAATTGGTCAAAATTTTTTTTTTATTAAATCAATATTTTTTATTATGGTTTTGTGGGGTACAGTTAAGGGTTAGGTGTACAATTACATTTCATTCAGGCACCCTGTTGATAAAGAGGTGTTTCCCCATTCCCCCGACAGATATTTGCTACTGTTAATCCCGCCCCCCTCCCCCACCATAGTTTCCCAGTACTGTCAGTCATTTTCTTATAGTATTACATTGGATGTCCAAGGTCCACTATATGAGTGAGAACATGTGATACTCGGATCTTTGTTTCTGTGAGAGGTCACTCAGTATTATAGACTCTAGTTCCATCCAGGTTGCTGCGAAATTCATGATTTTGTTCTTTCTTATGGCTGTGTAGTATTCTATAGTGTATATGTACCACATTTTTTAATCCAGTCCTCTTTTGATGGGCAGCATGGTTGTTTCCAGGTTCTTGCTATTGTGAACAACGCTGTGATAAACATACGTGTGCAGGTATCTTTTTTATAGAGTGATTTGAGTTCTTCAGGGTATATTCCTAGTAGGGGGATTGGTGTGGCGATTCCTAAAAGGTCAAAATATTTTAAAGGTCTCTCAATGCAGGGCAGGAACATTAAGTTAATAGAGATAGGATCTACAGGAAGCATCTACCATCCTAAGGCCTAGAGGGACAAAGGGATTAGGCTGGGACGATGAGAACCCAAAAGCTCAAAGAAGGATCTCACAGAATTAAAACTCAGATCTTTAGGAAAGGGGCACTACTTAGTTGTACTGGTACCTTGGTAACTTGGAGGCAGACTCCCATGGCTCTAGGACTTAGACCACTGAGGAGAGGTTGCCAGCCAACCGATTGATGCTGGTGTCTGAGGTGTGATGCTAATTCAGAGAGTGTGAGAATATCTGGAAACTGGATTTAACAGCGTCTACGGGAGCAGACTCTTCCTACCAGAGTGAAGAACCATCATCTTCCAGTCTGCTTCTAGAGCCATTTATTGTCAGAACCTAATAGGGAGAAGTTGGTAAAGGAGAAATGCGATGTGCAGAGTATAGAAGGATGACCTGGAACTGAGAAGCAATAGCTTAATTATTTGGCCAAGTGCAACAGGCTGAAGAAACATGAAATTGAAAATGGCACATCCAACTGGGAGTCAAGTCAACTGCAAGGATAAATGATTGCCCACCTAGTAGGTACTGAGTTGGCTTCACTGCTTGCTTTGCCTGAGCAACTGGCTCAATAGGGGCCTCGACTTCTAGACTTGGTACCATACACAGAAGCCTGTTTCACTGATGGGACAACCTTCCTCTATGGTGAACTAGTTCAGTGGAATACTCAGCCATGTGTTACAATGATGGTGAGTGTTAACAAGCCATGGCACTGGCTGCTCTGCACAATGGGTAAAAAAAAACTGCAAGTGGTACTTTTGGTACCAAAGCATTCTACTCCTTGATGAATGAAATATACTTTTACATAGACTCGTGGGCTGCTGCTAATGACCTCACATTTTGGTCAGGCTGTTAGACTACTCAGGATGATACAAGTAGAGTCATATGCATATGGCAATCCCTATGGAAACAGATAAAACTCATCCACAGTCTCAGTAAGTCATACATGTATTTGTCTGCTAGAAAGGACCATATCCTGAGAAAAGCAAAGCATCTGAAATGAGAAAGTCACTTGAACCTGTGAGCCATCTTATCCGTGATGACATACTGGATCCATGTTCAGACCCACCACAGTGGCAATACCATCATGAAGGGCTGTGATTTGACATACAAAGATGCTACTGACATCCCAGAATCTGTAGTCCTTGGAAACTTCACAAGCATGTAATTCAGAGTGAATGTGGCATTGCACAGAAGTTAGGACTAGCTCATACTGGCAGACTTACTTATAGGGTCATACAGTGGGGTTCTGACTGCTTTGGACACACTCTTTAGGTATGGGGTTGCTGTCTACTTCTCTCAATCAGCACACACAGGTTCAAAGCTGTAACTGACTACTTTTCTCTTGTGTTGAGATTTCCTTATATGATACAATATGATAACTAAACTCATTTTGCGGCCACGATCAAGCAACAGCGGGCCAACAAGACTTTCAGCATGCAATTCACTGACACCCCCATGCCCTGTTCCACTTCATTCCACAGGTGCAATTAAGTGCTAGAATGTCTGGCTCCAGGAACAACTGCACTGAGCCCTCCCATAAGCTCTCTAAGGCCGATTGGCACAACTCTTCTTAGCTGTGTACACTGCCATATCCCATGTATTAGTTCAGGTCCTGTGAAAAGCAGATGCCAAGACAGGAAGAGATGTGCAAGACATTTTGGAGGGAAAACCTGTGAAGGATAAAGGGAAGGGAGCAAAGAAGGTCAAGAGACACTTCAGACTATGATGCAGATCTGACATTGATGAAGGAAAGGGAAGAAAGGAGGATTGGGCAGGAAGACCCTCAACTATAGTGTAGTTCCAAGTAAGTTTCAGTCCAGCTGGTGAGTGCTTGAGCCAAAGTCACCTGTTAAAGAAGGAACATTCCTGTAAGGAATGGTTCTGCATCAGTACCCACTCTGTGCTCAATTATTGGTTGTAAGTAGCCTGCAGGAAGTATAACCCTGGTGCAGACACAGTGGTGGATCCAAAAGGGTAGCAGCTGGAGCTGTTAGTCATTTATGCTCTCCACAAGAGGAGACTGGAACGGCACACTTTGGTGGTCACCACACTACATAGTAATAATTTCCCGGTGGGGTGCAGTGACTTAAGCCTGTAATCCCAGCACTTTGGAGGGCCAAGGCCAGAGGATTGCATGAGCCTAGGGATTTGAGACCAGCCTTAGCAACTTTGCAAAACCTCATCTCTATAATAAATCAAAAAATAAGCCTGGCGTGGTGGCGCGTGCCTGTGACTCCAGCTACTTGGAAGGATACCAGCAGGTTGAGGCTGCAGTGGCCATGAGCATGCCACTGCACTCCAACCTGAGTGACAAAGTGAGACTCTAATTCAATAATAATAATAATAATAATAATGATTCTCATTTTTTTGGATCTACATGACAAGTAGCTGGAAAGTTTTAACTGCATGGATCACAGAGATGTAGATGAACACAAATTTGGAGGCTTTTTTTCTTTTTGCCTTTGGCATGGTATCTGGTGTTTTTTCCCACTGGGCAGGCAACTCTGAAACTGGATTCGCCATACTTCTCCTTTGCAAGTTGAGGATGCTACTGTCACCTCTGAACTGTAGCCATCTTCCTGAGTCACAAGAGGTTGCCTTTGGCAAAATAATTGTTACTCCTGGGTCTCTGCAGAGGTTTTCATTTTAGGAAGTAAAAGAAGGCCTGTTTTATTCCTTAGGGGAGCTGGTTGGATTGTGGACACATTCAACCCTGGTAAGCAAGTAGAGAGCCAAAGGGTAAATAACTTCTTTTCCTAGTCCAGATATGGACAAACTGTATCTGTCTGAGGCAGTGGCCCATAGTGCCAACTATCACAAAGCTAGATATCCCATCCCTGACTTGATTTGGCCATGAGGAATCTTTTTTTAAGATGTCTTATTTTATTATTTATTTATTTGAGTTGGAGTCTCACTCCATTGCCCAGACTGGAGTGCCGTGGCACACTCACGACCACCCCAGCGTTGACCTGCTGGACTCCGGCGATCCTTCCACCTCAGCCTTCCAAGCAGCCAGAACTACAGGCACGCACTACCACACCCAGCTAATTTTTGATTTTATTGTAGAGACGAGGTCTCCCCAAGTTGCCCGGGCTCGTCTTGAACCCACGGGCTCAGGCAGTCCACTCGCCTCGGCCTCCCAAAGTGCTGGGATTACAGGTTGAGCCACCAAGCCCGGCCAGCCACGAGTAATCTTATCCGCATCCCACTATCAAGCAATGCCTCATGTGTTGCTCCCACAAGCAGAGGTCTCAGCCACCATTTGCTTTGGTTTTCTACATTCATGTGTCTATCCTCTGTGATGTTCATGCCAAGGATGCAGAGAATCATCTTTGATCCAACAAAAATGGCACTTCTGTACCCACCTACCACTGACTTCCAGGACTAATTTTTCTGTGTAGTTAAGACAACTTTCCTTGCCGTCTGCTTCTCCCTTCTCCCTTTTTCCTGCTTCGCCCTTCTCAGAGTTACTAATTTCCTGAGAGTAGTCATACAACTCTTCAAAAATCAAAGAACCAGGCAATATCTCCAGTTTTTGACAACATCAGCAGTCTTTCCCCGGGGCATTAGAGGCACTGTTTATCGTTATTTTACATGTTTTTTTTTTTTTTCCCCTCATCAAGAGGTGTTACCAAGGTTCACTTTGGGAGATCATCAGTGGATAGCTGGGAATTTCACTAACAAAGGTATTGTTGACTCCCTAACTCAGATTGTATTGTCTATCTGCATAACTTTGAATTATATATTGACTAGACAATGTGCACTGTGCCCTATCTGATTTTGTGTGAATACTTCACCACAAGTAGAGTGACTTTTGAGAGTTCTTCAGAAACTTTTGGAGATAGCCACATGGTTCCAAACCAACTGTAACCTAAGCCGTGGGATATTTTTCTCATGGCTCAGCCTACGTTCCATCTCTAGAAGTCTCAGGGAACTCTACATCTTTTAATGATGAACTTTATATTATTATTTAGGATCTTGCTTATTTAACAAGGTCTCTTTTGGCATAGTCACAAACTCCAGAAACCCCGTGAAAAATCCAATTAATTCTCAGTCCCAGTAGGCAGGCATGTCTCATGACAGAACAGGAGACCATGTGCTTCACTTTACTGACACCTTGGCTTGAAAGTTACCCCATTTAAACCTATGCTTGTACCCATTCAACATGATGCAGTGGTGTTTTCTTTCACTCACATTCTGAAGACAAATAAGGCAAGACTAGAGGTAGGGAGGCCAAGTTGTTGTAATTATGAGACAGTGCAAAGGTAGTGAGAATAGGAGAGAAAGATGGGATTCCTATGGTATTTAGGGGTATGATCGGTAGGTCTTGGTGATTATTATGTCGGTAGGGGGAAGGGGGAGGAAAAACAACTAGAGTTTTGATTTCTAGACAAATTGTTTTCTTTTGGAGGAAAGGAAATGTATTCATTCAACTGATGTGTATTGAATGTATGCCATGAGTCAGCAGTGTGTTTGATGCTGGGAATACAGAAGAAAAAGATACTGGGAGAAAAAAATTAGCATAAGATAAAAGAATCACAGGGACTAGTAGATATCATGTGCCTTTTCATTTGATGCATTAAGAAGGGCACAACCTCACTTCTGTAGTGTTACTGCGAAATAAATAAACTGAATCTAATAGTGGAAACATCAGGCAAGCCCAAATTGATGGACGTTTTACAAAATAAATTGCTTGCACTCTTCACAATTATTGAGGTCATAAAAGACAAAGAAATACTGAGGAATTGTTTCAGATAAAAGGATACTAAAATACATGATAGTTAAGTGCAACATGTTATCCTGGATTGGTCTTGAACTTGAAAATGTTGTCTTTTGTTATAAGTGACATTATTGGAACAACTGGCTAAATATGAATAAGGTCTGTCAATTACATAATGAGACAGTGCTAATTTCCTAATTTTGATAATTGTCCTGTTATATAAGAGAAAGTTCTTGTTTTTAGGAAACACACACTAAAATATTTAGAAGACAATGGCTGAGATATGAACTAGACAGAAGTGCAAGCAGTAACAAAACAGCTAAGCAAGCTTAGGCCCTGGAGTTTGACAGACTGGGTTCTAACCCTAGCACAGATATTTACTACCTGTGAGACATTGGGCAAGTTATTTTAAAATTCTATAAATTATATTTCCTCTCCGGGCTCGGTGGCTCAGCCTGTAATCCTGTGCCTTTGGGAGGCTGAGGTGAGTGGATTGCCTGAGCCCGCAGGTTCGAGACCCGCCTGGGCAGGAAGACCTCATCTCTACAATAAATAAAAAAATCAGCCGGTCGTGGTAGCGCGCACCTGTAATTCCGGCTACTTGGAAGGCTGAGGCGGAAGGATCGCCGGAGCCCAGCAGGTCGAGGCTGGGGTGGCCGGGAGCAGCCACTGCACTCCAGTGTGGGCGACAGAGTGAGACTCTGACTCAAAAAAAAAAAAATTATATTACCTCATCAGTGAAGTAGGTGGTGCTAATAATAGCCCCTACCACAGAGAGATGGGATGAGGGTGAAATTAGTGAGCACATATGAAGCACTCAGACCCATGCCTGGCACGTATGTGTCATCAATGCTGGTTGTACGTAACCTATTCTGCCTTTGTCTCATGTATACAGCAAGAAATAGGACACAAACTTTTTTTTTTTTTTTTTGAGTTGGAGTCTCACTCTGTCGCCCAGACTGGAGTGCAGTGGCCGCTCCCGGCCACCGCAGCCTCGACCTGCTGGGCTCCGGCGATCCTTCCGCCTCAGCTTTCCGAATAGCTGGAACTACAGGCGTGCGCTACCACGCCCGGCTGATTTTTTTTTTATTTATTGTGGAGATGAGGTCTCGCTGCCCAGGAGGGTCTCGAACCCGCGGGCTCAGGCAATCCACTCACCTCAGCCTCCCAGAGGCTCGGGATTACAGGCTGAGCCTCTGAGCCCGGCTCAGACTTCTTTTTGAAGGAGCCATAGTGTAGTGGAAGAAATAACAACGTTAACAGATAAAAATAAAATTATGTGATGAGTACCTTGCTCATGATTTGAGCCAAGTGCAGCCAAGGCTGGAGCAATGAATTCTGCAGAGCTGCATATGTTAGGAGGGGTTTCACAGAGGGCTTATGGTTTGAATCGAATCAAGAAGATTGAACATGAGTTTGCCAAAAATACCATTTTTCCACTTCTGCCAGTCAAGGGAAATGCAGCAGTGGTTAGCAGAAGGGCCAGATTCTCCTGCCAGGTATATGTGTGGGGGCGGGAATAAGTTGACACAGGTTCAGATTCCAGATTAAATATCAATGGTAGTCTCAAGCAAGTCAGGTAAGCTCTCTGAAACTTTCCCTTCAAAATGGAGACATTAACATTTACTTCAGAGCTCCTAGGAGGATTAAGGTAATGTAGTTAGTACAGTGCCAAGAACCTGGTCTGTGCCCAATAAAGGGTAGCTATTAGTAACGATGCTGGTGTTAGACATTTGTTTTTATTTTTTTTTTTGAGTCGGGGGGTCTCATTTTGTTGCCAGGCTGGAGTGCAGTAGCACAATCAGGATCACCACAGCCTCAACCTTCTGGACTCAGGCAACCCTTCCATTTCAGCCTCCTCAGTAGCTGGTTCTACAGGCACCCACCACCGTGTCCGTCTAATTTTTTGAATTTTTGTGGATGGTGTCTTGCTATGGTACCTAGGCTATTCTCAAACTCCTGAGGTCGTGCTATCCTCCTGCTTTGGCCTCTCAAATGCTGGGATTACAGGTGTGAACCACCACATCTGGCCTTGGTTTTGGACATTTCTATAGCTCCTCAAAATTCCTTATTCTCTTTTCCGTCCAGACACATATCTCCCTTGATTGAACTTGGCCCTGTACATTTCTTTGGCTAATGCAGTGGAAGTAGAAAGCATGCGTGTCCTTTCTGATAGGAAGCATGAGAGAGCCAGTGTGGGCTGATTCTCTATACTCTCTTCCCCGATACAATAATTTGGAAGCTCAATTTGGATGGCCACATCATAAGACAGTGGTAGCTCAGTCAGCCCAAGTCCCAGAGACGATGATGGGTAGAGAGCCCCTGCCACCCTGTGCAGAACATTTATCAAGAGCAAGCAGTAAACTTCTGCTAGTGTAAGGCACTGACATTTGGGCATTTTAATCATCTTTAGCTGCCTTCATAAGCCCTGAAGAATTAGGGACTTTTCTAGACAGACTGATGTCCCATGTCAATCCCCAGATACATCTCCTATCTTGGTGATGGGGTGATAAAATTGGATGCAAGGTCTGAAGTCATGTTTTTTAACAGAGGCATCCCAACTCAATATAAACTAAGAAAAATCACCAGGCAGATGCATGGCTACTTCGAGGCAGACTTGAAAAAGCTCCTCCTAGCCGGGCTCGGTGGCTTAGCCTGTAATCCCGCGCCTTTGGGAGGCTGAGGTGAGTGGATTGCCTGAGACCGCAGGTTCGAGACCCCCTTGGGCAGCGAGACCTCATCTCTATAATAAATAAAAAAAATCAGCCGGGCGTGGTAGCGCATGCCTGTAATTCCGGCTACTCGGAAGGCTGAGGCGGAAGGATCGCCGGAGCACAGCAGGGCGAGGCTGCGGTGGCCGGGAGCAGGCACTGCACTCCAGTCTGGGCGAAAGAGTGAGACTCCAACTCAAAAAAAAAAAAAAAAAAAAAAAGAAAGAAAAAGCTCCTCCTTCCTGTAGAGGAAGGATAAATGTGGAACGTGTTTTTCTCCCTTTATCTAAATTAACTGTAAATTATTTTTTCATATTCATGCACCATAGGATTAATAATACTGTAACAAGCCCTGTGGGAAAGTATAGGAGGGGATAGAACCTGGTCTGTGTGTAATATTTAAATTGAGGCCTCAAGGAGGAGGAGGAGGAGGGACTAGCTAGGTGAAAAGAAGGGGAAAGCATGTGCAAAGGCAGGAGACAGCATTAGGAGTCTGGGAAGGTTGATACTGACCAAAATAAATGAATGAAGAAGAAAGTGGCAAGGGTTAAGGTTGGGGTGGTAACCAAGGTATAGAGCAGGGCCAGATTGTCCTCAATTTAAATATTACACCCAGACCAGGTTCTATCCCCTCCTATACTTTCCCACAGGGCTTGTTACAATATTATTAATCCTATGGGGCATGAATATGAAAAAAATAACTTACAGTTAATTTAGATAAAGAGAGAAAAACACGTTCCACATTTATCCTTCCTCTACAGGAAGGAGTGCTCACAAACCAGAGAAAGGAATTTGGATTGTCAAGGTGATCACCACCTGTTGAAGGGCAATTAAGCAAGAGAGTGACACAGATTATTATCTTTATAAGACACAATGGTCACAATGTGGTTAATGGATTGGACTGGGTAAGACCACAGGTAACACAGGAGATGAAAGATAATTTCAGGAATTCAGAGATAACAGAGGGCAGACAGTGCATATAGTAATAGATTGATTAGAGATACAGTGTATTACTCAAGGTTCCTCAGAGGAAAAATCCAGTAATATATATAATAGATAGAGATTTATTTTTATTTTAAGAAATTGGTTTATGTGATTGCAGGAACTGGCAAGTTCAAGAATCATAGGGTAGGCTGGCAGGCTGGAAACTCAGGCAAGAGTTGATGCTGTAGTCTTCAGGCAAAATTTCTTCTTTTTTAGGGATGTCTCAGTTTTACTCTTAAGGTTTTCCAACTGGGTTGGATAAGGCCAACCCAGATTATGAATGGTGGTATTTTAAACTTAAAATCAGTTGATTATAGATGTTAATCCCATCTACAAAATACTTTCAAGCAACACCTAGACTAGTGTTTGATTGATTAACTGGGTACCACACCCTGGCCAAATTGACACATAAAACAAACTATTGCAAGTAGTTTTGAAAGTAAAGAGGTTCTGCTGATTGAATGAATGGGGATTGAGGGATACAGAGGAATCAAGGAACACTAAGATTTCTTAAAATTGAGCTAGATGTGGTGGCTCACACCTGTAATTCCAGCATGTTAGGTGGAGGCAAGAGGATTGCCTGAGCCCAGGTGTTCAAGACCAGCCTGGGCAACTTGGCGAGACTTCTTCTCTGCAATAATAATAATATTCAAAAAATTAGCCAGGCATGGTGGTGTGTACCTGTGGTTCCAGTTACTTGGAAGGCTGAGGCAGAATGATTGCTGGAGCCCAGCAGGTCGACGGTGGGGTGGCCGTGAGTGTGCCACTGAACTCCAGCATGAGAGACAGAGTGAGACTCCAACTCAAAAAAACAAATAAATAAACAAACAAATAAAGCAAACTAAAAAGTTTTCTCACCTGAACAACTGGATAAAAGATAGTGCCACTGACTGAGATACAGAACAGTGGAGAAAGTGCAGATTTAGGGTGGATACTCAATTTTAGATGTGAGTAGTTTTAAGTACTCGTGAGGTATCCAAGTGAGAATGCTTAAGTGGGGACCAGAAGAGAGATCTAAGCTATAATCTTGTAAATCATCAGGATATAATGACCAGTCCTCCATGGAAGTGCATTGGATCAATTGGGGAGATAGTGTGGAATGAGGAAGAAAAGAGAAGACAGCCCAGGAGACAACCCTGAGAAACCCCAACACTGAGGTGCTGAGCAGAGGAGGAGTATTTACCATAGCAAATGAAAAACAGCAATCAGACATGGGAAAACCAGGAAGGTGAAGATCTGAAAAACCAGAGAGAGACTGTTTCATAAAGAAGAATGCAGCTTTATTACTATCATTGTTCCTGTATGCCCGTCTGGGAGACAGATTCAGAACCCCAACTCAAATGAATGAATGAATGAATAAATAAATAAATAAATAAATCCAAGATGAGCCAGAGGACTTGAGTGGAAGGGACTAGAAGAAGGAGGTATTGGTTTTGGGGGAAAACATTTAAAGGTCAGGTTTGGACATACATTTAGCTGTTTTCTAGATGTACCATACCTGTCATACTCTTATTCCTCCAAGTCTCTTTTTAGCCTCTTCTATTAAAAACACCTTTCCCACCTTGTTTGCCTGGACATTTTCTATTTAACTTTCAAAGCCCACATTAAATGCCACTTTGCAGTAGCTTTCACTGACAACCCCGGGTTGAATTAATTGCTCCCTCCTCTGTTTTCCTGTAGCACTGTGTTCATACCTTTGTTATTAAGCACAATTATTACATTGTATATAAATGTATTTTACATGCCCGATTCCCTCACTAGACTGGAGCTCCCAGATCCCAGGGCCTCTGAATTGTTTCATCTGGTTCTTCTAGAAGCAAAAACATTGAACCTGCTTAGTTGATCTCCAGCCTGGAGCTCAGGAAAGGGATGAGGCTAAATATATGAAGATTAAAGTGTCATTGATATAGAGGTGATCTCTAATGAAATGTAAGTAAATATATCACCCATGGGGAGTGGTGAGAGGGCACAAAAATAGGTGGCAATAAACTAAATCTTGGGGAATGTCTATATTTAGTTCATGGGATAAGGATTAGGAAGGAATACAGGGTAACTGTGCTTTGTCTGGCAATTGCCCATTAAAATGTATTTATTGGGTAGCTATTATGTGCCATTTGGTATTTAGGCACTGAAAACACAGAAATAAAGGAAACAGGCGAGATACCTTATCTTTTAGAGCTTACAGGCCAGTAAGGACAAATAGCTTCCCTCAGGAAAACAGGGAAGGTAATAATTTCAAATGCTGCAAAGAGATTGAGAAGGATAAATATTAGTACTTCCAATTTGAAAATTAGAAAGCAAAACAATCATTAGCCAGTTTGATTCAAAGAATACTGGCCAAGACTTGTGATGAAAAGGAGGTCAGATATTCAGATGCTAAAATATAGAAATAGGAAACAGAGGGATTTTTCACCCCAAATTTAGTAGGCTTTTGAGATGTCAATAATGGAGCAGGTAGTATAATCAGATAAGGTGAGATCCAAAACATGGGAGATTGACCACAGCATTGAAACCATAGCCTAGTTTAGCAAAGAGTTCTGAGGAATTTATTGACCATTTCTCACCCCTGGAAGTGGAAGGAGGAGCAGTATTCATTGAAGGGGGTATTCAGTACAATGATTAACCTTGGGCGGGTTAATCAGCAGGAAGCTAAACTTCAGCTACTTTAAGAGGAAGGAAAGCAGGGGAAAGGAAAAGTATGAGTTTTTAGAGCAGCTTCTTAACATTAGGATGGAGATGTTTAAAGGCACAGCAAAAGGAGCTGATAGAGTGAATCAGAAATGGAGCATACTTGAGTGATAGAACCCTGAACTGGGTGGTTGTGAAGCTATTGAGGTCGGTCGTGTCTACCTCATTTTCTTTAGGTATGCTTTCCTATATTGCAGAAGCTAGAAAGCCAAAAGCTACATTTTCCAGATTCCCATGCAGACGGAGCCCTAGATGTGAACCAGTCGTAATTACGTGTTTAAGTTACAGACCAAGCCAAATGAGAAGAAAGTGGCATGCAAAGCATCCATTTTGCTGGTGAGAGTCTGGAGCCAACAGTTCTGGTAGCAGATTCCTAATTCCCACATGATGGTCAATATTAGAGATCAACTTGACTGGATTAGATATCAACTTGCCTAGTTGACTGGTGAAGCATTCTTTCTGGGCGTATCTGTGAGGGTGTCTCCAAAGGAAATTGACATGTGAGTTGGCAGACAAGGAAACAACCTTTCTCCACCTTCAGTGTGGGTGGGCACCATCCAATTGGCTGCTAGCAAAACTAGAAAAAAAGCTGGCAGAAGAAAGTGCATAAGTAGCTTGCTGAGTGTCCTCTCTCCCTCCTTTCCCTCTCCCCCTCCCCTGGTGAGACATTTTGCTTTCTTTCTTCCTACCCTTGGACATCAGACTCCAGTTTCTTAGGCCTTTGAACTCTCGGACTTGGGCTAGCAGCTTCTCAGGGACTCTCAGGCCTTTAGCCTCAGACAAAGGGCTGTACCATCAACTTCCCTGATTTTGAAACTTTCAGACTTGGACTGAGCCATGCTACTGACTTTTTTCATTGCCAAGCTTGTAGACAGCCCTCATGGGACTTCACTGTATAAATGTGTGAGCTCATTCTTCCTAAAAGATTCATATATATATAATTGTTTTTGTCCCTCTGGAACAGTGGTCCTCAACCTTTTTGGCATCAGGAACCAGTTTCATGGAAGTCGATTTTTCCATGATGGGGATGGGGGGGGTGGGGTTATCAGGCATTAGATTCTCATAAGGAGTTGGTAACCTAGATCCCTTGCATGTGCAGGCCACAATAGGGTGCATGCACTTATGAGAATCTAACGCCACGGATGATCTGACAGAACAATGAGCTCCACATGCCCATTACTCACCTTCTGCTGTGTGGCCTAGTTCTCAACAGGCCACAGACTGGTACCTGTCCACAGCCCAGTGATTAGGAACTTCTGCTTTAGAGAATCATAGCTAATACATCCCAGATCCCGGGAAAGTACAGGTTTCCTAAAACTAACAGTTCTGGAAGTGATCCCGGAGTCTGATCCCGGACTCTTCCTGATTCCCTAGACTCTCAACAGTAGCAAAGGTCCTTTCATTGGATACCAAGCATATTTCATACCAGATACAGTGGAGTGGATCAATTATAATGCCTCTTTTCTCTATATGACACAATTACTTTCAGCAATAATCATTAAATCAAATGTATAATATAATGGCCAAAAAAGAAATGCAGGCAATGTGAATTTTTTCTTCTATTGAATGTCATATATAAAATCATACCAAAAAAGCAAATAAAGAATAAACATTAGAGTATAAAAAGAGTAAAAAAAAATAAAACAATGGGGGCAATTCCAAAATGGTGGTGTAGGAGAAATCTGGTTTCACTTCCCCCACACAGAAACTGAAACTAAATATGTAGCACCGAGATTTTTTACCAGCAACAACCCAAAACTAAAATATGAACATGAAACAGTTCTCTGGGCCAAAGAGAAGTGTAATAATTCCAAGAAAACTGTAAGAGACTTGAACTTCCACATGTGTGAATCCCTTCTCCCCCATTCTACCTGGCACCGAGCACATGGAAACTCTCAACAATTTGCAGTTTTCACACTGGAGAAAGAGAGATTCAGGTGGTCAAGCAGCTTCCCAGCCCCCATCTTGGGTAACCTGGTTGTAGACCTGTTTTTCCCTAACCCAGAGAAGCACTGTGACTGCTTAAAGGGAGAAATGTCCCTGACATCAGGCAAAGACAAAGGAGAAAGGCAGGACTACCGATCCCAGGCCTGGAAACACTGCTGTGTTACTTGACCAGAGAAGACACCAACTCAGAGTGGTTCTTCAGCAGCACCACATTGTAAGAAGCGTATTGCATAGGTCCACTGGGCACAAATTTCTAGCCAGACTTTCCACACTGCCTGGATAATCCCTTTGGGAACCTCCCACATTCAAGACAGGCAGCACTTCAATCATGTACTGCAGCCAAGTGTAACCTGGGCTTAACATGCCATCTAGAGCTAAAAATAAAGCAATGCTACAAAAAAGATACCTGCACACGTATGTTTGTTGCAGCTCTATTCACAATAGCAAAAACATGGAACCAACCGTGTTGCCCATCGAAGCTGGACTGGATAAAAAAAATGTGGTACATATACACAATGGAATATTATGCAGCCATAAAGAAGGACAAATAGGCCAGGCTCGGTGACTCAGCCTGTAATCCTGCGCTTTGGGAGGCTGAGGTGAGTGGATGGCCTGAGCCCACGGGTTTGAGACCCTCCTGGGCTACTTGACAAGACCTCATGTCTATAACAAATCAAAAAATTAGCCGGGTGTGGTAGCGCTCGCCTGTAGTTCCAGCTACTTGGAAGGCTGAGGCAGATGAATCGCCGGAACCCAGCATGTCAAGGCTGCAGTGGCCAGGAGTGTGCCACTGCACTCCAGTCTTGATGACAGTGAGACTCCAACTCAAAAAAAAATAAAAAAAAAGAAGGACAAATATATGGACTTTGCAGCAAATTGGATGAATTTGGAGTCAATCATACTGAGTGATTTATCACAGAAACAAAGAACTGGGTTCCATATATTCTCACTCATAAGGTGACCTTGAACAGTTATGATTCTGTGGGAAGGTGAGTGGCAGTAGTGGAAAAATGTCAGGCGAAGGGGGTGTGTGGGACTGGCAGCTGGGGGAAGGTGCTAGGGGATGGAGGGGCATGCCTCATCAACAAGAGTACCTACATGATCAATGTTTGTATACCTAGCCCCGAATTGTACCCCATATCTTTATAATAATAAATTAATTTAAAAAAATAAAAATAAAACAATGACCTAGGAGCAAAGTTTTGCTAAGCAAATATATTCTATAAAAAAAGAATCTGGACAGAGAAAACTGGAATAAATAATCCTTCAATACAAAGACATAGATGTATAACCAAAATAAGCAACAGTAAACAGGGAACCATGGCCTCTTCTCCCCAAAACAAAGCAAAAATCCAATGACTGACCCAAAAGAGATGGTGATTTATGAGCCTTCTGACTGAAAATTCAAAATAGTAGTTTTAAGGAAACTCAGTAATCTCCAAGATAACACAAAAAGGCAATTCAGAAATGCATCAGAGAAACTTAACAAAAAGGAATTTAAAAAAAACCACCAAACAAATCTTGGAACTGATAAATACATTTGCTCAGGTGAAAAATCTATTAGAGATTTTCAGCAACAGAATGGACCAAGTGAAGGAAAAAATTAGTAAGTTCAAAGACTCGCAATTTGAGAATACATAGAGAAGAAAAACAAATGAGTGAAAAGAAATGAAGATCACCAACAAGATATAGAAAATTACCTCAAAAGACTAAATCTAAAAGTTTTTGGTGTGCAAGAAGGAGTTGAGCAAGAGCAAGAGGTAGTAAGCTTATTTAAACAAATAATAACAGAAAAATTTCCAAAACTTGAGAAAGATATAAACATTTAGGTACAGAAAGGTCTGAAAACACCCAACAGATTTGACCCAAGTAAGACTATACCAAGGGATATAATAAACTTTCAAGAGCACAGAAGAAAGTAACATATAAAGGAACTTCAATTCATCTGGCAACAGAATTCCCAAATGAAAGCCATGCAGGCCAGCAGAAAGTGTAAAAACATTTTCAAAGTGCTAAAAAATGATCTGCCATTCAAGAACGTTGTATCCAGCAAAATTATACTTCATTTATGAAGGAAAGATAAAGTCATTCCTAGAAAAACAAAAAGTGACAGAATTCACCAATAGGCATGGCTTACAAGAAAAGTTAAAGGAAATTCTTCAATCTGAAAAAAAAAATTACTAATGTGCAAAAAGAAAACTTTTCATAGTATAAAACTCACTGGAAAAATGAAATCTATGGACAAGCCCAGAATGCAATGATGGTATTCAACCCATGCATAACTCTAGTATGAAGCCCCAAAGACAAGTCTACCAAAAACAGTAGTAGTGAGCACAACCTGTCAAGAGATAGATAATATAATAAAGTGTAAATTGAGACAAATAAAAAGTCAAAATGTAGGGTGAGGGATAGAGTTAAAGTATAAAATGTTTTCTTTTTTTTTGCGTTGGTTTGTCTATTCCTGTGTTTGTGATCTAAGATAAATTGTCATCTCTTTATAACTTGCTATATCCATAAGATGTTTTTTGTAATCTTCATGGTAACCTAAGTACAAAACCCACAATAAACTCACTAAAAATAAAAGCAACAAATTTAAAATACTATCAGATAAAATCACTTAACCACAAAGAAAGGCAGTAGGAAGAGAAGAAAAAAGGGAGCCAACAAGCAGCAAAATGATAGTAGTAAGTCCTTAATTATCAAAAACAACACTAAATGAAATGGTCTCAATTCTCCAATAAAAGGCATAGAGTGTCTGAATGAATGAAGACATGAGACCCAGCTACATACTGCCTTCAGGAAACCCACTTCACTTATGAAGACACACATAAACTGAAAGTGAAGGGGTGGAAAAAGATATTCCATGCAACTTGAAACCAAAAGAACAGGATTAGTTATACGTATATCAAATGAAATAGACTACACATAAAAGACTGTAAAAAAGACAGAAAAAGTCACTATATAATGATAGAGGTCAATTCAGCAAGAGGATATAACACCGTTAAATATCCATGCATTCAACACCAGAGCTTCCAAGTGTATAAAACAAACACTAATAATAGATCTAAAAGGAGAAACAGACAGAAATGCAATAATAATAAAGGTGACTTTATAACCCCACTTTCAGTAATGGGCAAATCATCCAGACAGAAAATCAACAAACAGTGAAGTTAAATTACACACTAGATCTAATAGGCCTAACTGATATTTATAAAACATTTCACCTAACTTCTGCAGAATCCACATTTTTTTTCATCAGAACATGAAAAATTTATCAGAATAGGCCATATCTTAGGCCACAAGATAATTGTGAACAGATTTAAAAAGTAGAAATCCTATCGAGTATCTTTTTTGAACACAATGCAATAAAACTAGAAATAAATTTTAAAAACAACTTTGGAAAAACACAAACACATGGAAATTAAACAACATGCTCTTGTAGGACCACTGGATCAATGAATAAATTAAGAAGAAAATTTAAAAATTTCTTGAAACAACTAAAATTGGGGGAAAAACACCAAAATCTATGGAATATGACAAAAGCATTACTAAGGGAAATTTATAGAGATAAATGCCTATATTCAACAAGTAAAAGACTTCAAATAAATAATCTAACAATGTGCTTCAAGTAGCTAGTAAAGCAAGAACAAAACAAACCAAAATCAGTAGGTGAGAAACAATAAAGATCAGAGCAGAAATAAACAAAACTGAGACTAAAAAACTACAGTAGATTAATGAAGTAAAAAGTTGGATTTTTTTGGAAAGGTAAACAAAATCAACAAACTTTAAGTAGACTAAGAAAAAGAGAGAAAAGACTCAACTAAAATCAGAAAGAAAATAGATGTAACTGAGACCTCAGAAATACAAAGAATCGTAAGAGAACATTATGAACAGCTATATGCCAATATATTAGAAAATCTAGAAGAAACGAATAAATGTCTCGACACATACAATCTACCAAGACTGAACCATAAAGAAATAGAAGATCTCAACAAACCAAAAACAAGCAATGAGATTGAAGGAGTCACTGCTGAATTCCACCAAATTTCTTTTCTTTTCTTTTTCCTCTCTCCCTCCCTCCTTCCCTTCCTCCCTCCCTCTCTCCTCTCTCCCCTGTCCTCTCTCCCCTCTCCTTTCTCCCCTTTTCCCTCTCCCCTCTTTCTCCCCCCCCCCCCACACAGAGTCTTACTTTGTTGCCCAGGCTTGTCTTGAACTCCTGGGCCCAGACAACCCCCCAGCTTTACCCTTCTGGGTAGCTGGGACTACAGGTATGTGCCACTGTACCTGGCTTGAATTCTATCAAACATTTAAAGAACTAATACCATTTCTACTCAAGCTCTTCAAAAAAGATGAATAGGAGGGAATATTTCCAAACACATTTTATAAGGCCAGCTTCACCCTGAAACCAAAATCAGACAGGGATACAACAAAAAAAGAAAACTACAGGTCAATATCCCTGATGAACTTAGATGCAAAAATCTTTAACAAAACACTAGCAAATCAAATTCAACAACACTTAAAAAGATCATTTTCCATGATCAAGTGAGATTCAACTTAGTGATGCAAGAATGGTTCAATATATGCATAACTATAAATGTAATACATTGCATTAACAGAATAAAAAACAAAAACCCTATGATTATTTCAATAGATGTTGAAAAAGTATTTGACAAAACTCAGCATCCCCTTATGATAACCTCCATAAAATGGATATAGAAGGAACACATGTCAAAATAATAAAGGACAAATATGAGAAACTCAAAGAAATCATCAAACTGAATGAGGAAAAATGGAAAGAATTTCTTCTAAGAACTGAAACAAGATAAGTCACTCTCACCACCTTTGTTTAACGTGATACTGAAAATTCTGACCAGAGCAATTAGGCAATAGAACAAAATAAAGGGCATCTAAATTTGAAGACAAGAAGGCAACTTAACCATATTTGTAGATAACATGCTCTTATACCTCCAAAACTAAAAACTTTACCAAAAAATTGTTAGAGCTGATAAACAAATAAAGTTTCAGGATAAAATAAATCACTGTCCCAAATCAGTAGCATTTATATATGACAACAGCAAACAATCTGGAAAAAAAAATCAAGAAAGCAATCCTATTTATAATAGTCACAAAATATATACCTGGGACTAAATATAATTAAAGAAGTGAAAGATCTATATAAGGAAAATTATACAACTCTGATGTAAGAAATAGAAGAGGACACAAAATATGAAAAAAAAAATTCCAAATATGAATTGGAATTGATATTGTTAAAATGAAAATACAACCCAAATAAATTTACAATTTTAATAGTCCTTATCAAAATACAAATGACATTATTCCCAGAAATAGAAAAACAATCCTAAAGTTTATATGAAACCACAAAAGACCCCCAAGAGCCAAAGCAATACTTAGGAATAAAATAGGCTGACTGCAATGACTCACATCTGTAATCATAGCATTTTTGGGAGGCTGAGGCTGGAGGATCACTTGAGTCCAGGGGTTCGAGACCAGCTTGGGCAATATAGTAAGACCTCATCTCTACAAAAAAGTTTTTAAAAAAATATTAGCCAGGCGTGGTGGTACATGGCTGTAGTCCCAGCTATTTGAAAACAGAAAAACTGCCTGAGCCTAGGAGTTCGAGGCTACGGTGAGCTGTGATCATAGCCAGTGAGACTGTGAGACTGCGACCCCTCCCCTTGAAAAAACAAAACAAAGCAGCAACAACAAAAGACAGTCAGAGGCATTACAATAACACTACCTGACTTCAAAATGTACTACAAAGCTATGAGAACCAAAATGGCATGGTATGGGCATAAAAACGGGAACATAAACCAGTGGAGCAGAGTAAAAGAACCCAAACGTAAATCCACACATTTACAGCCAAGTCTTCTTTGACAAAGGCACCAAGAACAAATAATGTGAAAAGGACAGTCTTTTCAATAAATGGTGCTGGGAAAACTGGATAACCATATGGGGAAGAAGGAATCTAAACCCCTTTCATCATACAGAAAAATAAAATTAAAATGGATTAAATACTTAAATCCACATCCTGAAACTATGAGAGTACTAAAAAACAATGTTGGAAATATGCTCCAGGACATCTGCCTGGGAAAAAAATTTTTATGTATGACCTCAAAAGCATAGCCAACAGAAGCAAAAACAGACAAACAGAACCACATCAAGCTAAAAGCTTCTGTGCAGCAAAGGAAACAATCAGGAAAGTGAAGAGACAACGCACAGAATGGCAGAAAATATTTGCAAATATCCATTTTAAGGGGTTAATAATCAGAATGTTTAAGGGGCTCAAGCAACTCAATAGCAAAATAACAAGTATTTTAACTTTAAAGTGGGCAGATCTTTTTCTGAACAGGCATTTTTCATAATAAGACATAAAAATGGCCAATAAGCATATGAAAAGTTCTCAGCATCACTAATCATCAGAGAAATGAAAATTAAAACCACAATGAGATACCATCTCACCCTAACCTGGCTTGTATCAAAAAGACAAAACAACAGATGCTGACAAGGATGTGGAGACAGGGGAATCCTCTCACACTGTCGGTGAGCATGTAAATTAGCCATCATGGGGAATAGTATGGAGATTCCTCATAAAAACTGAACACAGAACTGCCATACTATCCAACAATTCTACTTCTGGGTATAAATCAAAAAGTGGCTGGGCGCGGTGGCTCACACCTGTAATCCCAGCAATTTGGGAGACCGAGGCAAGAAGATTGTCTGAGCCCAGGTGTTTGAAACCAGACTGGGTAAAAGGGCAAGACCTCCTCTCTACAACACATTAAAAAAAATTCACCAGGTGTGGTGGTGTACGCCTGTATACTCAGCTACTTGGATGGCTGAGGTGGAAGGATTGCCTAAACCCAGCAGGTTGAGTCTGTAGTGGCTGTGATCATGCCACTGCACTCCAGCCTGGGAGACAGAGTGAGATACTGATTCAAATAAGTAAGTAAATCAGTATATTGAAGGGCTATATCTGCACTCCCATGTTTATTGCGGCACTACGCACAATAGCCAAAGTATGAAATCAATCTAAGTCTTCATCAATGAATGAATGGATAAACAAAATGTGGTGTGCATATATATGCATAAATGGAATATTACTCATCTGTTAAAAAAAAGTGAAAACTTGTTATTTGTAGCAACATAGATGGAACTGGAGACCATTATATTAAGTGAAATAAGCCAAGCACAGAGAGACAAATACCGCATCTTTTCACTCACATATGGGAGCTAAAAAGTGAATTCCATCAAGATAGAGAGTAGACTGGTGATTACCAGAGGTTGAGAAAGTTAGCGGGGAGAAGGAGATCAAGAGGAAAAAAAAGAATATAGTAAAGATTGTATACGAGGGAGACCCTCCTCCCCAAAAAACTGAAATGATCTATTGGCTAGTGGGTGCCTTGGTATACTTGGTATTTGTTCCTCTGGATCAAATGGTCAACCAAAGTTTTTCTCACAATTTGCAGAAGAAATATCCCGAGTTGTGGCAAACAGGTGACTGGCTCTTCCACCATGACAATGTACCTGACAACACTGTGCTGATTGTTCAGCAGTTTTTGACCTGGAATGGCATGACCCCGGTGCCCTACTCTGCCTCTTCACCTGATCTTGCTCTGAGTAACTTGTTTTGGATTCCGTGGATGAAAAAATTCCTCAGGGGGAAATGTTTTGCCCATGGGGAAGAGGTGAAACAAAGTTGGCAGAAGCACTGAAAGGCATCAAAATTGATGAATTCAAGATGCTTTGAGCAGTGGAAAAGGCATCTCGATAGATGTATTGCATCAAAAGGAGAGCACTTTGAAGGTGATTGAAGTTGAAGCATGTAAGAACAAATACGCACTTTTAAATAAATAAATTCTATTTTGGAGGGTCCCCCGCGCACATATGAAATCTATACCTCAATAACAAAAGATATAAAATTCAATAAATGAAAAATATTGTCTTACAAAAGCAATGGGTTAAAATTTAATTACATTAATACTTTTATTTCATTTTTCTCTCTCTCTCTTTTTTCTTTTTTTTTTTTTGTAGAAACAGGGTCTCGCTATATTGCCCAGGCTGGTTTTGAACTCCTAGACTCAAGCAATCTTTGGTCTCCTAAAGTTCTGGGGTTATAAGAGTGATTCACTTTGTCAAGCCGCATTAATAAATTTTTTGACATACAGGGGAACAAACTTATATCTACACATTAGCTTGTTGATATGAGAAATATTAACATTACAATGTAATAACATTTGTGTTATACCTCAGAGTTGACACTGTTTCACTATTGTAAATTTTCAACATAAAGAAAACTCCAAGTGGTATCATAAAATGACAGAACTGAAGAAACTAAAGTTCTGTGTCTTCATCTTTATAATCACTGTGCTATCCTTTAAATGTGGAGCATTACAAGTGTTGGAGCTATGACCTGTACTTGATGCAAGTTTGAATGATTTAAAACCACAATGAACTTATTCCCAAAGTGGAAGCATGTCATGTTGTGTTTACTTCTCATTTGCACAATTCTGATTTCTATTACTTTAGAAGCTTATTATTATTCAAAAGAGGAATATTTATTTCAGGGAACACAACAATAATTCCACTGAATTAGAAGCTGAGACTGCCACCTCATGCCAGTAGGTAAACCAGCAGAAAAGAGAATTACTAGACTAGATTAATTGACCCTGATCATCATTCAGTATTACATTATACATTACAGAAATGATTGTATAATCATTTGTTTCCATTTCCCTACTGAGAGAGCCTTTATGTTGTTTTTACTACAACAGTGAACATCTTTGTATGTCTCCTTTTACACATGGGTGAGATGGTAGATACCTAAAAGTAGAATTTCGGTAAAACAGAATATGTGAACACTTAACTTTACAAAATGTTGTCAAAAAAACCACCAAAGTGATTGCACCCATTTATACTCACACTGACAATGATTGAATTCCTTTTTCTGTACATTCTTGTGAATATTTATTGATTCTTGCTCATCTGATGAGTGTAAAATGATATTTCATTGTTGAAATAATTTGTATTTTCCTGGTTACCTGAAGTTGAGCATCTTTTCATGTCTGTCTGCAATGATAATGTCAATTCTCAGTTTTCCACAGGAATGGTAGTTACATTCTGAGCAGCGGTATGTACCATCTCACAAAGCAATTCTTGTATTCATGCCCATGCAACAGATTTTCATCCCTAATTAGGTCTGGGTTGGCTAGTATTAAATTTAGCTCCCTTGAGGGTATAGAATAAAAGAGGAAAACCAGTGCTGAATTTAAATTGACATCTGATAATCTATAAAATGGACACTTCACATGGTTTTTTGTGGCCCCAATCTCAAATTAATCTTGTGTAAACCAGAAAGTGCTCAGGCATACTCTTAAGGATATTGGTCCTCTGAGTTCCTGACAGTAATTTGGGTTTCTAATGACATAACATAGATTATGTTGTAGTAAAACTGGCATGCCTAACCTGTTTACAGCAATCAAGCAATCACAAATGCCACAGTCAGGTACAAGTCATAGCATGCCAAAACTGGAAGGTGTCTTCACAATCAGGCTGTCCACAGACCATAATTGACAGAAGGGGAACTAAGGCTAAAACAGCTCAACCTGTTAGGTGGTCAAGTACTGAGTCCCCAATCTATGTATTCTAGCTTGATTGTGTGAGCCCTCAGGGTGTCTGTGTTGTCCATGGTCATATAATCATTTCTCACTTGTGCTACGACATGAACAAGGTTGCTGTTGGGAGGCAATTCTCCATGGATCTGTCAAGTTTCTGCATATCCCAGGATAGCTTTTGTTCTTTGTCACTGACCCAGTAGTCTTGCATCGCCTGCTAGCATCTACAGACTAAAAGACAAAAGAAGAAGAGGGAGAAGGAGGAGGAGAAGGAGAAGAAGAGGAGGAGGAGGAGAAGGGGGAAGAACAACAACAAGAAGAAGGAAAGCAGATTCTTTTCCTGTAAGTTTGTTTAATAAATTAAAGAGCATTATGAATAACTTCCGGGCATGGGGGAAGCGTGGTGCACAGTGTTTGCTAAGTTTCAAGGATTATTGGAATAGGAAGACTTTCCTCTTCCTCCCGCCATGGATTGCTTACTAACATTGGAAAAAACAATAGAACGAATTTAGTAGAAAGCTCTTTGTAAAGTGAGTATAATATAGTAAAAATAAGAATGGAAATGAAGTCGAGGAGGATAGTTTTCACATCCTTTTGTAAACCAGAATGTGGAAGGCTAACAACTATGGAAGCATCATCTACACAGTACTTTTTCAGGTGTGCTCAAACCAAGGGAGTTCATGAGATTTTGCACAAGTGTCAGATTTTAGACCCAGAAGAACCACCAACCCTCTCAGTTTCCGCACAAGGCACTGAGAACTAGTGGAGGTAAAGCACTTACTTAGGACCACATAGTTCATAGGTCGTAATTATGGCAATAACATTTAAGTTTGTTTAGTCACTTTTCAATGCTCCTCACACATAATTTGTTCTCATGTTGTTCTATTGTTATGTAATTGTAACTCAACATGAATGTCCCTGAAGGTAAATACTACTTTGTCCCACTTAAAAATTTCTACTAGGGCGTAACAATCTATTAAACCTTATTATATTCACTATATCCACTCTTTAACACTGCAAAAGAAAACTTTCTGCCATGATGAAAGTGCTCCACATGGCCACCGTCCAGGATGGCAGCCATGATGAGCCTCGTGTGGGTATAGGACACATGGAAACGTGGACACTGTGATTGAGGAGCTAATTTCTCAGTTTCATTTAATTTTAAGTAATTGAAATTTACATTTAAATAGCCACATTTGGCCAGCGGATGCTGCAGCAAGAGAGGCAGTGACTAAGTGCAGTGACTGTAGGGGCTACAGTGCGTTTCCTCAGAAGGAATGTGAGGAGGAATTAGCAGCCAAGGCTGTAGTCTGAGTTTGTTGTTCCTTTTTGTTGATCAATGACAAGCAGTCATGCCCCTGGTGCAGGCGTCAAGTCCCATTCACTTACTTAGCTAGAATTTAATAATCACAAAGGGCCAGGCCTTGAGGGGCTAGGGGTACATCAGACACTCACCAAGTGGTTAAAAGGGGGCAGGGCCTGTGGAATGAGAGACAAGACCTCACTGGGAAGGAGCTGTTTCAGGTATTGCGAGAGTTGGAACGTGATAGGAAAGCAGCACTGCCCTGGAGGCTTCTGGGTAGCACACAGCTCCGGAAGCGTCGGGGTCACTCACGGCCCTGGGACCTTCCGGATCACGCACTGCCCCGGAGGAGTCTGGGTCACGCACTGCCCCGGTGACTTGTGGGTCACCAAGCTGTGGGTAGTGAGGCATAACGTCTGAGGTAGGCAGGTAACCAGAACCATGCCTTCAGGGTCGAAGTCAAAGGTGGGGAAAAAGAAGTCGAAGAGGCAGGACGCGGTGGTGAGGCGGATGCGCTCAAGGCAAGCAACTAGTGAAGAAGGGACCAATGTCGAGAACCCTGCCGCCGAGTTGTTTCTGGAGGAAGACAACCCTGAGCCTGAGGCCGCACGTCAGGCCGGGTGGCAGGCATATTTGCACGGCTTCTGGGCTGAGGTGCACCAGTCTCTGGTACGGATGTGGGTTAACAAGCGCTTTGGGCTGTTCGTGTTTTCCATCTGGGCCTTTCTGCTTCTGTGCTACTACAACAGTTGTGGTGAGTTTCAGCTCCAGGCTGGGTGGCGAGACGCTTGGGGGGCGGGGGTAGGGCAGAGTGGGACCACAAGCTGGCCAGCCACAGGCCTTCCCGCCTTTTCCTGGCCCCGCCTTTTCCGGAGGCCTTCCGCCCTCACTTTCCTCCGTTCTCCTCTCAAAGTCCTGTGTTTTTTCTCACTGGCTTTCCTTAACACCTGCCCTCTCTTGCCTCTCACGAGGAGTCTTTCCTTCTCAGCTCTTCCAAAAGATCTTCCCTCCCTGATTCTCCCTCACAAAAGCCTTCCCTTCTTCACTTCCCCTCAAGAAATACTCATTTCCCTCCTATCCTTTCCTTTTTAAAATCAGGGTGAGAATCCACATAAGATAAAATTAACTATTTTATAGGAAACAGTTCAGAGGTTTTAGTTTATGTAAATGCTATACAACCATCGTCTAGATCTAGTTCCACAGTATTTGACTCACCCCAAATACAACCCCATACCCATGAACCAATGGCTTTCAATTTCCCAGCCCATGACAATACTACTTTCTTTTTTATAGCCAAATAATAATCCATTGGAAGGACATGGTACTTTTTGTTTGTCAGACTTACCAAATTTGGGGTTCCACTTTAGGGTTATTATAGACAATGCTGTTATGAACATTCATGTATGTACAAGTTCTTGTGTATACAAGTTTTCAGTTCACTAAGAGTAGAATTGCTGGGTCATATGGAAACACTATTGATCTCTCTGAGGACATTCCAAATTGTTTTACAAAGTGGCTGAACCAGTTTACACCTCCACCAACAATGTTTGAGGGTTCCAATTTCACCAACATTTACCTACCCCTTGCCTTTTTGATTACAGTCGTCCTATTATGGTTTGGATTTGTATTTTTCTAATGATTAATAATGATAGACAACTTTTATATGTTTATTAGTCATTTGCATATCTTTGGGTAAATATCTTTTCAAATCTTTGACCATTTTAAATTGGATTGTGGTTTTGTTGAGTTGTAAGAATTCTTTTTATATTCTGGATACTGAACCCTTATCAGATATATGATTTGCAATCCATTTCATATGTTGTCTTTTCACTTGTTTTTTTTTTGAGTCGGAGTCTCACTCTGTCACCCAGACTGGAGTGCAGTGGCCGCTCCTGGCCACCGCAGCCTCGACCTGCTGGGCTCCGGCGATCCTTCCGCCTCAGCCTTCCGAGTAGCTGGAACTACAGGCGCGCGTTACCACGCCCGGCTAATTTTTTGATTTATTGTAGAGATGAGGACACACTGCCCAGGCGGGTCTCGAACCCGTGGGCTCAGGCAATCCATTCACCTCAGCTTCCCAAAGGCACGGGATTACAGACTGAGCCACTGAGCCCAGCTTCACTTTCTTGATAATGTTCTTTGATGTAGAAAAAATTTTAATTTTGAGAAAATCCAGTTTATTTATTCCCCCACTTTGGTTACTTGGGCTTTTGGTGTCATTTTTAAGAACCCATTGTCAAATCCAAGGTCATGAAGTTTATTCATATGTTTTCTTCTAAGAATTTTATGGCTTTTGCTCTTTTATTTAGATTGTTGATCAAACTTTATTTTTGGATTTATTTCTGGGCCCTATCCTGTTGGTCTGTCTGTGTGTCTATCCCTATGTTAGTAGCATATTCTTTTGATTACTGTAGCTTTGTTGCAAGTTTCGACACTGAAATGCGTGTCCTCTGTTTTTGTTCTTGTTTATCCATGATGTTTAGAGCATCTGAGACCCCTTACAGCTCTATGTAGACTTGAGAGTCAGCTTTTCTGTTTCTGCAAAAAGGTCATTAGAAATTTGTTAGGGTTTGCATTACATCTGCAGATTACTTTGAACAGTATTGCTACCTTAGTAATATTAATTCTTCTGATCCATGAGCACATGATGTCTTTCCATTTATTTATGTCTTCTTTATTTCAGCAATGTTTTGTCGTTTTCAGTGTACAAGTCTTTAACTTTCTTAGTTAAACTTATTCTTAGGTATTTTATTTTTTGGATGCTATTGCAAATGGCATGATTTTTCTTTTGGTTTGTTTGTTGCTGGTATATAAAAGCACAACTGATTGTTGCTTGCTGATGTTGTACCTTATAAATTTGCTAAATTTATTTATTAGCTCTAGTCTTTTTTGTGGACTTTTAAAAAATATCCCAAATATAGAATATGTTATCTGTAAATAGAGATAGTTTTACTTCTTCCTTCACAGTTTTGGATGCCTTTTATTTCTTCTTATTTTCTAATTTCTCTGGCTTGAACTTCCAGTATAATTATTGGTTGATATTCTTATGTTGAACTGTCTTTGTATTCCTGGAATAAACCCCACATAGTCATTGTATATAGTCCTTTTAATATTCTGTTGCATTCAGTTTACTAGTATTTTATTGAGGAATTTTGCATTTGCATTCAAAAGTTTTATTGGTCTATAGTTTTCTTGTGGTGTCTTTATCTGGCTTTGGTATCAGGTTAATACCGGACTCATAAAATGAGTTGGAAGTTTTCCTTTCTCTTCTATTGTTTGGAGTTTGAGAATTATTAATGCTAATTCTTTTTTAAATATTTGGTAGAAGCCAGGCTCGGTGGCTCAGCCCATAATCCCACGCCTTGGGAGGCTGAGGTGAGTGGACTGCCTGAGCCCTCGGGTTCGAGACCCGCCTGGGCATCTTGGTGAGACTCCATCTCTACAATAAATCAAAAATTAGCCGGGCGTGGTAGTGCACACCTGTAGTTCCAGCTACTTGGAAGGCTGAGGCAGAAGGATCGCCAGAGCCCAGCAGGTCGAGGTTGCGGTGGCCTGGAGCGGCCACTTCACGCCAGTCTAGGCGACAGAGTGAGACTCCAACTCAAAAAAAAAATATTTAGTAGAAATCACCAGTGAAGTCATCTGCTCCTAGACTTTTCCTTGTTGGCAGTACTTTGATAGAATAGTTGTACATATTTTGGGGGTACATGTGACAATTTGATACATGTATGCAATGTGTAATTATCAAATCAGGGTAATTAGGATATCTATCACTTCAGACATTTATCTTTACTTTCTGTTGGGAGCATTCCAATTCTTCTCTTCTAGCTATTTTGAAATATATAATACATTATTGTTAACTATAATTTCCCTACTTTAAGAGAGGTTTTTGATTAGTGCTTTAATCTCTTTAATTGTTATTGGTCGTTTATAAAAGGTCTTCCCTCCCTAACCTTTCTTCACAACGTACTAAATCCCCTCACATCCTCTCACTAATGCCTCTCCCTGACAAATGGCTTCCCTCTCTCATCTTTCCCAAGGCTTTCCTTTCATTACCTCCATCACTTAGTACTAACTTTCCTCACCTCACCATTCAGAGTACTAACTTTTATCTTCTTCTCAAGGTTCTTCTATCTCTAACTCCATTTGACTAACCTCCCTTACTTCACCACTTAAATGACTTCCTCTATCACCTCGTTTCACTAAGACCTTTTCCTTGCTCGCTTTTCCTCATCAAGCCCTTCCTTTCCTCATCTCCCATCACACATTTCCAACCTCCCTCATATGCACTCACAAATGCTTTCCTTTCTCTCTAAAAGTTGGCTACTTCTCCTCTTCACTCAAGGTGCTTCTTTTTCTTACCTCATTCACGAAGACCTGTAATCCCTCAACTCTCCACTCAAGTGTTTTCTCTCCCACATCTCCCTTCCCAAAGACTTTTCTCCCTCATCTCTCCTCCCTCAAAAGCCTGTCCTCCTTCACCTCCCTCACGATGGAATAACCTCTTAATCTCCCGTCCATATGTCTTTCTTACCTCACTAATACATTCCTTGCCTCACCTTCCCTCACATAGTTCTCCTTTCTCTCCTCTCACAAAGGCACACCCTTCTTGTCCTTCTCTACTAAAATCTCTCCATGCCCTCCCCTCACAAAGTTCTAACCTCCTTCACCTCCCCTCACAAAGACCTTCCCTTCTTTCATTGTTGATTTCCCTGCCTCTTCCTTCACAAGTGACTTCCCTCCTTACCTTCCCCACCTCCTGAATGGTCTCTTTTTCTCAAGTCCCCTCACAAAGTAAAAACTTCTTTCTTCTCACGTAGTACTAAACGCCCTCACCTTCTTTTCCAAGGAGCTTCCTTCTTTCTCTTACACTCAAAAAGGCCCTTCTTCTGTCACCTCACTTCCCTCAGGCTTTCCTCTTTTGTCTTCTTGAATGCCTTCCCTCCCTCATCAGAACTCCAAAAGTTTTCTTTTTAATTTTTATTTTTGACCTTCAGTCAAGGTCCTTTTATTTCTCATCTCCCCGCGAAGACATTCCTTTGCTCACCTCGCAGGCCTTCTCTCCACTTATTAAAAAGCCTTTTCGTTCTTATCTCACAAAGCCCTTTCCTCTTCTCCCTTAATGTCTTTAGTCCTTCACCTCCCTTTACAGAAGCCTTCATTCTCTTACATCACACTGTCCTTCTCTCCCTAACCTACCTTCATTAAACCTTTCCTCCCTCCCTCAAATTCCTTCCCTTACCTCTTTTTCCACCCTCCTCCAGACTTGCACTCGTTACTTTCTCAGCTTATTTCAGCTATCCAAAGGCCCTTCTCCCCCTCAGGTTTTCCCTCCTTCATGACCCAAGGGTACTTTTCCGCTTCATCCCCAAAAGTACCTTTTTACCCTCCTACTCAGTGGTTTTGCTGTATTATTTGCCTCGCTCAGAGTCTTTCCCTCCTCCTTCCCCTCCAAAATTCCCACACCCCAACTAATTTTCTTTTTTCCACAGTCTTCTTTTCTTCCCTCCCAAAATGCTAGATGGCCTTCTCAAAATGGCTTTCTTTATCTAGCTCCCCATGGCTTGCCCTTCCTTTCAACCCCTTTACATTGGTATTCTATCCTCCCATCTGCACTAAGGCCTTAGATTTATCAGTCTACGCCCTTCAAGCTGCAGCCTCAACTCCAAGGACTTCCACCGTACCCATTTCTAAACTCAATGGCTTCTTTCTCCTTGCCCTCCCCAGAAGGCTTCCATCCTCTCAACTAAAGTCCTTTCTTCGTCAAAAAGGGAGGCAGAAATTTCATGTAAAAAAATAGACGTCTATACACCATGTCACAACTGTATGGATTTATAATTTTTTGAGGGATGAATAAGCTAAATAAAATGCATGCTGTACTTTATCAATTATTTGAAATAAGTTAGAAAATATGATTTCTGTTCTTTAAAAAATATTAAGATACTTTTCAATGATCACTTACAAATCATAATATTATCACATATTATTCATATTTATTTTTCCTTCTATTCATCTAAAACACCAAAGTATTTCTGAATTACTGTATCTCTAAAAAAAATTAGCACAACAGTGAAAGCCTTTTCATCCTTTGAAAAAGTTAGTTAAAAAACAAAGCTATAAATTGTACATTTTTTCTTAGTCTGTGAGTTCTTCATTTTCTATTTCTATTTTGAGTAGAACTCCCACAAAAAAAGAATACTGTCTATTCAGTGTGACTTTTTTATTTCCATGAGGACTTTTTTCATTATAGGTTTAACATGTTTTCTCCTAAAATAATCCATGATTCATTCTTTATATTGTTAGATTTCTCAGATTCCTAGGAGGTAATAAGTGACTGTGTGGTTTAAATATAAGTTTGCATTTAAAATGATTTCACTTATGGGTTGAATTGTGTCCCCTCACCAAAAACAAAAACAAAAACAAAAACTGGAATTGTAACTCCTCATACCTCAGAATGTGATCTTATTTGGTGATGAGGTCTTCATAGAGCTAGTCAAGTTAAAATGAGGTCATCTTGAGTGGATTCTAATCCAATATGAGTGGTGTTTTTATAAAGGGGAAATTGGACACAGAGACAGATGCAGAGAGAGGAAAGAATGCTTGAATAGACACAAGGAGAAGATGACCATCTACAAACCAAGAAGAGAGGCCTTCCCTCTCAACCCTCAGAAGGAACCAAACCTGCTAGCACCTTGGTTTTGGACTTCTAGCCTCCTGAAATGCGAGACAATAAATTTCTGTCTTAAACAACCCAGTTTATGGTTCTTCAATAGCACTAGCAAACTAATAACACACTGAGAGGTAAGATACTTTGACCATGGCCCCGGACAATTATGGTGAAAGCAGAGCACGTGGTCCTGGAACCAAAATTCCCTTTCTTCTTCTTAGGCAGACCCTTCTGAGTTCCCTTGATTGTATTGCCACTAAGAGGAATTGAGGTTGAGTGCCCTGAGGTAACTTTGGAATGACTTCAGTTTATATTGTCATTTAGATTCCCAAGCCATGTTGCTTTTCAGGCTGTATTTATGCAGAAGATATACAAAGCAGTAGCATACAGAATGAAGAGACAAGCAGATTGGGGACTGGGAATTTGATTGTAACTCCTCCACCAATTCTCTGCAACCTATTGAATCAATCCTTATTGTTCATCCTTTTTTAGGGAAGATAAAATATTAGAAATAAAGGTGAACTACCAGCCTGGGAAAAATAGTGAGACCTGTCTCTACAAATTTTTTTTAATTAGTTGGGCATGGTGCTGTGAACCCGTAGCCCTAGTTCTTTGGGAAGTTGAGGAGGGAGAATCACCTGAGACCAGGAGGTCAAGATTGCAGTGAGTCATGACGTGCCACTGCCCTCAAGCCTAGGCTATAGAGTGAGACCTTATCTCAAAAATAAAATAAAATAAAGTGGACTAATAGATAATTTCAAATTGCTCTAGTTCCATGGACAAAACCCAGGAACTAGTTTCTGCATCATCATATTTGAATACTTCATTTATCTGTTATCTTTGGGAATGATTGAGGCATTGCACATAAAAAGTCTGGCTGCCTGCTATGTACCTAATTGAGCACCAGGCTTGCTTTTGCTTTGACCATGTATGCTTGTGCTATAGCTGGAGGAGCCCTAAACTAGACCTGGATTGTTCTGATTCTGCCACTAACTTGCTGGGTGATCTTTGATGAGTCACTATTTCTTTAGGCTTCTGTTGTCTTATCTGAAACATGAAGAACTTGCACTAGATGGACATTTTTCCCACTCAGTCATTTGTATAACACCTTTATACTTTTAGCTATATTAATGCTACCAGTCATTCATATTTTTTAAAGCTACCTCACATTTTTACACAAATATATTTATTTAAAATGGATAGTTATAAATGGAAAGTTGGTCATATCTGCCAATAAGATAATTATTTAGAAGAATTAATGTCCTGAAAACAATGTTATTAAATTTTAAACAATAAAAATAAGCAATGAAAGGCAATGTAACATTTGTAGTAAACTACAACTAGAGAAATACCTCCTTAATTTAATAAAGGATATCTGTCTTAAGCTACTAGCCAATATTATACTTGATGATGAAATACTAGCACATTCTCATTAAAGTTTGAAAAGACTCAAGAATGTCCATTACCATAGCTGTCATTCAATGTAGTTTTAAAAGTTCTAGGCAATGCAATGAGAGAAGAAAAAATAAATTAACTGTTAATATTGGAAAGAAAGAAGGCAAAGCCATCTATATTTAGTGATAGCATGATTGTCTACCTGAGATGAAAATGAAATACAATGAGAACTAATGAGAGTCAACTAAGGTAGCAGGTAAGAAAATCCATGGACAAAAATCAGTAGCTCTTTTACATACTTGTATCCAGCTAGAAATGTTGTAAAGTAACTCACATTCACATAACTGCAAAATACCAGGGGTGCCAAAAAAGGTATACGTGTTTTAAGAGATATTAAGAGATGTTTGCCATAATCAGAAGTGTCTGGACATTGGTGGTAACCACTTCGAGTACCTTTTGTATTTGCAGAAGTCAAACATGATTTGTATTTATCTTTTGTTATTGGTGTATATTGAATATTATAATTTGAATACAGTTTTTTCCTATCTTAAAATGTATACATTTTTGACACCCTCTCTATATATGATATCTGGGAATAAATGATATAAGAAAAGTGCAGGACCTATATGAATGCAGCTTATAAACCTTACTCAGGAACATAAAAATGACTTGAATGAATGGAGAACTTACATTTAAAAATTTATAACATTATCAATTCTTTCCAAATGAGTCTATATTAACTGAATTTATGCCTAGCACATGGGACACAGAATAAATGTTTTTTGAATAAATGTTAAATAAGTGAACATAATTTCAATAAAAATCTTACTAGGACTTTTTTTTACTTGACAAAATGATTCTAAGATTCATCGAAAAATTATGAATTTAAAAGAAAATTTTGATGACAAACACTAATGAGAGGATTGCCAGATCCTTTATTAAAGCTTATAATAAGATAACTTATAACAGTAGTATTGGTCCATGAACAGATAGATTAGTGGGACAGAATAAAAAGTCAAGAAACAGATGTATGTTATACAAGGACTTGGAATCTGATGATGATGTCATAAGTAGAAAAGGATAGATGTAATAAATGATATTAGGACAGTTGAAAAAATTGTATCCCTACTTTCTAAAATACTCCCAAGTATATTCCAGGTGGATTAAAGATTTAAATTTAAAAAGTAAAACCATAAAAATGTTAGAAGGAAGTATTAGTGTAGAATGTCCTTTCAAACGTAACCTGAAAGGTAGAAATAATAAAGGAAGGGATTGATAGATTTATTTACATAAAGATGTTAAATTTCTAAGCTTCCCCACACCATGAAAAATGTAAAAGTGACCAGCTACCTGGAAAAATATTTTGAAATATGTGGCAGATTAAGGGTTAAGTTCTCTACTAAGCAACATGTGTATGAAAGATGTAAGCTTGCTGATGACTGAAGATGCAAATAAAAACAAGGAGATTTTTGTTTTATTTTGGCCTCTCAACAAAAAAAGATGAGAGTGCAAGAAAACTGGGTAGCCTTGCCCAAGGGTAATTTAGACATAGTCAAGAGCCATTCTTTAAGAATTTATCTTAAGGAATTTTTCGTGAGTATCTGCAAATATATAGAGATTCAGTGATAATCACTGCAAGCCAATGATAGTGTAATTGTAATAATTGCAGTGGGGTTTTTTGTTTGTTTTGGGGTGTTTTTTTTTGTTTTTGCTTTTGTTTTTGTTTTTGAGTCTGGCCTCACCCTGAGTGCAGTAGCATGATTACAGCTCATCACAGCCTCGACTTCCTGGACTCAGGTGATCCTTCCACCTCAGCCTCCCAAGTAGTTAGGACTATAGGCACGTGCCAACAAACTTAGGTACATTTTTTTAAATTATTTTTTTGTAGAGACAAGGTATTGCTGTGTTGCTCAGGCTCCTCTCAAACTCCTGGGCTCAAGCAATCCTCTCACCTTGGCCTCCCAAAATGCTGAGATTACAGGCGTGAGTCACCTTGCCTGGCCAGTGTTTTTTCTAATATCAATAAATTGTAAACAACCTAAATGTCTTCCCATGGGGAAATGGTTAACTCAGTTGTAATGGAGCAATATAATGAAATTCTGTGACATTATTAAAGATGGTTTTGGGAAATATTTCATGATATAGACAAATCTACATTATAGTTTTATATAGGGGGGAATTATGCCAATAAGACTAAAAACAGGTTCTTTGAAGTAGTGAGAAACAAGGATAAGGAAGGGTTTACCGTGTCTAAG